>OY796892.1:2709472-3309472 GCA_963680785.1 Diplosoma virens | reverse complement strand
AATTACGAGTATAAGTGTATATACATTGTAGGTCTCAATTACATGTTTTTTTTATTGTTTTTTAAAAGAATTTACCAGTTTAATTTTTTTATAAAGTTATAAACTGTTTCCTCTGTATACAAGTAGATTTTTTCCAATTAATTTATTGATGCGTGGTTTGTAGTAAGTGATATTTTCTACTTGTCTGGTATTGTGAATATGAATTGATTTAATTTTGTTATAAGAATTCATTAAACATGACGGTAAAAAGCTATGGGGAAGCTGATAGAAATACTGTATTTGGCAAGTTCAAGTTTATAAATGTCTTCTAATTTTGAGATTTTAATTTTTTATATAATCGAATAGTTGGATAATACTTACTACTATATGTTATAATTCTAACGATATTATTAAGTCTTATTGATAGTTCATGTAGATGAGTTGTTTTAGCTTAACCCCATATTGCTATGCCGTATTGTACTCTACTATATATCAAGTTGTAGTATATTAAGTTTAAAGTTTCTTTACAGGGAAATTCACGGGTCCTCTAAAGTAGGCCGACATATCGCGAAAGTTGAAGAGATAAGTGTTTTGTGTGAGCGGACCAATTTAAATTTTGATCAATAAATATATCGAGATATTTAGCAACGCGTTCGCGTTTCAGAATGTAAGAATTAATCGATAGTTGAAAGTTCTATGTAAAAGTTGTGTTTAGTTGTCTATTTACGATCATATACATAAAAAGTTTTTGAATAATTTAAAGATAATTTGTTTGCGCGTAGCCAACGGTCTGTTTTATAAAATTCATTGTTAACACCTTTTTGCAAAGAGTTTAAAAGCATCATCTGCAAAGAAAATGGTTTCAATAAATTTGCCATTAACGACGAGCCCTGAGTAGTATTTGAGAAGTAATATTGAGAAATAGGATTTTTTATTGTGTATTGGCTTCTATTGCTTAATAGCTTCGAATTAAATCTAATGATATGCCACGAAAACCGAACTGTGTCTCCATCTTTTTTAATAGCTTAGAGTGGTCTACTGAGTCGAAAGCTGTCTTTAAATCTAGAAAAATGCAGCAAGAATATACACCACTATCAGCATTTTTAATAAGTTTACTAAAAATATAGTTGATTGCATGATTAGTCGAATGAAGCCAAATTGTTATTTTTGTCGAAAACCAATTAGTTTTTGCGTTATATAAACACTTTGCAAGAAAAAAAAATGCAAAAGCGAAAGTAGCAGAATTGTTAGTCAGTTAGGTCGTTTTTTCATCAGTTTTTTCTTAAAGTGCTACGTTTCCTTTTTTTGTAGTTCTTCAATTTAAGAAATTTAATATATTTGCAGAATGCTTCATTTCAATAAATAATTTTTGTTTCTACTTTGCAACCTAATGAAGAACATTCGAAAGGAAACATTCCACTACAAACAACATACGAACTTAATCTTGTATGCCTAGTGGCATAAGCTGTAGCGTTTATTTCACGTATTAAAATTATCAGAGAACAATGTTTGTGGTTTTAAAATTGTTATGAACAGGTCGCACGAACTTCGTTCAAAGATTCTCTCCCTCCATCTTTTGCATTCGATATTGCAGTCTGCTGGTCCTGTCTTTCAAAACAATGAAATGTTTATCAACGCAATTAAACAGGTTTATTTCAGCTCAATTGTAACCGCGTTGTGTAATTGCTGATGGAATTAAACAAATGCTTTTGAATGTTTTTTTTGTCCATAATTTTTCACTAAATGTCTTATAAATGGCAACTTGCTTTTTTTCAGTATTTATGCGTTGCTTTGAGCAAGAATGGTGTTTCCAATGTTTTGGAAATTTTTCAACTTTCCATCGACATCTTTGTCAAACTTTTGGAAAATTTTAAAGCGCATTTAAAGATGCAGATTCAAGTAATTAGCTTCGTATGTTTAACATGCTCTACTATTTTAAACTCTACTATTACAGTTTACTTGTGTTTCAATTGTTGCAGTGCTGGGTAGTTAACTTCTGGTGTGATCCGATGTCATGTTGATAATGCACCCTTGACAAGACTTGCATGTTTAAAAAAAACATTTGATATTGGTGTATTTCGTAGTTATCGCGACAAAAATTTAAAAGACGTTAATAAAAACGACCAAATTAAAATAATTAAAAATCATACGTTTTTTTCAGTTTTCGTCGTTTTAAAAAACAAAAAAGATTCGAGTCTCAATTAAAAACGGACATTCAAAGTTTTTACTACGTAGATTTGATTTGCCAGTTGACTGTTTTCATGCTTGCTATTTTTTTTTATAATGAATGTGCTTGGACAGAGCAGTGAACTTGTGATACTCTAATAAGGAGTTTGTCTCTGTTAATTTAAGCCTTTTTTATTTTTGAGCTGAAGTTGAATAACGTAATGAACGGTTTCAGGTTTTTTTTAAAGAAATTTTTATAAACATACTTGAATCCCCATCCTCTTCTCTTCAACACAAGTGGATTGTTCTCGAAACTTCTCTTCAAATCTGCTCTGACGCCCAGTTAATTGTCGACATGTACGTCAACTACGACTGCGACATCAACGCGGCTAATATCTTCCATCAGCTCATTTCTGCATTGGCAAAAATCGCCCAATTTTCTGGGAATGCAAACTCAGCTCTCGGACAGGTTTGAAAAAGGCAATCATTGATTGTTACAGTAAAATGCAAGTTTTTAGGAGCACTGTAAATCCGAACTTTTATGGTCGAAAAGCCATAAAGATTACTCGGGTATTGCTGAGAATGTTTCAGTATAATATTGACACATAGGTCCAGATTTGAATGTTAATTGTCGAATGATTTTTTTCTCTTTTATAACCAAACTGAATTGACATGAATTAGATCGTTCAAGTCATCGTCACGCAAGTTTGCTTAAAAAAACACTATACTGTACATTATACTATGAGTTACGAAATTTTTTTATTGGTTGTATTGCTAACCGGCCCTATCCTTAGTATGAAAGAGGGGATACTCGGCAGTTAGGTCTAATCCAAGGCCTATACCAAAGATCATAAAAAATATTCATAGGATTTAAATGTAAAACAAAATCTCTTCAATTTCAGGATAATCTCGCCAAGCCAAAATTAAATACGATATATGACTGATTGAAGTAATTTCTAATAAGTTAATGAAGTTGTAAAGATTTTATTAAATTTTAATTCAGTTAAGGATTACCATGTTTTGGTTAAAACTACTTAAATAAAGAACTTATTTTGTGTAGGATTTTACAATGAGAAAGAAGAGCTTGGAATGCTTGGTGATGGTCATGAGGAGTATGCAGGATTGGTCGGGTGACCTGTACATCAACCCCCATTCCATGTCAAACCTGGGTAACTCATCTCGATCCAAAATCTTCTTTGTTAATTGCAACGTTTCACTTTATAGGTTCTTTAAAAATGTGTCGCTTACAGAATTGACTTCAATTTTTGGTAGTTTGCAGTAAATCGTTCAACTTGCTGTTCATAGACACATTTTTTTATGTCGATTTGCTGTTTGAAATTGAAGATAAAAGTGATATAAAGAATAAAATCTTGTTTTTCTCGTTTAATAATTATATTTGGAGATTAAGATAGTTATTATATCAAGATTAATGACATAATTATTTCAGCTAGTTTCGTATGATTATTAAATTATCTTAACCTCATAGTTGCTGATGCTTATTTTTCCTGATCAGTTTTTTATCTTTAATTTAACTTCTGAAAGTAAATAAATGAAGATTTCTGTTTATTATTATTTTTTAATCATTATTTTGAAAAAAAAACAACAAAGCAATATTTTGTTGTTTTTTTTTCGGGATTCTAGTCGCTTTGCTATTCCAAAAGCAAATGAGTATATTTGAATTTAAACTTTTGATTAAAATTGTAATCAAAACATGAGAAGTCCAAATGAATGAAAAATCTATGTCAACTTTTAAACAACTGGTATTTTAGGTTGTTCGAAACAAACCATAACTGACAGAATTTGCAGTATGTGAGTAAAGAGCAAGTTCGATCAACATTAATTCGATTCTCCCTCAGGTAAAGAGCATGTTCTAGATCCGGGCAACCCAAGCAATGTCTCCATCACGTCTTCCGCTTCGAATCCGGGAAGCCACTTGTCTCTTCATTCTGATTCCTCTGAGCAAATCCCTTCTGGCTTCGTTTCTGGAGGAGCCGCTGATAATCCTGAAGCGCTCGAAGTTGTTAAACAACAGAAAGATCTTCTAGAACAAGGCATTGAAATGTAAGCTAGTTTGTATTGCGTTTTATTGTGTCTACGTATTTTTAATAATTGGGATTTCGATGCAGTCTTCCTATCAATACAGATTTTCGCAGTCACCTCTGCATAATTGTTGGTCTTGAGCATTGATTAATCATTCGTTTCGTGTTATTTATCACAATTAATTGTTGTTGTTTTAATGTTGTTGGTTTTATTGCTTTTACTGATAATTTTTTATTGGTCCCCTCACACAACATTATGACTTTACTGAAGTTGACGAGATTTAATAAATTGTTATTTCGCCAGCTATTCAATTAATCAAGAATTTCATACAGAAGTGGTTTGCTGAGGCCTGATTTTTGCAATTGCTTTAACGATAGTACAAAGTACATTGTTGACGTCATATTTAAATTTATGCTATGACGTAGCATATGCCACATGGTAAAAAAAATTAGTCATAAACATTCAAGCTGTTTAGGACAGAAGTAAATTTTTTGTTAAAAAGTGTTAATAAGATTTTTTTATTTTATTTGGTCGCTTTTGGTCGCATATAAAATTTTTGTCGTGGTGGTGTTGCTCATGAGGAAAACGAGCTTGATGCCAACACACTGAATCAAATTTTGATTTCTGTATTCTGAAAAATACACCTGTTTCCTGCTTAAAGTAAAATAGATTTTTGTTGTTTGACAACTCGAATCAAAACAATATTGACGGTTATTGTCTTCTAATGTTGAAGCTCTGTATTCGATGTTCGACTCGAATTCAGTCATATTAAAAAATAATAGTTTAATAACTTGAACCCGATTATTGATTTAAAATAGAGGCGATTCTTTCTCGTGTAGCTTCGTAACTTGCACAACACAAGCTCCGTGAGTCAATAAGCGCGCCACTACTTATTTTAGCATAATTAAGGACTAGGGAGGCGAAACTGAAACGGAGTAAGACGTCATTGTGCATTATGTGCAATGGTTAAGCATCGATTTAGAAATATATTCATCTCGAAGGTTATTTAAGTCACTTTGGTAGAGAAATCAACCTGTAATGTTCTAACTTATTTCAACATCATGATTATTGTTCAAAACAAGTGAAATTAAAAGTCTTGTGGGGCATTAGTTCAAATCCCAGGCGCTTCAATTATTTTTGATTTTAGGTTTAATCGTAAACCAAATAAAGGAATTTCATTTCTCCAATCGCAAGGTATGATCGGGACTTCCCCCGGAGAGATCGCTGAATTCCTGATGACGGAGTCCAGGCTGCATCCATCCGAGGTCGGGGATTATCTGGGCGAAAACGAAAAGTGAGGGGCTCTCCCTAAGTTCTTAACATGTTGCGACTTTTTGCTTTTTAATTTATGGTCTTTTACCGCTTTTGTTTCTGCCCGATGTGCTGTATTTATTTTGAAACTTTTTTTGTAGACTTAACAAGGAAGTGATGTACGCTTACGTCGATCTCCTCGACTTCACTGCTCTCGATTTCGTGTCGGCTCTCCGCTTGTTCTTGGAAGGGTTTCGCCTTCCTGGTGAAGCGCAGAAAATTGACCGACTCATGGAGAAGTTCGCGAGTCGATACTGTGACTGCAATCCTCAGTGAGTTGGGATGAAATGACTTGTCTGATCCCGTGAGCTTTGTGTTGTTCGTTTTGCGTTTGGTTGTTTTAGCAAAAGTGCTAATTGCATGTAAGTAAAATGTTAAAAAACAAAGCTAAAACCCAACAGACTGTTTCACCTATAAAAGGGATCATCAGGGGTATCTAAAAAGTAAAATAAAATAAAGTTAAGATAAAACCGCCAGAGAGAATTAAAAACAATTGAAAAAACTGAAAAAACTTAAATACTTTAAACGCTTATTAGGGTCGGAACATCCCATCACGGACTCTGCTAAACTAAACTGATTAAGATCGGCGAGAAAACACGAGAAGAAGAAAAGCGCGCGAAAGAATTACAAATACAAATATTATTTCAAAATTTTTAAATACAAATATTATTTCAAAATTTTTAAATACAAATATTATTTCAAAATTTAAAAATTTTGAAATAATATTTGTATTTGTAATTCTTTCGCGCGCTTTTCTTCTCGTGTTTTCTCGCCGATCTTAATCAGTTTAGTTTAGCAGAGTCCGTGATGGGATGTTCCGACCCTAATAAGCGTTTAAAGTATTTAAGTTTTTTCAGTTTTTTCAATTGTTTTTAATTCTCTCTGGCGGTTTTATCTTAACTTTATTTTATTTTATTTTACTTTTTAGATACCCCTGATGATCCCTTTTATGGGTGAAACAGTCTGTTGGGTTTTAGCTTTGTTTTTATTTCCGTGATTTCGCCATTGTTAATTTTAATTCAAGCTCTAACTTTGTTATCGAGCACTTTAGAAGAACTGATTTTCCAACAGTCTAAGTTAAGACATAGATAGTTGTTTTAAACCAATCCTATATTTCTATAGCACAAAACGCCTTCGTTACAAACTGATAAAACTTTTCATGCTTTTTAAAACCACGAATCATTTCGCGAGTTCAGTTCAGCAATAATTGTGTTAACAGAGGAACTGTGTTCGCGTCCGCCGACGCCGCGTACGTGCTCGCCTACAGCATCATCATGCTCACCACCGACCTGCACAGCACGCAGGTTCGTGCCCGGCCGTCGTCACTTGCTTGAATTTGTCACGTGATAGATTATGGAGTTGATGTGTCTGCGATTGAAGCCTCTGTGATAAAGAAGTTTTGCTCATTTTAATAAATTTCACATTCATTTAAAAAATTTCTGTTTTAATTTGATTACTTATTGTTTTTTTTTTACAGGTGAAACGTAAAATGACGAAAACCGATTACATTAAAATGAACCGTGGAATAAACGACAGCAAAGACCTTCCCAGTGAATATTTAGAAAATATTTATGATCAAATCAAACAAAAAGAAATATCTCTGAAGCCGACAAAAGGCAGCGTCAAACCCACTAACTACAAAGGTGATTACGAGTAGAATTTGTTTGAAACTATCTCAACGATCTTGTCGCAAAAGGCAGCAGTTGATTTAAGATTGCTCGTCCTGAATCCTTTTGATTTTATATTTCGTTTGGTTGTTGACGACAAATGATTTTGAGATTCGCCTCAGGGACGGTGACGGATTTGCAACGCATGAAGGAGATGCGCGACATGGCGAGCACGGCGAAGGCGCTAATGGAGGCGGCGAGTCACGTGCAGGCAGAGTTCATCAGCACGAGCCACTATGAGCACGTCCGGCCGATGTTCAAGGTGTGTTGAAGGATATCGTTGTGCCACTTTCGAGCTTGCGTTTATAAATTGCGACATGCATTGTGCTGTTTCGATGTTTACTTGCTGATTTTAAATTGAGTATAACGAGTAAGAATGACATCGATTTTTACCCCGAGTTAATGATCGAAGTAGCAACTGCTTTAGGTTGAAGCGTTCAGAGAGAAATTTTTTAACAAATAGAACTTTTACGATAATCTTTTTTTTTTAGTCCTGCTGGAGATCTGTGCTGGTCACGTTCTCCATGGGCTTGCAAGACTTTGAAGACCGGTCAGCGATCACACTATGCCTTGAAGGGATGAAGTTCGCTGTGAGGGTTGCTTGTATATTCGGACTTTCGGTAAGTGCATATCTTTGCACTCTTGCGTTTTATTCACATTATAAAATATTTTTTTATTACCATATTTTACAGCATACTAATACTAGTTTTACACAAAACAAAACACGCGGCCTATTTTTAGTGGTGGCCTTGTTAGTTATCAAAATGAACTTTTTTATTGCTAGTTGGCGCTACAAATTAACGGTTTACTTTTATTAAAATACAGTACGTGTATATAGATAGATTGTAAAATTTCTGTAGATCAACTTTTCTGTATTTTTTCAAACATTTTAGATTTTTGAAGAAAAAATTTTTAGTTTTTTTGTTAAAAGTTTGGATGCACAAAAGAATATTAATCCTTGAAGTAAAAGATTTTTCTTCCCAAAGCTTTTCATCTGACACTCTTCAGGGGAAATCGTCAGAATGAAGTAGAATTGAAACCGAACTAATTTATAAAGGAAGAAAGTAGAGTTCTCATTGGCTGAAAGAGTCAACCAATGAGAGAAAAGATTAAGAAATTTTCAAAGAGTATACGAATTCTTTTTGCTTACACAGAAAGGGATTGAGAGATTTAATGAAAGTCGCTTCAAGAGCAGAAAGGTGAAAGGAATAGCGACCTCGAGCGAGAATAGAAAATTTTTCGTTGCTGTAATGGAGGGCACATTGGGCGTTGTCAAGAAGATGTTGACCAATAGCGGATTCGTGAAATTGTTGTGGGCGTATGTTGTTTTTGCAAGAGCGGAAAAAAAAGCAAAAAACAACATACGCCCACAACAATTTCACGAATCCGCTATTGGTCAACATCTTCTTGACAACGCCCAATGTGCCCTCCATTACAGCAACGAAAAATTTTCTATTCTCGCTCGAGGTCGCTATTCCTTTCACCTTTCTGCTCTTGAAGCGACTTTCATTAAATCTCTCAATCCCTTTCTGTGTAAGCAAAAAGAATTCGTATACTCTTTGAAAATTTCTTAATCTTTTCTCTCATTGGTTGACTCTTTCAGCCAATGAGAACTCTACTTTCTTCCTTTATAAATTAGTTCGGTTTCAATTCTACTTCATTCTGACGATTTCCCCTGAAGAGTGTCAGATGAAAAGCTTTGGGAAGAAAAATCTTTTACTTCAAGCAATCTTCAAATTCTGTACCACCAAATGTTTATTCAAATATTAATCCTGCATATTATTTTGCTATAACTTCATGTCAAATAACTATGCTTTAAAAATTTGAGCCTTGCTTTTGTTTGAGTTTATTCTATGAAACTAGGACTAAAATCAATCTATATTTACATTTATAAATTTTGCTTTTATTTGTTGGTGTCTTAAAAAACTATTAATATTAACGCGAGCTTATTTTCAGTTTTGTTTCCATCTAAAAAAATATTTTCAATCGTAATAAATCAACGAAGTTAATCGATCACTATCAAATGGGAATTTGTACTCGTAGCTTTCCATCCACTATAATTTGCACTGCAAAATCATTTATATGAAGCAAAAAAAAAGCTGTCAGATGTAGCGACGCGCGCTCTAAGAACGTGTTGAGTCTGTGGCTCAGGATTCATGACGTCATTCTCTTTTTATCAGCTCGAACGAGACACATTCATTCAAGCTCTGTCCCGCTTCTCTCTCCTCCAAGCCACGGTCGGGATCCGAGAGCTGAAGTGGAAGAACATCGAAACGATAAAGACGCTCATCGCGATCGCGCACAGCGACGGAAATTACCTCCAAGAATCGTGGCACGAGGTGAATCGCGTCGGTTTCTTTATCGCGCGATCGAGTGTTTAAGTGCTTGCTTCACTCATCGAGTCTTGTCGCTGTTTTTAGATCTACAGCGACTGTTTCTTGGCACGACAACATCTGCTTAAATTATGTTTTGAATTCAAGTTCATAGCAAGTTTGTTTCATTGGGATTTTTACTCAATCGTTTTAAACCAGTGTTTCTCAAACTTTTTTTTCGGCGACCCAAAATCGCTAAAAACAACGATTTGCAAAGATGACTGCGACCCAAGTAAATTTGACGGAGCGTGGTGAAACCGTAGTGATCTCTAAAAAAAAAAAAGCCTTCACCTCGGATCTGATTCAAATTTTTTTCAATTTCCTCTTAATTTCGTAACGACAACTCAAGAAGGTTCTTCACTTTCCAAATCTTGTGCGCGCAGATCTTTTTATTTTACGCGCGGTAATTTACAAGCCTTCGCGACCCATCCGCATAGCCTTGGCGACTTATAGTTTAAGAAACACTGTTTTAAACGAATGAAATCCTTTCGTATTCGGACTTTTTTCTGTGGTTTCGATCGAATTCAAGCCCGATGCAGCTTTCAACGTTTGATTCAATCCACTTGCTCGGTTAATAACGATTGATGGCGAATTCTTAAATCTTAAATTAAAACATCGCTCATTTTCTGAGTCATTGTTTATCATTGTCAAATCAAAATGAGATTTGAATTAGATTTTACCTTCATGACCATGTTACATGCTCATCAAATACACTAAGTCTCAAAATCACAAAAACATTTCAATTATTTCGTGGAATCAAAGCAGACAAATCTGTTCAGTGTTAGTCTAAAATCAATATTTGGTTGGTTTGACTTTTGCTTCTGCTCCGCAAGAAAGTAGAGACTTATATATTTCGTGCTATCAATTTAACATAATGCATGCCGAAGAAGCAATTGAATCTGTGTTTGATTGCATTATTGATGCGGTCGGTCGTCCATGTCGGGCGATCAAAGAAATTACAAAATTTACTATACTTACAAAACGTTGATTTTATGAAGTAACACCAAGCAAGTTATAGAAAATTCTGTTTAAAAAAAGATAGAAAAAACTGTACTTTTTTGGATAAATGTCTCAGAATTTTATTTGGTTTGCTTTACGAAACTCAGTTTTTCTCGCTTTTGCACGTGGTCGTAAAATGGCAGCAACCAGCGGTTTCATCTTTCCATTGTATAGAAATGATCAACACAAATGCAGTTGATTAGAATCACATTGGCAGCAGTTTCTAAAAAAAGTGTGTTGCCAAATCTGCGACTCAATCGATTTTTTTGCCTTCCTTTTTGACTGTCTTCGTAAATCCATTATTATACTTCTTTTAGTTTTGTACGAAGTCCATTAGTTACTATAGGTTTGTACCTCGAAAAATCGATTATGATAAAACACGAGGTGGAAATATAGAAAAAACACGACATTACTGAACGCTATAAAGGCATTTGGCAACACTTGAATATTTCGTTGAGCAGTAAACGTCACCATCTGAAATTACCGCTTTAAGTGCATTTATCATCGTCTCTTGACGCTAGTTGTCCTTTATCTTGCAAAATTATAAAAGACTTCGAATTCCTTTTACACCTTATCGTTATTACGTAGAGATTTGCTCGTTGATCTCGATTCACTTTTTTGGCTTCCTATTGACCCTTTGCTCTCCGTTCTGTCCAGCACAGCAGATGGACAGGAGGACGCGGTCTTGATGGACAGCTTTTTTCTCAGTATGCTGCCTGTGACACGGAATGACTTGTACTTCTTGGCTTTACTCTTCTTATCATCGTCTTTCGTCATTAAGTGTCTGCTTGTGTTACTCGGCGCAGGACTCGGCGGCTGCTCCTCATCTTTGTCTCTTTGCTGCTCGATTTTGCTTTGTGGGGTTGTGAATATTCGCAGTTGGTTTTTCTGTGTGTAAAAAACGAAGTCTGAGAAAAGTATTTTCAACCCGAGTTAGAAATCAACAATAATTATTTTTATTGACATAAAACATTTCAGAGTTATCATTTAATAACCGTTAGAAATTTTAAAACTTATATCCAACAGGTAAATATACAGGGTAAGTCAGTGAAACCAATTTGCTCTTTTATTAGTACTGTCAGCTTGTAGGTAATTCATTGTAATAAAGTCTATTATTCTAATATTTATTCTATAAAAGTATATAAAATTAATTCTTAGTCTTAAATTATCGGCAATGATCTGCCAAATCAACATAACCCGAAGCAACATCAGGGTAACATGTTTAGGGTTAACTTAAATAGCAAAGTGAGCTTAACTTTCTACAAACTACAGAATTCTTACTTTGCTTCACCCTCTATTTTGCTTTATCAACAAACCTCCCAGATGTAGCAATAACCTGGCCAAGCGTGAAATAATAAAACAACATTAAACTTTTGAACATGATTAAGATGCTTTCAAAGAGCATTTAATCTCATTGCGATTGCCCGCATCCTATCTTGTTACAATTTTTTGATATAGAACAATCGAGTTGAGAGCGTTGGAGCCAACTACTTTGTAGCGATTTAAGACTGCTGCTTTGTGTGAAGTAGCTACACTTTTTGTTCAAGTATGAAGTTATTTTTGCTTTGAAGATCAAGTTTCATTAATGATTTTTTGATATGATTACGGCTAAACGATCAGTACAATTCATGCTGCCACTTTCGTTTCACATAATATCAACTCTTCGCTCCATTTATTTTCAAGTATTTATACATTTAATGTTTATTTTTGAAAAAGATTATGTTTAAATTTCTGCTCTAGCTCACAGAAACTTTTAAAGCCTACCATTGATTAGTTAATTTGATTAAAGATTCTGTCGCCTTCCTCGCCACGTCTTTTTTAGCACAACTCACTTTTAAAGTGGTTTCCCTGCGCTTTAAGAGGCTGTAATCCGAGTTTAAAAACCTGCATCAACATATCGATCTTGCAGTTAAGTGTACGTAAATTGCTTTATCGTGGAAGCTTTCAGATTACTTGGTTATTGCTGACACTGCTGTAATCGCGACATCTTCGTGTCCTGCAAACCCTCTTATAACCTTAGTTCTTTTCCAGCATTGATGCTTTCAGGTACAAGAAAACGTATACCTTACCGGCATTTTTTTTGTGGTTAAATCAATGAAATAAATCTTTTATATGCATAACTCATTCTAATATTTCGCCGCGGTTGAAGTGGAGTAAATTTTTAACTTTTCAAACGCTACCAAAAACTTCTACCTTGGATATCGCAGATTAACTTAGCTAATGACCATAGAGTAGCAATAAAAATACACTTATGCTTTAAACTCTAAATTATTTACTTTTATAAAAAATCAAACGGCGTTGTTTTAAGAAATAAAATTGTACATAGTTTCGGTTGAATTGCTTTTTAAAACAATCAAAATTACCTGCAGCTCGAACGTTCGTATCATGTCGTCGTATTCGTTTCTCAGCTCATCCAAGCTTGATCCTAATGTCAATGCGAAATTCTCCAGCAAAACCTCATTCCATTTTTGCTCCATCTGCGTTTCAACGTCTTAAAAAATTGCTTTTCTCGATGAGTCTCAACTGTGCTTGCTCTCCGCTGCTGCTTATTGTTAATCCACGCTAAGAATGGCAACAAATTCGTTAAAGCGCTTATTGCGCTCTTTGTGTTTTATCGAATTAGCTACAATGATAAGCTTCTCGTGCTAAGTTATGTCTTGTTGCTCACAAGAAAGTGTTTGAAAACTACTTGTTCTTCTCCGGCTTTGTTTGTTTGACGTTGATCATTCTTCGTAAATAAACTGACGGCGAATAGACAAATAATGCTCGACAATGCAGATGGCAGTAAATGTTGCTGGCAACTTTATCATTGCCATTTTAACGACCGGTTTTATGTGTTTTGAGTTGGTCGATTTAAATTCCCGTTCAAATAACCGTATACACAACCCAGCCCTGTCATTTACATTGTTACTGTCAGGTTAAATTGACGCCTTTTTTTATTAATTGAATGCGTTTGGCTGCAATTTCACTTTTAAATGATTGGTAGTGCACGAGAATCGTGACAATTTACGAATCGACACTTGCATAGCAATATGTTGTGCGGGCTTCTCATACATTGCGCCCACCAAACCATGCAACGCCCGAAATACAAACAATTTAAATTTCTTGTTAGTCGTATATTTAAGTTGTATTTCATGACCAGATATGATTTTAAAATGGATACATTTGTAGAATGGCCAAACAATTACTCATTAAAAAGCTGTTTTCAAGTTTTAATTACGTAAACCACGCTTATCATATGGTAAAAATAATCTTTCCTGTTGTTACTTTGATAGATTCTCAAATGCATTTCCCATCTCGAGCTTCTGCAATTGATTGGCTCGGGTGTGAAGGACCAAAACACCGCAGCAATGAAGAAATCCGCCGCTCTACTCGACAACAATCCGAGTAAGTGGGAACTTTTCCTTGCACTCTGGTGAGAGGAAAATTACCGTGCTATCTGATTCCGACTGACCGTGTACTTTCCTATAAGCCAAAGTAATTCTTAAACCGTTAATGCATTCGCCACAAGTTAAAAAATAACAGAAACTTTTTTATATTAACGTGATACTTTTAGCTTGATAAGTAAATTCGGGTAGCTTTTTAATACGACCGAATAGCTGTGTGTATGTATGTATTCCTTTTCATTTGAATCTGCACTGCTTTGTTACAAACTATTTAGTTTTGACGAAGACTTTTGGCATGGAACAGCGGAAATTAGCAACGATACAAGAATCAATGGGAGAAACCAGCTCGCAAAGCATTGTGGTCGCAGTGGATAGGATATTTACCGGTTCAACAAGACTCGATGGGAATGCAATCGGTAAAATCCGAAAAAATGTTTGGCTTGTGTTTGAACTTATTTGGTAACGTTTCGTAAGTAACTTTTATTGTTTCGTTGGACAAAGAGCAGCGTAAATTATCAATAACCTACAATTGATGGCATTTTTTCGATTTTTTCCAAGTTTTATTTTTCAGTTGATTTTGTCCAGTGGTTGAGTAAAGTATCACTCAGTGAACTCTGCAATCCATCGCATCCAAGGAAATTCTCGCTTCAAAAGATTGTTGAAATTTCTTACTATAACATGGGGAGAATTCGTATTCAGTGGTCAAGAATATGGGCTATTTTGGGTGAGCTGGTTATATAAGCGTTATTTCAAACAAGAAATCACAACTAGTACATCTAGAAAAATTTTACAGCGTCAGTACGGAATTGAACTCTAGACTTTAACTAATCGCAATGACTTTAGGTTATACATTACATGTTTCTAGGACTATGTTTAGATATGTTAAAAACTGCTTTCAACTTTTCTTTTGTTGATGATGTTGAGCCACCGATCAGAGACAAGTAGAGAAATTTTTATTTGACGTTATATAAAATATAACGCACTATAAGATATTATGCCACAATCAGTGGCGTACGAAGAAATTCTTGAGGGGAGGGTTTTCCGAGCCAAAAGTACAATTACTATAAGTTGTCCTGATCATGGGCGAAAACGTTTCCAAAATTACGTTTAAAAATAAATTAGGCCTATTATACCTTTTAGAACACCTGGTATTGCCATAAATTTCTTCGTCTAAATGCAATTATAAAATATCAATAAAAGTTTTTTTGAACTAGGCTCACTGATATAATTGAATTAGTTTACAGTTTAAAACGTACTCAATTTTAATAATGGTTACGATTCCAAAGCAGTAAGGCTATTACTAAAGTATGTAGACAACTCACTTTGTAGCTACATATTAAAATTTATCTAAATAAAATACCCTAATGATCGCATTTGGGTAAAACAGACTGTTGGGTTTTTAACAAATTATATTTTTAATTGCATGATAGTTTGATTCAGAAATATTCAGCTATAACTACTTTACTGATCACGCTGCATGGCAACTTAAATTCAAATATCCAGATCAGTGTTTCTGAAAGTGAGCCACTTGGCTACCTAAGAAGGAATTTGTACTTTGTACATAGGAAAAAATAATCGTTGAGGGTTGAATATGTATAAAAAGTTAAATAATTCCCAAGTTCTTTACTGATAACAAAAATTGGCACGTCCATTATAATTGCACCTTGACAGGTCACAAAAGTTGTTTCGCAAAAGTGAAGACATTTTTTTGGTCTTCACATGCATAAGCGGCTCGTAAGAAAAAAAACTGCTTGGAGAAAAAAGTAAAGACCGAAAAAAGGTTGTCATTGTCGTAGCTTGGAAAGGCATTCACTTCGGGTCAGACACGAACAGGGCTGGGGACGACGGTTTATCCTTTTACTGTTCTAGGTTGCTGTACTGTCGGATCATTTAATAGTTTCCGCGCAGCTGCAACAAACGGGCGCGTAGACCTTAGTTTCACTTGGAATCTGGTATCTGAGGACCCACTTCGAAAACTATTTAGTATATAGTCAGGGTCCAGAATGCCAGGTTAGCTCAGCTGGCTGGATGCCTAAAAGTGTGGGCAGGTGATCCTTTGGACCGGGATGTAAGCATCCAGTGACAATGAGCAAAGCGTCATGTAAGATATTGTTTAGAGGTGAGTGTGAGCAGTGCGGCATTAGACTGGCGCGCATAACCCGTTTATCATGTAGGCATCTCGAGTAGGCCAGAGATAGGGCAGCCTAACGTAATATTTTAGCATCAGCAACCCATTTTAAGCCCACAAGTTGCCTCAGCAGTGAAACGCGTGAAGATAGATTTTTTTGCGCAATGCCAAAAGATGGTGACTGAATGTGATCGATGTATTCAAATTTCCCCAAGATAAGGCAGAACCGGACAGAATGGTAAAAGTTTATTGCTGTTATAAACCTTCAGCTCACGTTTAGCCTCTCGGTTATTTAAATCAAAGGCTGCTGTTATCGTCTTTGGGTGACTGAGTTTTAACCTCGAAGTTTGCATGGAGATAACGAAAATTGTAGTCTTGTCTCAATTACCAAGTCCTTTCAATTTCTAGAAAAGTGCAACAAAGCCAGATCATTGCATAGGCAGACTTTCTGGAGGTTGTGAAAGGCAGGTCGTACGATAAAATGTTGAAAAGAAGGGAAGTCACGACAGATTTTTGAGGAACGCCATTTTTCAGACGGCAGAGTCTCTTTGCTTGTTGTCACCGGTAGAAACAGTGAAACTTCGATTCTGGACAGTTTTTAAGACATAATCATTCTAACATGCGCTTATCCTGCAGAAGCTCAGTAGCTTGCAGGTAAGGCAACGATGCTTCACTTTATGACAAAACATAAAGGTCTTTCACTTAATGACAAAAAGAAATTTTTCTTAAAATAAATTTTGTCATATACTTTAAATGGTGAATGGTTGTACATGTATTTGAGTCGTGAAAGGAAGAAAGACGGCGTAAATTTCGAAAAGCACTCTGATCTAGCAATTTTTGTTAAATTTGTTTAAAAATCATTTTTGTTAAATTTATTTAGTCTTGGTGTAGGCTTATATTTTTTACTTTTTAAAGCTGTATTTTTAAGTCATACAGAAAAGATTTATTTATAATGGCAACCTGATTAATTAAACTACTTTTTACTATATTATCTCACGCAGGTTGTGATAAAACAATCGACAGCAAAAGCAAAACATAAAAAACTTGACTTTAAATATTTTTTTGCTTTGGAAATTTTATTCACAAGTGACGCAATTCGGGCAATAGAAAGATCGATCTTTATAATAAAATTACGTATAAAGTTCAAAAAAACGAAAGCGGTTACGATAAAAACATATACCATACTATTGTAGCCTACTTGTCGCTGATATGTTATTACGTATAAGTACATATCTCGGATCACGATACTTCAAGGGTGGTGTTTAACCCCCGAAACCCCTTGCGTACGCCTATGGCTGCAATTGAATGGGTAATCATCAAAATAGCGCAAAATCTCTTAATTTATTTTGATTGTGTCATAAACTTATTGATCGGGCGCAGGCGAGCATTTCAACGCGGTCGGCTGCAGCGACGACGAAAGCGTCGCTTTCTTCGCAGTCGATAGTCTTCGTCAGTTGTCGATGAAGTTTCTCGAAAAGGGAGAATTATCAGGCTTCAGCTTTCAGAAGGATTTCCTCCGACCTTTCGAGCACATCATGAAGAACAACCCGTCACTGGTCATCCAGGACATGGTCGTCCGCTGTATCGCGCAGATGGTCACGTCACAGGTAACGCGCCAAGTATTTCGCTTTGTGGATTCCTGCTTAACTTTGTAGAGCGGTTTATTTTCAACTTTATTTCATGAAGTCCATTAATGATTTGATTTATTTACGTATTTTTTGCTCGTTTCAATCTTGATAGTTTTGTTCGTGATTATGCGAACTTCTTATCACCACCTTGATTTGTGGTTGAGGTGATTAAAGAATTGATTTCTTTGTTGATTTTTTAGGCTTCCAATATCAAGTCCGGATGGAAAAATATCTTTTCCGTCTTCACTATTGCAGCTGCTCACGAAGACGAGGCGATAGTTCAGTTGGCGTTTGAAACCGATTCAAACATTATCAGTCAGTCGATTTCAACAAGTCGTTGCGTTATATTTCGTTTCAACTGATTTAATTGTCCGTTTCAGATGAAATTTTTCAATTTTATTTTACGTCACTAATCCACTGCTTCCAAGACGCCATCTCATCCCTTCGGGAGTTTTCCTGCTGCGCATTCCCAGATGTTAGCATGGAAGCTATCCGACTTATCCGGCAATGTGCTGATTATGTCGCGTTAAAACCGGAGGTATTTCATTCAATTTTTAACAATTTTATAGTATTGAGTAGGCTTTTCACCTTAAGTCTTAAAGTTTTGTCAAAAGAAACTTTTACGTCATGGGAAAATTATAAAAATAGGTTATCAGTGTAATTTTCAATGAATAACAGAACGCAAAACGTCTTTCAGAAAATAATTTGAATACTTTCCCGTCTTAAAAAAGATTCAAGATTTATTTTTTGTGACGTCAATAAGCCGTAGTTTTGTTGTCGCCACTTAGAGATTGAGTAAAATCTGAAACATTGCTGATATGATTGCTCACAGCTGTCTGTGTGCTAAATCGGATTGAGCGAATTTAAGACTAAGGAACGAATTTACAGCAAAATAAAAATGACTCCTATCGGGGTTAGCGAAAAGCTGGACATTTTTTGAACCTTTACTGTCAGCAAATTGAAATAACACTGATTTTTTAAAATTTTTTCTAATTACTTTTATTCTCTTCAGCTGTTCGCTGACGTCATCAGCGACGACTCAACATCCGGGGGCTCGGGTGAGAAGGTCTGGGTCAGGGGTTGGTTTCCTATTTTCTTTGAGTTATCCTGCGTCATTAGTCGCTGCAGTTTGGATGTGAGGACGAGGTTGGTGGGGAGTTGTTTTTCGGGTTTTGTTGCAGTGAAAAGATTTGAAAATGATTTCAACACACACTCGGTGGTTGAAGCACAGTGTGCCGTGAAATAATTTCCTAAAGATAAAGGATCGATAGCAGTCTGTCCCGACAACTGAGCAATTGTTGTTTTCGCAAATCATATGAAAATTTTTTTATCATTTTAAATTCGTTACAGAGGGCTCACAGTGATGTTTGAAATCATGAAGACTCACGGTCATTCATTTAACATCACGTGGTGGAACGATTTATTTCAGATTATTTTCAGGTACAGCATTTATCAATATTGTCATTTTTATGATATTAAATAGCTCATCTGAAAAATCTTCTAGAATTTTCGATCAAATGAAATTACCTGAGCTTCAAGTCGAGAAATCTGATTGGTTTGCTACCACGTGTAATCACGCACTTTTTGCTGTTTGTGATGTTTTCACACAGTACTACGATGTTTTGGCGCCAACCTTGCTGACGGAAGTGTATGAACAACTTCTATGGTGTATTGGGAAAGGTTGGTTTTCGATTTTCTCAGTTTGTTATTTTTAAAAAAATTAATGTTCACTGTTTAAATCACGAAATTCACGACTTTTGCATCTCCCAGCCCGGAATGTTCGTTGCTCACTTTATATTTTAGAAAAGGCGAGCAAACGCGAAGTGACGCGGTTTTTTCGCGTTTATTCACCGAAGTTTGACGCTAGTTTGCAAATCTCACTTAGTCTTATTCAAGTCGCGTTCGAATGCTGCAGAAATTCGCAGTAATTTCTAATAAGTGACTTTATCCTACAGAGAACGAGCAATTGGCGAGATCCGGAGTAAATTGCCTCGAAAACCTGATCCTCTCGAACGGCGATAAATTCAGCGAAAAGATTTGGGAACGTTCGTGTCAGGTGATGCGTCGCGCCTTCGTAGTTGTGTCTCCACATCAACTCCTGAATTGGAACGAAAAGGAGCACGCTGATAGCGAGCAGTGTGAGTTGCCTGTTGAGGTTTTCTATTTTTTAAGTGGAAATTCTACGTTTCGAAGAAGATTAAGAACGATATCAGGTTTCCTGCAATAATCCGATAAATCAAACCGGATCGCTGTAATGACTCCCGAAGTAAGATTTTTTTCTTGCATAGTTCAAGATCATTTGCGTCGTCTGCAACTGCACTGCGTCTTGACATCAGAGCTGATTGAATCAACGGATCGTGTGCTCTTCTATCCCAACACAAATAAGAAGATAGATGAACTCAACCGAAAGATCGCCGAGGTTCGGTTCATTCAAATCGATGATTAGAATTGTTAATTGTATCGTGTGGAAAAGTCTAATTATCGCTATTAACAAAAAACATTCAAGCCCAGTTTATTTAATAAAATTTATCGGTATTTTTCCCGTTCAATTAAAAAAAATATATTTTCTCAACTTTTTTTTTGTCGATATGCTTTTGGCCTTACTAATTGTATTTTCTCTGTTGAATTCTATCAAAACTTGTTTAGAGTTCACTTCATAAAATAATGTGTTTTATCAAGTTTTTGTTTGTTTAAATAAAATCTTTATCTTGAGCTCTTCTCAAGTGAAGTTTGTAATTTTTTTCTGATTATGGTTTTCATCGTCATTTCCTAAAATTCTTGAGTTAAGACTCAGTCCGTTTTATTGAAGAAACTTCATCTTGTTGCAGTGTGATGCGAGTCAGATCGAAGCTCTTCCGCTCAGGCGCGATGAAGAGAATTTTTCACGCATGACTGCCGATCAGCTTCTTTCTGTGGTTCGCTGTCTTCACGAGTCACATGACCTTGCAAAGCGGTTTAACAGCGACAATGAACTGAGGACGTTTCTGTGGAAAGCAGGTGTGCGGCTGGCTGTGATTTTTACGTAGTTACACGAAGACCGGCGTGTTGGCTGCGGACTATGAGTCGTTCAAGTTTGTTGGTTACCATCGCAATCTGCTTCTGTAACAATCTTTCTCTGGTTTTAAATGCAAGAAGCTTATCGTGACCTCAGCGAAAAGAAAAGTGCACTCACAATCGCGCTTATGATATTTTAAAATCTATAACCAGCCAGTTAGTACAATTGGTCGAGTAAATATTTCCTTACACTTTGAAGCGGTGGACTTGTTTTCGTGTTCAATCAAATCTAATTGGACTTTCTAATTGGTAACCACGACTTGTTAGACGTTTGGCATTATATGAAAAATGTAACAAAATATCGTAAGCCCCTTGAATGAAAAAGCTTTGCGTTCACTAAGTGGCGCCTTATCGTGTGCTTATTATGTTTATCTGTTATTCTTGGAATAAAAATAAATGTATTTATTAATCTGGAACCAGATTTATGAATCAGACTTCGCTATTCAAAGTGTTAACATTTCATTTTTGTGGGCTTTATGAACATTTCTACGTATTTATATCGTTCTGTTTCGATTTTTTTTATCGTTTTGTATAATTGTATACAGTTTTTTTTAGTTGATTGTGTTGTAATTGTTTCATAGAAATCTTTAAAAGTTGAAATGATTTATTTAATTAAAGTTTGAAAGATTGGTTTTCAGGTTTCAACAAATCCAAACCCAATTTAATCCGCCAGGAAACTAGTAGTTTATCCTGTGTACTCCGCGTTTTGTTCCGACTTGACGAAAAAGAAAACAACCAAAAAATTCAAGAACTTTTAAAAAGGTAAATAACACGAAATCTTGTTTTTAACATCAGAAACTAGAGTCTTCTATCATCAGATTAAGAACCACCACTAGTTTTTCTGCAAATCCTAGCTAATTCACCAACATATCTTACGATAGTGACAATGATATTATTTCGTTTGTTATCTTTTGTTACTGTGAATGTCAATGATTAATTGAATTTTTTCTTTGTTATTTACTGATAGGATTTCCTTTCAACGTTTGTTACTTATAGAATTATAATTTCTTTTAGAACTTGTGCGATTGCGTTAACTTATCATTCTTCTCTCGTCGTTGAATCGCACAAGCAAGCTTGGAATCCGATTCTACTTTTAATTCTCACCAGATTGCTCGCTTGCAAAGGCAACAAGGTAAATACATGTACAAATGCACCTTCAAGTCGTATTTTACTACTTATTGTATACAATGCACCTTCAATTTTACAACAAGTTATAGTGAAAATAATGTTTTTTATTGAAATTTAATATACGTAAAACTTATTTTTGAAAGAAAAAATACTAAAGCAAATATAGCAAATCAATTGTTCATCTCGACTCGTTGGACAGCATCGGAGGTGTTAAATTGAAGAAACGATTGACCTCGATCTGCTTTCCGAGATGCCAAGAGATTGTCGTCCCGTTTAATGTTTTTTAATTTTTATACATGATCTGAGCTGCTTGCAAAGTTCTTAAAGCAGAAAATACTTTTTTCCAATACACAACAGATCTTTCATCCATCTGACTCACTATTCATTAAACCAGAATAGGAGTAAAACTGTGGTCGCCCATCAATAGAGCGATCCTACTTACTCGACCACGCGCACGGGATGCCATCGTTCTTCACGTTTTTTGAACTGTTGTACTACTTCGAAATAATCCAACTTACTTAATCTTTGATTTTTAATTCACAAAATATTCTGTATAAATTTTTGGAACATTTTTCAATCAATCTCTTTGCTATTAATGAAGTTGAAGTTGTCACTTATTTTGCAAAAATTTAGATAAAAGCGTTTTTGCGATTTATACCCCGATGTAGGTGCAAGGTTGATTTCTTTGCCGGGTGTTTTATTGATTCTTAAAACTTTAATTTTGTTTTAAGTTTGCTGCTTTATCACGTGATCTCCACCAACCATTGTGTGACCTTCTTTTGTCGGACGTCAAAAAGGAAGCCCGTTCGCTGTTGCGTCGTTATTTCATGCGGTGCAGCGCGGTCGACACTTGAGGCGCTTGTAAACTGACGTCAAAATCGCTTTTTGGAAGATATTTGCCGTTACTTAACTTTTGACTATTCTGTGCAAGCTTGACGCTAGAACAGCTGTAAATTTTTTTTTAATTTTTTTAGCTAGCAGCCAACTTTATAAACCAATCACGTTTATTTTCTTTTAATTATCTCCCGATGTTTATTTGTAGTACAATATCGAATTTTTTTTTTTTTTTTTTAATAGCCGTTTGCATTGGCCAGTGACACGTGAGCTTGCTTTGCAATAGTCTTTGTAGCGAGACTCTAGTTTACTTTTTACTGTTTATTATCTTGTGCCATGGCGATTTATTTAAATAGATTAATAAGTTATCTTTTTAAAACTTTAATTATTATTGTTTTTGGGGGGGAGAGTTTTATCTCCGAGCGCGGTGTTAATACTAAGCAGTAGATATGCAGTTACCTGTTGATCACTGATTGTTTGATTTTTAACAAGTAGACGTGCTTAGAGCGTGTTAAGGATATTTATGTTTATTGGTTCTTTGTTTTTTTGTGTTAATGTCGCCATCGTAGCAGAGGACACCTGTAACTGTGTACTGTTTATAAACATCTTCGCATCACGCCGCCTGGTAAAAAAAGCGATATACTTTAAGATTATTTCACAAAACCCATGTTGGTGCCCAACTGTTCAAGATCTTTGTTGAATCTGGGAAGCTCTTGTCTTAGTTTTTCACTTGCGATTTAAAATTCGGTTCATGTTTCGGCTGACCTGCTTTTTGAAGTTTCATGAACCTACAGCCAACAAAGAACATCTAAAACAATCAAATATTTGCTGCCGCTTAGCATCGAATCTTCGTCGATATATTAAGTGATTTATTTTAAAAAAGTGGCAATTTTTATTTGCGGCTTATGTTGCGGCGAAATATCGTTGAATTGTGTTTATTAGTTTTTCTGTGCAATGACTTTCTTTCATCATTTTTTCGCGCGTTTTGTGTTTGACGTGAAGCGCAGACACTCAGATGCGACAACTGTTCAATTTAGAACTTTGTTCAGAACAGCCTGTTTCAAATTAGCAATGATTTTGTTTAGAATTTCAAAAGAACCTGATTAAATAATTATTCAAGTGATGCTATCTGTATTGTGTTTGTGCTTTTCGTTTAATGTCGCAATGAATAATTAGAGAAATAAACAAGCCAAACTGGGGCCTTGTGTTTTTCGTGTTTGATCTTTGGAAAAATTTTGTTACAATCTTGTATAAAATAGCTTTGAATACGTTTCATCTGACACTCGTCGGGAGAAATCGTCAGAACAGTCCGATCGTGCTTATATAAAAAACGAGAGCGCGTCTGATTGGTCGAGAAAAGCGACAAATCAGGAGAAAAAAAAGAGCGTTGGTAATGAGCGTTTGACTGTAAAGTAATCTTTTAGTTTACGGTGTTAGACTGTAATCTTTTACCCCTACAAAGCGCAAAATCAATCTTTGGCTACACTGGCTCACAGAGCTCTCTGTTCATCTGCACAAGCAGCCAATTTCAGGCCTAGTTCGAAAAATTTAATCTGTCTTGGTTGTTCATGGCTGCCCAAACCATATTATTACATTCACATTTATCCTATCACACAAACACATTTACCAAGAAAATCCAACACTTTAACCAGTCATCTTGTCACAACTTTACTTGGGAATCTTAAAAGATCGGTTAAATTTGGTTAACCGAATACCAGCGCTGAAGTAAAGCTGGGTCTATTTTTATATTTATTTTGGCTCAAAAAATAGTTTACCGCGAGATTGAAGTTCTTAATCAATTAGTTCTGGCTAGGCACGAATAAATTCTCTCGAAAACTCCTCTCAACAGATTGCAAAAAACCACAGTTTATCGTTATAAAGAATAAATTATTCACAAAATCAACAAACTCGATCAACTCTCGTTAAAGCTTGACTCTCAAGCTACACAAACTGCAAGGCAAGTTACAACGACAGTAATTAAAAATAATTTCACTGACTAACTTGAAGTATAATTAGCACCTCAATAATATAACCTCAATAGTTCGTTCAAACAATTTTATCTCCCTACACCCAAACTGTGTGCCGCAAAATTTTTTATTTTTTTGCATATAATTTTTGTGTTTTAACGAAAGCTGTAACAGTTTTAGTCTATAGATGAATTTTTTCTTTTACAGTATGTAGATTTAGTATTACTAAAAATCTTAAATAAGCTTAATACCTGCTTCAGTAAAAATGTAAAGCGGACCCATTTACATAAAGTTGTTTGTTTGCTAGGCATAAACAAACAGCTTTATGCAAATAAAAAAGCTTGTAATAAAGATAAGCAAAAGAAAAAAATTAGGAGTAAAGGCTATTTCTACAAGCATGAAGTATTCTTTGTTTCTTCTATTGATTTTTTGCTTTGCTTAGCGCTTTAGCGCGGAAAGAAGTAAAAAATAAAATAAAACAAAGAATACTCCATTTCACTTTCGTCGTGGAAACGAGCCTTAAGCGATGAAGAAATGCTATCAAAACAGTCTAAACCAGGGGCGTGCAAGTATTTATTTCAATGGGCCAAAACGTACCAGAGTAATAATGCTGCTGGCCGGACAATTTCGTACCTTACATTCGTACATTACAAACGTAACAAAAGTGACAATGGCGAAAATAACAATGTAAAAAGAATATGACAAACTGATTGCAAAAAACGCAAAACCTCGGTATTGATATGTTTCTTTTAAACAAAATCTCTTTCTCCTTCTGTTTGATTCAAAGAAATTTGGTTCGCCGTTCTCTTGTTTTTGGAAAATAATCCTCTTTCTTCTTTTGATAGGTTTCTTTTCCTACTAGTGATGTCGCGAATACCAAAATTTGTGTCTGCAGCCCGCAAGTAGTTTTTATTTGTGGCACTGCATTGCGCTACACCGCAAAATCACAATTTTAATAGAAAATTTTTTAATTTCTTTTCCTTTTTTTAAAAAGATCAAGTAATACAAGCAGCGAGAAGCATGGAAAGGAAGACGCTCACTCATAAGGGTGGGTACTTTAAATATTGGAACGATGACTGGAAGGGGAAGAGAGCTGGCAGATATGATGGAGCGAAGGAATGTAGACGGATTGTGTCTACAGGAAACAAAGTGGAAAGGTAGTAAAGCAAGGAACATTGGCGGTGGATGCAAAATATTCTACAACGGAGCTGATGGAAGAAAAAATGGGATAGGGAGGATAGTGCTGAGGGAGGAGCTGGCTGAAAGTGTCCTGGAGGTGAAGAGGGTGTCAGACAGACTAATGGCCATGAAGCTGGAGGTGAAAGGGTCCATCCTAAATATAGTAAGCGCATATGCTCCACAGGTTAACAACAGCATGGAGGAGAAAAATGATTTTTGGGAAGACCTGGATGGTGTTAAAATCATAAAAATAGAACTCGCACTGAAATTGAAAAAGTTAACTGAATAGAAGTCTTTTTTGAAACCTCGTAATTAATTCTATTGTTTGCGTTCACTGCTTTATAGGCAGATCACGTGTAGTGATTTTAATAAAATCTGATTGGTTCACTTACACGTGGCGAGCACACTATAAATTGAGATGTTGGTAAATTTAATTCCTTTCAGTCGTTGGTGATCAAGTGGTTCGGTGATTTTGGTTTGGTTTGAAGAGTGAGTTTATAGATCGCAAGCGAAACTTGGGAAAATTTCGTTTTGCGATTACATCGTTGGCTGCACGTTGGTTGTATCGTTGGCTGCACGTTGGTTGTATCGTTGGCTGAACGTTGGTCGTACGTTGGCTGCACCGTTTGAGCTGTCGTGTTTAGAAAATAATTGTGGTCGTTGGCTTGTGGAAGCCTGTTATACCTTCATATCGAAATCTCAAGTTTAATAAATATTATAAAGCCATAAGACGTGTGGAAAGCCAGCGGTGTGATTGGGGAAGGCTCGGATAGCTTCCCCATAGTTGAAGAAATTGAAGCCAAGAAGAGAGGGATTCGCTGTGCGGTCCACAGTAAACTTCTAAAATTAACAGATGGGTTGATAGAAAGTATATCAAAAGAAGAGAGAACAGTTCTTGGTGCAGATCTTAATGGACATGTGAGCGAAGGAAACATAGGGGATGAGGAAATAATGGGGAGATTCGGGGCTGGAACAAGAAATAAGGAAGGATCAATGGTTGTGGATTTTGGAAAAACGATGGATTTGGCGATTCTTAACACTTATTTCAAGAAGAAAGATGAACACAGGGTGACGTATAAGAGTGGAGGAAAAAGTACCCAAGTAGATTATGTGATGTGCAGAAGGAGGAACTTGAAGGAAATCTGTGATTGTAAGGTAATAGTGAATGAGTGTGTCGCAAAGCAGCACCGTATGGTGGTATGTAAAATGGTTCTTATGGTGAAAAAGAAAAAAGCAGAGAAAGTAAATCCAAAGATACGATGGTGGAAACTGAAGAAGACAAGCTATCAAGAAGCGTTTAGACAAGAGGTGACCAGGATTCTGTGAGGCAAGGATAGATTACCAAATGAGTGGGACAAAACAGCAGAAATGCTAAGAAAAACAGCTGAAACTGTACTGGGAGTGACATTTGGGAAACGAAAAGGAGACAGGGAGACATGGTAGTGGAATGAGAAAGTTTAGGACAGCATAAAAGAAAAGAAAGAGGCAAAGAAAACATGGGACAAAATAAGAAATGAAAATACTAAAAAGATATACAAAGAAAAGAAGAGTAAGGCAAAGAAGACAGTTGCGATGGCAAAGGGACGTGCGTATGACAATTTGTATGCTAGATTGGAAACAAAAGAAGGTGGAAAGGAGTTGTACAAATTGTCTAGGCAGAGAGACAGAGCAGGGAAAGATGTACAGCATGTGAGGGTTATAAAAGATGAAAATGGTAATGTGATGGTAAATTCGGAGGCAGTGTTAAAGAGATGGAAGGAGTAATTTGAGAAACTGATGAACGAGGAAAATAACAGAGACCCTAGGACAGAGGAACCAGAAGTGGTTAATGAAGAGGTAAATTGTGTCAGTAGAGAAGAAGTAAAAAACTCACTAAGAAGGATGAAAAAAGGTAAAGCGGCTGGGCCAGATGAGTTGCCAGTAGAAGTTTGGAAGTGCATGGGAAAGACGGGGATAGAGTTTTTGACCAGACTGTTCAACAGACTATTAATGGGTGAACGGATGCCAGGAGAATGGAGAAGAAGTGTGCTTATCCCAATCTATAAAAACAAAGGGGACGCACAGTGCTGTGGAAACTACAGAGGAATAAAGCTAATGAGCCACACAATGAAGGTATGGGAAAGAATTATTGAAGCCAGGATAAGGGATAGAGTGGAGATCAGTAAACAGCAATATGGATTTATGCCAAGAAAGGGAACCACCGATGCCATGTTTGCTTTAAGAATATTGATGGAAAAGTACAGGAAAGGTCAAAGAGAGCTACATTGTGTATTTGTGGACCTAGAGAAGACTTACGACAGGGTTCCATGGGAAGAGCTGTGGTACTGTATGAGAAAATCAGGAATAGTGGAAAAGTATGTACAACTAGTACAGGATATTTATGAGGGAAGCGAAACAGTGGTGAGGTGTGTAGTAGGAACTACAGAAAGTTTCAAGGTTAAGGTTGGACTGCACCAGGGATCAGCGTTAAGTCCATTCCTGTTTGCAGTGATAATGGACAGGCTAGCGGATGAAGTAAGGAGAGAACCACCAAGGACGATGCTGTTTGCTGATGATATTGTGATTTGCGAAAAGACCAGGGAAAAGTGGAGCGGAGATTAGAATCCTGGAAGTATGCATTGGAAAGAAGAGAGATGAAAGTAAGTAGGTCAAAGACCGAATATCTTTGCATAAATGGAGGAAATGACGACGAAACAGTAAAGATGGAGGATGCAAAAGTGCCAAGAGTAAAAGAATTTAAGTATTTGGGATCAACGGTGCGAGAAAGTGGTAGTTGTGAGTGGGAGGTAAAGAAGAGAGTACAGGCAGAATGGAACGGATGGAGAAGAGTATCGAAAGTAATCTGCGACAAGAGGTTACCAGCTAGAGTAAAAAGAAAAGTGTACAGTTCAGTGGTAAGACCAGCAATGGTGTATGGACTTGAGACAGTGGCAGTCACAAAGAAACAAGTGGAAGAGATGGAAGTCGCAGAGATGAAAATGTTGAGGTTTTTTATGGGAGTGACGAGAAAAGACAAGATTAGAAACGAGCACATCAGGAGTACCGTTAAGGTAGAACGGTTAGGAATGAAGATGAAGGAGGGCAGGATGAGGTGGTATGGACATGTCATGAGGAGAGACGAAGAGTGTGTAGGAAGAAAGATGATGGAAATGGAGTTACCAGGAAAGAGGAGAAGAGGGAGACCAAAGAGAAGATTTTTAGATGTAGTGAAAGAAGATATGGGGGAAGTTGGTGCGAAGGAGACGGATGTTGAAAACAGAAAGATGCGGAGAATGATGATACGCTGTGGCCGCCCCTGACTAAAGGGAAAGGCCGAAAGGAGAAGAAGTAATACTTGCTGTTTCGTCATCGAAGCAAGCCCTTTATATTTCAGATTCAGCAATTTAAAACCTATACTCGTGTAATTTCGTTATATTGTGGGAAGACATTTTAAGCACTTTAGTTGCAAGTGTCGGCAGCACGGTCGAGTGGTAAGAGCATTGTGATTGTGATCAACATAGTCTCGGTTCTAATCCTACTCGCGCCATTCTTTTGTGTCCTTGAGAAAGACACTTTACGGGACTTTTCCCTGTTTGGTGGTCTTGGCAAGCAGTTCTAAATTACAGTCATATCTCTATTAAATTACAAGCGGACAGCAATATTTTGGCATCTCCGGAAGCAGGTCGGGGTAATTGCTTACGAAATGTATTAGCGCCTCCGTCGCTTTCCTGCGAGTCAGGAGGATAAATATAGAGATAAAATATTTTTTTTTACATAAAAAAAGACTACGTTGTTTATGTTAAATGGAACGTTGTCTCAATAAGTCACTGGTTTTTAAAGCAAAGGTCGCCCAAGTTTTTTAAGGGGGTATAATAATAATTAAGATTGGATGTCGGCCTACATGCTATTTTAGATACTTAATTGAGTTTAAAAATTAATCGTAACTGGTTGAGATTGATATTGTTATAACTTTTTCTCTAAATTTTCTTTATGTTTTGCTATCTCCGATGTGTTAAAATATCTACAAGTCGCATTATATTAGGGTTGCCAACTTGCCATATCTGAAAAGACGGAATTCCGGACAGACTTAAGCGTACCAGCTAAAAAATTTTTTGGAGGATCGGACAAAATAAAATTGTTTAAGATTCTAGGATAAAGACAAAAAAAGTCTTTACTTAGAATCCGTCTCAAAATGTTCAATTTTTATGACAAAATCATGGTGTTCTCTAAAAAAAGAAAAAAAGGCCTTCAAAGAACCAAAGGCAACACACATTCGTTCGTTTCATGTCATTTTATAATTTTTATTTTAAAACTTCAAAATTCCGGACATTAAAAAAATTTATACGAAATTCCGGACATGACCGGAATTTTCCGGACGGTATGGAAACCCTACATTGTAGAAATTAAATTTGCGAAGCACTGCGCCAGCTGATAATAAGAAACGTCCCAGGATGATGCAATAAGATACAATGTACTTGAGTAATCCCAGGAAAATGTACCTGGTTAAACCCAATTAAAAACACAAGTGACAAATATTATGCACTTGCCTGCTCGACCCGCATCTACATGTGTTTTAATAAACTGTTTAAACTGCAATTTACCACCAAAATAAATCGATTGGTTTGTTAAACAGGAAAATGATAACACTGCTAAAAGAGACCATTTTAGATAGAATCAGCTGTGGCAACCGGTATGAGGTTGTATACTTTTATGGAGAACTCGAAAAAATCTTTTGTTTTCAAGCCAGCAACTATTTGCCTTTTTAAATAAATCAAAACTGTTAAGGCGTAGCCTTTGACATTGAAATGACGTCATAACCAAAAAAGTTATATGTAATTAGTATACTATACAAAAAGATAAAAAAATTCAAATCTTGATCAAATTGCAGAGTAAAATAAATTTAAACATTCTTGTAGATAGCAAAAAAAACTACTTTAAAGTCATGTGAAAATTAATTAAAGCTGTTGGCCTACTTTTAAAGTGTCTTAACATTTTTAATATAAAATACAAGAATGCAAAAGCTAACAACTTCTGGTCAGGAGACTACAAAAGCATAAAATCATACTATAAATTAAATGTTATTTCAACAACGATAGAAAATAAAAATTTGTTACAGCGAGCATATGTGAAACAGTGTTTACAAAATTACAGTAAAAAAACGAAGCTAGCGTAAGAAACTAAATCAACCCAATGATGTTTAAAAAACTTAATCTGGAAGGAGGTTATCGTCCACTTCAATATCGTCAAATTCATCTTCTGTGGGGCGACGAGCCCCCGTTTTGGGTCGCTCAACGGCGGGTCCCAAAGGATCTTGATAAGAGGCGTCAACTCGCTTCTTCCGCCCGTTCGTTTCGGACAGTTCCGATATAACTCTTCGTTGATAAGTTGATTTCTTCGCGCTGTTATTGCGACTTCCTGCAGAACTTTCGGTGGCGCCTGAAAACAACCAAAATTTAATACAAGAACTTGTCAATCTTGTTTATACGTAATATGCAAAAAACGAGATGGCTGCTTGTTCCGTCGTATTGTTCTTATGATTAATAGGTTGAGGATTTATGGGTTTCCCAGGTTTCAAAAAAAAAAAATACAATGTAATAAATTGTGTTTTGTGTTTGTTGGGACCTCAACAATCGACCACTAAAAGAAATCAATAAATTATCAAAATACTTGGTGGCGTTCGATGTTTTTTCTTTCCGGCACTTTCAGCTCGTTGCAATCTGACGTCATGCAATTTTTCAGCTTTTTTCAGTTTGTTGGTGTATTCCTGTAATGGGAAAGATAAAAAGAAATTAAATCTTGTTAACGAAAGCCATAACTTGAAACTGTGATGTTTGTTGTTCAATCTGTTAAAAAAATTTAAACTCGACGAAGATTCAAACGTTTAAAATTTTTTAAGTTAAGCAATACTTTCAAAGATGCTAAATAATACATGAATAATATAAATTAAACTAAACCGGTCTTTTCATATTCCATGCTTTGAACAAGCGTGATCGCAAGAATCAAAATGCTGATGGGTTGAAAAAAAAAGTTCTCCATAATGCAATTAATCTCATGTTATTTCCTGCGTAAATCATTACATTCAAGCACAAGTTGTGTCACCTGCAATTCTTTAGTCAGCCCCAGGTCAGTGCAAAGCCGATTCAGATACTTCAAGCACTCAACGTTTTCAGGAAACCGCGAGTGAATTTGCTTGTATTTTTCAAACGCTTGCTGATAACTGCCGCTGCGCCTATAGCAGCTTGCTACCATCAACTGCCACTTGACCTCATTTGGTTGAATTATTGCGGCTCGTTCAAAGTATTTCGCAGCTTTTTCCGAAAACTGAGACTCGATGTAATAGGCACCAAGCCACTCCAGAGTGCTGATATCGGCGGGAAACAGTTTGTACGAGTCCTGACGATAAGCAAACGCTTGTGTTTGGTCACCACCGTCCTCAAGCTCGCATATATCTGCCATGTGCGATAAGATGCTCGCGTCTGCAACGAAAGTGGATATTAGATTATGCAAGTAATGACGAAATTAAACTAATACGATTCTGCCCCAGTTATTAATGTTAAGACTAGCCACTGTTCAAAAAACTCAAAAAGTTTTTGCTTTATACGAACTTACAATCACTATGGCTACTGATTTATCTAAGAGGAAAATTTGCAAACCGGGAGGCAAGTGCATTTCGCAAGAGACTTAATGCGGGCCGCCTGTTGTAGAAGTGTCGTTTTACCTCGTACAATTGAGGCAGTGACGTTGCGGTTGTCTTCGGATTTAATTTTATTTATTCAAAGTGATAACTTTTTGAAAAATGCAAACTTTTTAGAAAAATTTTCTGTCTGAGACAACTTTATACATGAAAATTTTATTTCGACCCCCTGGGCTCTTTTTAATCGTACGGATCACGATAGCAAGTGGGCTACCTTTCTAATCTAAAATATATTTTCTATAGCTTTTTTTATACAATTCTGAATAATGGTGGGAACATGGCCATGTAGACGGAACCGCCCTTTGAATGGCTATTCTCCAGTATATTAAAAAACCTTTAAAATAGTTGGCTACTTTAGGATTGTGACCCACCTGTCGGCGCGACACCGATACACTGCATCATCCATTCCATTGCTTGTGTGTTGTCTTTGAGCAGCTCAAATAAAGAGGCAATCTGATAAAGAACTTGAGCATTACTTCGGGCGATATTGTGAAGCTTCATGAAGCATTCTAGAGACTCGCGAAAATTTCTAAGACGTTTGTAAACGAGCCCTAGGTTATACAGCGCCTCATGGCAGGAAAAATCGTTTTCGAGAGCTTCTTTATACAACGCAATTGCACCGTCGGGATCACCGTCCAAGTAAAGGCCGTTCGCCTTATTTGTCAGCGACGCTGAGTTAAAGCGGTCAGCTTTAACTGCGGCGTCGGCGTAGCGCTTCGCATTGTCCCGATTGCCTTGGAGAAAATAAATAAACGAAAGATTGGTTGCAGCCTGAGATTTGACCGGGGTGTCTTTCTTTTCGAACGTTTTCAAAATGCTTACAGCCTGTGCGAAATCTCGCTCCTTCAAATAAATAATCGCTTTGTGAATCTCAAGGTCGTTTGCAAGCTCATGATAGGAGGAGGTTTTGACCTGCTCCACGCACCAATCAAAGCCTTCTGAAAAGCTGTTGCCAATCACGGGAGCGATGACTTTTGACGCGGCAATTATGCACCGCTCCGCAATTATCTTCCGTTTTCGTTCAAGTTGCCGAAGCGAGTCATTTCTTATGGCGTCCAGATAAACGCTTTCTTGAGGATTTTCAGAGTTGGCAGTGTACTTGTCTTCGTCGTCTAGGCCAAGATTCACTGTCAAAAGCTTGTTAAAAGACTTCGTCATTTTCTCCTTATCTCCCAATGCGAAATAGCAAAGTATTAAATTTAATCCGCTTTGAAAATCCGGCTTCTCACTCATAATGTGTTCATACGACGTTACCGCGTCATTGTACTGAGCCATTTTGACAAAAACCGCCCCAATGTTCTGCATGATCTTGATTCGCATTTCTTTTTGCGTCGTCGGAACTTGATCAAGAGCCATTCGAAAATACTTGATTGCTTTCGACATGTTGCCTTGCTTGAAGTAAATATTGCCGATGTTCAGCTTGATTCTCCCAGCATGCTGAAACATCTTATTTTTGACAATAACGTTGTACATATTCAAAGCTTCAGAATACATGTCGTTTGCTTCATATTGCACAGCAAGGTTAAACAGCACTGCATAGGTAAGGTCGAGACTAATGCCTTCGCTTAAGCCAGCTTGCTCACGATACCGAACAAGCTGCCGCTCTTTTTTCCCTGCTTCCTTTGCTTTCTCAGTGGCAGTTATGTAATCGCCTCGACTGTTGGCGATTGCGCTTTGCTCAATCAACTCGCCGATAGCTTTCTCCATTGCCTTGATCTTATCTTCTGCCGAATCCTCCTCCATCGCATCCAAAGAAGGCGCAACGCCCGCAACTCCCCTCAGCGCTTGATTCATGGGATCGAAAGTAGTCCCACGCTTTTGGACAGACGAATATCCTGCTCCACTGACGGAAGTCATGGGACGGGCACCAGCTTCTGGGTCCATGCCAGAACGACCCATTGATGACGTCAAATTGGCCCTAAATTAAAAAGTACAAGAATTTTTTTAATAATTAAGTAAAGTTGTATTCAACGAATTCACGAACAAAAAACCAATTGTCGGTAGTGCAATTTCTAAAATAACAAAACTTTAAAAAACTCTTCTAACATTACTTCGGTTTGATTTAGATTCATAAACCTTTTATTTCAAAAAAATAGTTCACATCATAGTGTATTACATGCATTTTATATAACAAAAAAATTTCTTTTCTGCATTATCAAAAAATGACTTTCTTTTCTCTATATTAGCTAAATTTGCCAAACTGATAACAAACGCAACGGATCAAACATCTTTTGCGGGTGTCACGACTTTACTCGGGAATCCGAAAACACCGGTTGAACTAAAGTAACATAAATACCTGAAATGAAGTAAAGCTGAGCTTGTTTTTTTTTGTCGGCTCTAGAAATAGTTTGCCGCGACACTGAAGTTTTTTTTATAACAGTTGCTAAGTAGGAATGACTTGCTATAAATTTCTCGCTACAGATAGAAAGAAACCACAGTTTCTAACTATAAAGAATACAGTAGTACATTATTCACAAAATCAAACGAACTTGATAAGCTTTCGTAAAACTTGCCTCTCATGCTTTACAAAACTTCAAAACGATTTACAGCGCCAACAACTGCGAATAATCACTCAACAACTTCGTACTGAATAACTTAACAGTAAATCAGGACCCCGGTGGCTAATATTAAACTTAATAGTTAGCCTAAGCAATTCTATCAACTTCCAAGGCATCAATATTGACGCTTAAACAACTTAACCACGACCACAAAGGCGACAGTGACACAAACCACTCCTACACTTTTCAACTGAAATGTTAGATTTAATATATATATAAATCAGCCAAAGTTTCCAGATAAATATCGAAGATATTCGAACGAACAAGAATTTAAATTAGTTACTATATGGGTTTAGCAATCGGACAAGCTGTTTATGACGTCACAACACAATCTTGTGATAAAGTAGTAAACATGTTATGAAATTTATAAAATCGAACTTGCTTAACATTAGCAGATTATATCAATCATATCATGAATGATTATGCCGAAATTACGTCATCGCTACACAAAAACGTCGCAATGGCTTAAAACTTCAGTCAGTCAATGCGCTGGCATAAAACAGACGACGTCAACCGCAAACCGACGACGTAAAACGACCCTTTATAACCACTTCTAAGAACAACTTGAAGACAAAATAAATTAGGTAGGGGTGGTGCACCAATTATGTAATCATTATGTAACAAGAATAGAATTACGAATTAAGTGTGACATTAGTAGTAGCTAGTAGGTTATTTTTCAAATATCACCAGTATCAAACCAAAGGTTAAAAAATATAACTTATATAACATTAATAATACCCCAAAGGGGTGCTAGTAATCACTTGTGAAAATATGAAAGCAATCACTAGCAATTAAAATCAACCTGAATCCAGCTGAAGAACCAATTGATTTTGTCCCACGATAAGCAGTCATTGGAGGTCTTTTTCCATGACTGGTTTGAACTGCTTTTTTAAAACCTTCATCTTCTTGAAGGTTCTGAGTATCAAACATGGGATTGTATTCATTAAAACCAGAATATAGATCATCATCTTCTTCTGAGTTTGCTAATCGAACATTAGCCAAGCCAGATGACATACCAATATTTTTTATTTAACTAAATATAAACTAAAATCAACAAAGTATGGAATTTAAAACAATAATAGAAATGCAGAATTAAACTATTAACATGTAAAACAGAAATTTACTTAGTAGTTTAAAAAATACTCTCAATTTCCAAAAAGTAATTTTCTGAACATGGTTTGACCAGCCATTAATATACCATTAACTGCAGACACTGAACTCTTTGGAAATAGAACAATTGTTTCAAGCAGCTAACACAGTTGTCCCCAACTTTTTTACTGCCTCGGATCAGTCACAAGGTTTGATAATTTTACCACAGCCTGGTGAGAGGAGACATTGATTGTTTTGATTTAGTGATTTTAATTTAATTGTTTTTAAACATGTCTTTGAAAACTTTGAAACAAAATGCAGTTACACCAAAAAAACGAATATAAAGTGATTTGATATTTTAACTCACTAGAATGCTAAATAAATGAGAACCCTGAGCTTGTTTCTCTGCAACAAGACCATTCCATCTGGGGTTATAGGAGACAATGACATCTAAAGTGTGTTGCTTATGTCCAGTTTACTCTGTTGTTTTATTTTGGTTGCTGTTACTGCAAAAAACCCCAATTCACAGAGATAGGATGTCAGAAATGACAACAGGGTTTGTAGTAATGTGGTTGTGATCTCAGGGTATTCCACCATGACTTTAATCCAGAACAACAGCAGAGTTGTTGTTTTAAACGTAGTTTTAAGGCAGCCGTCATTTACAATACAACAATTGATCTTCTTTTTGCAGAGACATGCTAGATTCACCTGGTTTGTTGACTAATGAGTTGCAGATCCATTCCTTACCAGTTCGTGAGTTTTTTGTGGTTGGAAAGTAGCACTTGAACTCATTTAAAAGCTACCACAAATCATCATGCACCAACTGGGAGAGTGAAAGCTCAGGCTTGCCCAAAATGCATGAAACATGTGCAAAATGCCTCTGGTTATGTGTCGTCCCCACAACTCCAGTTTGGCTTTAAATGCAGCTACTTTGGCTGCCAACTTGAAAACAGTTGTCATTTTCCTCTGAAGGGACAAAATGAATTTATTGAGCAGCCTGAATATGTCACACAGGTAAGTCAATTTTGCAACTCATTTCTTGTCACTAAAATGTGCTGCCAGCAGTGATTTCTTTTCTGAGAAAAATCTTTGCAATGGCTCTCATAATTCAAACACTCTAGTTTGTCATTTTTCTTGGGATAACCATCTTATTTCTGTGTACAAGAGATGGTGTCTGTGCTCTGCATCCATCTCCTCACAAAGCTGGTCAAATAGGCACAAGTTAAGGGCATGTGCTTTGATATAGTTAATAATTTTAACAATGTCAATCAATATGCTGTTAAATTCCGGTGTAATTTATCAGCTTGCCAGCATTACCCTGTGAATGACACAATGCATAGATTTACTCTCAGGTGCAGCCTCCTAAACTGAGCAGTTAAACCAGACAGTCATCCAGTCATGGCAGCAGCTCCATCTGTGCATATGCCAACACAAAAGGACCATTTTAGTTATTCTGATATATAGCCATCTGGTGTCTATTCCTGTCATGTTGATTGGCAAAGATAATGGACATAGCAAATCTTTACACATCCTCCTAATAAAGACATTGCACATAAAAAAGTAGTAGTGCTTTGTTGTCAATATCTGTAGATGCTTTGATGTCAACCTGGAGTGTGTACCATGGTGATGTATTAATTCTCTTTAACAATTGTGTCTCAATGTCTTCAGCTATTTCCTCAATGCATCTAGTCATAGTGCAAGCCGACAAAGGTACATGTTCTATCTTTTCAACAGCAGCCTCTCCTAGAAGTTCGTTGCAAATGTCTTTAGTGAAGGGCAAGATCGATTCCTCACTGATAGTGAATGGCTTCTTTGCTTGGGCAATATGGTTAGCAACTACATATGATGCTCTCAGTGCATTCTCAGTTATTGATGTGGTAGCCCTCAGAAATTTCTTCTGTGCTTCATGTTCTTGTTTTTTTCTTTCAAAATACTCCAGGGGTCTTGGTATTCAAGTGGCAAAGCAGTTTTGAAGGTTTCATTGACTTATTAGAGAGCTTGTAGCTGCAAACTATGCAGAGTACGGTTGGTATGTGGGAATCACCTGTTGCGATAAATCCATACTTTAAGTAGGACTCATTGTCTAGTCTGTTAAAAATTTTGTTTCTTTGATGTCAAAGGCTCTTCTTCTGTCTCTTTACTTGGTGTTTTCCTTTTTATCAGGAAATGTTCTAACAATGTCTGTTTTGTACTCATTTTTGCTAATTTGTGGGTTAAAATTCAACCTCTTTACAGGTAAATAACTGCAGCGACTAATCTATAATACAATAAAACCATTACAAATAAATAATTACTACAAATATCATTATAACAAGTGACAGCATTGTGTTCTGAACATTTTCCAATCTATGAAATAAATGAAAAGAAATGCTCAAACCCACCTTAAATAACCAAAAGAATAGTCGAGAACTTACTATTTGTTCATCTATGACAAAATTAGATGAATTGTTAACAAATATTTTTATGACATCACAAGTAGGCTTATAGCATCATGAAACAAAAGAAACTTTTAGTAATATGTGTAAGAGAATAAACTATGCAACAAAAGAAAATGGAAATAATTAAATGTTTCTTATGCAGCCTAGTATCAATTGATCTGCAGACTGGTACCAGTTGTGGTTGGGGACCACTAATCTAACACATTTGTAGCCAATCCAAAAATAAGTGCTATTATGAATTAGTAGATACCTACCTAATGACTGAATTTTCACACCAACAAATTTTTTATATACCTTAAAAACAAATAGATTAATCTCTTTTATGGTATGAGAAGCAGTCTCAAAAAATCTGTTATGAAAAATTCTTTAAATAGTTTAGACTGACTTTATTTGAATAAAATTTACTACTGAAATACCTTTCTGATTAAAAAAAAGCTTTTTATAGGGTTGTTTTTCAAGCATTTTAAACTTTTTTTTTCCAGTAACTGTGTAAATATTGCATATATCTTTATGTCAAATCAAAAGATTTCAAAACCTTAATAATTATATACACCCACAATCCACCAAGTTCTAGATACTTTTAAATTTAAGGGCAATATTACCATTTCTTAATATACAAATCTGTGGTTATGTGGTCAAAAATAATTATAAAGTAAAAATTTAGATATTTTTTTTTAGTGTAAATGTGACACAGACTTTACACTCAAAAATATTTATTGCAAAATTTAACAATCGGATAAAGATTATTTGCATTGTTTTGTTGAAATATTTTTAAATATTAAGGCAAAAAAAGCTGCATTTGACATTTTGGCTTGACATGAACATAACAAATGTGCACTAATTACTCTGTTGTTGCTAGCAAGTTATATGGGTAAAAATCAAAGCATAAATATAATTCATCAAACTAAATAAGAAGCAACAGACTGGATGTACAAGTCAATCCTTAAAATTTTCAAGAAAAATGCTAATTTTTGTAGTGATTGAGCATAAGACTATCTACCAGTAGCCATTACCAGCTCATAGATCTTTTGATATGAAGTTGCAGCAAAAATTAGTTTTGTATTAAATAGCCTAAAAGATCTCATGATGCAACACATATTACTATTAATTAAATATATAAACATTTTTAGCACTAAATTGGCCATTAGGTGGTTTCAGTTAAAACTATTAATAACCATATATTGATGAGTTGACGTAAACTTTTAAAAATTTTTTTTCTTTCATTAAATGCAAGATTTTTTAAAAATATGTCTCTCTTTTTGCCGAAATTTTTCTCACTATGTTCAATATTTTTTCTCACATTTTTTTAAATTAAGTAACCAACCAGCACATTCAGAAATTTATAGAACAAACATTAAAAACCAAATATTCCAATTTAACAAAAAAGTTGAAAAGATTCCTGAACTGAATAATCATTGAGCATATTTCTGAAATTTGATAATTTTAATTTGACCAATATGAAAAATAAAGCTCTCAACACAATTTAATAAAACACTTGTTTGGTTTGATTATTTCAATGTATTTGTTTAATTTTTTTTCTCTATTATAATTTATTCAGGCCATTCACTTGTATTTAAACTTAGGAATTCATTCCCAGTTGTTTTTAAATAAGTGCAATTTTAGTTTTTTTATTTAATCCAAATTATAACTGCCACAAAATAACTTATGATCTACCTACTTTTTTGGAGAAAAATGCAAAGTTTGTGAGTTTTTATTGCTTTTACAAAAAATCAATCATACTTTTTTTTTAATATTTAATAATATCGCTCTTTTTTTGATGAACACTTGCAAATGTTTGAGCATAGAGTCACTTGAATTTGTAATACATTTCATTTTAAACCCTGGCATCACACTTTTTTCAGCTCTTCTTGCAAGGTCTCCAGGTTAGTTGCTTTCTTTTCAGATATGTTTTTTATCTTGTGCCATCAATTTTCAATAGGATTTAAATCTAGGCTGTTACCAAGCCATTAAAGAATATTTATTTGCTTTTGTTCAAGGTATATTATTCCTTTTTGGCCTTGAGGGAGGATGCACTATCATGCAGGAGCACCTTAAAGCCAAGTATATGATAGAAGTTGAGCATGTGTTCTTCCAAAACTTGCAGGTAAAGACCATAGTTCATATTTTGTTTTAAAAGAAAGTAGACATCTTTTTTTCTCTAAAAAGTATCTCAAACTATTGATTGCATATGTTCAAAGGTTATAACTTGATTGCATTGATTGCAGATGTTTTAAGGTTATAACTGTGTATCAAGGGTCAAAAAATCACATCTTGGGTGCTGCATAGTAATAAAAGCATCTTTAAAAACTTGAAAATTGCTTTCCTCAAAAAACGTAATTTTTCTCCACAGTTCAGTAGTCCAATGTGCATATCTTCTTGCAAATGCAAGACATTGTTTCAAATTCACTCATTAATCAGAGGTTTTTTGGAAACTTTACAACCAGGAAGATTCATGTCTTTTTGAAAGTGATGCTAAACTGTTTGAATTTTTATCTGTTGCAGCAACTTGGGATAAAGATTATGCAGCTCCAAAGCTGTCAAAGGAGGGATATTTTGCAATTCTCTTTTCATGATGGTGTCAGTCAGTTATTTTTCTTTTTCTTCCTCCACCAAACTTATATGGGGAACTGAGTTAATTGAAAGTGCTTTGGCTATAACCAAGAGCTCCATGATGATTGGTTTCCCTCTTCCACTCTGCTCACATAACTTTTATTGGCATGTTTTCTTGCCGCATTGCAAGAATATGAGCTTTCTCTTTATCACTAATGTAATTTGCAAACATGATAAGTAAACTACAAATATAATATCAATCATCTTTACAAACTTTCACTTTTGATTCTTTTATGACTTCAAATGTGCTATGATTCTACCATGTCTTACTTTGAATTTTCATCACTAATTTTATTTACAAAAGCACAAAGCCACTCTATTAATATCTTAATTTTCTTTTATGCCATAGAGAATAGTTAATTATTTTATGGCAAGAAAAACAATAAGAAAATGATCTTATCTCAAGTCATTTTGCAATACTAGCTATAAGTGCAGCAATAATGCTTTCAATAATTAATAAGGTTATGATGGCATAATGTGTCATAAGTAAGGCTTGCTAAAGTCAATAAAGTTATAAATATTCTTTTGGAGCTTTGTCACATCATAGAACTGACACTAGTTTTAGTTGCTTAAAAGTCTTTTTACTGAGTTTTAAAGGTCAAATTGCCACCTCTTTAAATTTTACATACAGACATTCATTTCTTGCTGATTTTTGCAATTTTATGAGCAACTAAAAATATTTTTAATACCTATTTTCTGCACTCTTTATCAGGTATAAGGTTTATCAGAATCTTAAATGTGTGTTTGCAATAAAAAGTCAGCAGCAGTGTTGAAAGCAAACCAGATCAACTCAGTCTCTGTTCAAAACCTATTTCAATCAAGACACTTTATAGTACTTTCCTCTGGTTCGCAGTCTGAGCAAGCACATTTAAATTTCAGTCATATCTTAATAAAAATCTTAAAACTTAAAAATTCAAATGAACAGCAATACTTTGGCATTTCTGAAACCAGATCAGTATAATCACTTGATGGCTATCCAAAGTATAGTATCAGTGACACTTTCATGAGTCTGAAGGATAAATAGAGATGCAAATAACAGTACATTTACATCAAACTCACAATTGCTGATGCATGAAATTATTTTTCTAAATGCATATTATGCAATTTCTAAATGCATTTCTAAATGCGTATGTGTAAATAATGTTTTATCCTCTTTTTTAAGTGTGACTAATGGTGTCCCACAAGGTAGTGTTCTGAATCCTATCTTATTTATCATATACATAAATGATTTAAATGATTGTTGCCTAGCAAATACTGGTTGCAATATGTATCTTTATGCTGATGATGCAAAAATTTTTGGTCACGATTCTACACAGGTTCAAAACTACATTAATAAAATGGTGTCATGGATGGAGAATCACCAGCTAACTCTATCTCTGGCTAAATGTCAATATTTGCCAATTTCTCGCAAACCTTATAATATTAATCAAGCATCAGAATATCACATTAATAGTTATAATATTCCCACAACATTCCGCATTTGTGACCTAGGTGTAGTTATTTCTTCTGATCTCAAGTGGAATAATCAGATTTCCAAAATTATGGCAAAAGCTTCCATTGGTTTATATCATATTTCTCATTCTTTCAACAGCAATAATATTTGGATATTACAAAAAGCATACAAGAGTGTGTAAGACCAAAGTTAGAATATAAAACTTTTATTTGGTCACCTTATCTTATCAAAGATATTGCAAAGATTGAATCTATCCAAAAACAATTTACTAGATACATTTGCATTCGGTGCAAAGTGCCATTTTCTTCGTACCATGACCGTTTATATAACCTTAATATCAAGTCATTAGAATATAGACAAGTTGAATTTGACATGATCCTGACATACAAAATTTGTTATAATTTGATTGATTTAAAATTTGACGAATTTTTTATTAAGTGCAATAATGACAGCTCCTACAATCTACATAGACATAGCTTCAATATTAAACCTTTTCATTATGTAAATACTGACTCCTATAATCATTTTTTTACTCATTGTGTCCCCAAAACTCAGAATAAGTTACCAGAAATATTATTAGTGCCCCCAATTTGATGTTATTTAAACAACAATAAAAAAAATTTGACCTAGGTTCTATTGTTGCATTGAAATTTAATGAAACCTGCTTTATATGTCTACTACACTTCCTGTGTTTGTCTTTGTGCAATATCATTTTACCTCACTTGTACGTGCATCACTGAATGTTGGTTCTAGTGCCATTGTGTGTCGCATATAATAATAATATTAAAGTTTTTATATGAATTAATTATTACACAAAAAAACATATTGTTGATGAACTAATGTCTAAGAAAAACTGAAATTATGTCAACAAAAAAACATAATTATTCTTTTTTAAACTCATAAAAATTAGCATTTCTGCAACAATTTAACAAAAATTTCTTGATAAAAACTTTATTACTGGCCAAAATCATTAAGTCAAGTAATTTTTCTTTAGGACAAAAAAATGGCTCTAATACTTCTTTAATCAATTCTAATTATATTTTGCACACTATGAAATCAGGCATTATGTTGCATTTTCTTTTTTTTATTTTTGCTTAAAAGAATCACATGTTTTTATCATCTCCATTTTTCTTCTTGACTTATATGGAAGTATCAAGAGGTGGTTTATTATGTCAAATGATCACTCCAACTTGCTTGTAAAGATGCCTAGATATTGCTGCCTGGTTGAAGCTTTATTAATAAGAAAATGAAATCTTAATTTAAATCATCAATTATATGCTAATGAATCATCATTTTTACTTTACATAGTTTTAAAATTTGCTTGTTTTTTTATTTATGTTTCTTGCAATTTAATTTAGTACTAATAAATTTATTGTTTTTTTCTTGCTTTAATAATCTTAACAAATAAATTTAAAAAAAGCTAAATCCAATATGGATGCTTTTATATAGCAATTATATATATATATATTAGTAAAAGTTTATATATATATATAATTGAAAGTTTTTGTTTCCAAATAAAATATCAACATTAAAAGCAATGGTGTTTTATTGGGTCTCATTCTCTATTTGCCATTACTAACCATAAAGGCTTTGGAAATCCCTCAACATTGAAAAGGTATTAACTAAACTTGGAGAATAGTATACAAAACCGTTTCATATACTAACAATAATTTTTTAGAGAATCAAATAAGCCCACTTATTTTCAATTAATTTTTTTTTCATAGTTTTTTTTATTATTATTAATGATTTCAAGTTATACTAGAAACATAGCAGTATTAAATTAAGTGTTTGAGTTCAATAAAACAAAAAATTCATACTTTTAATGGTCTAATACAGGGGTGGGGAGCCTTATTGCACTCCCAGGCCAGTTTCAAAGATTAAAAGCTAGTGCCAACTGCACAAAAGTTTGGGTGCAATATAATTTTTCATCCCAAAAAAGAGTGATCACTAAAAAAAAAAGGTCTTCACTTGAAAGCAGTCTCAGATTTCCCAATTTTTGTCCCAAAATGTTGTTATTCTCTAAAAAAAAAAAGTCTTCGGTTTGGATCGGCCTCAGGTTTTTCTTATTTTGTCTCAAAACCGTGGTGTTCTTTGTCCAGTAAAAAAAATAGGTCATCACGCAAAAGTTCCTTGGTCATGCAAAGGCCGCGCTTTTTGGCTTCGAAGGCCGCAGGTTCCCCAACCCTGGTTTAATATCTTAAAACCTTTGCTCAAAACGAATTTCTTATTAGCGTTAGCAACCAGAAATATTTTTAAAACATTTTTGCAATTGAAACTAAAATATTTTTAAAGGTTATCATTTTTTTTTTATTTAAAATTTTCTTACTTCTTAATTTTTTAAGTATTGAATACATTACATATACTTTAAAACTAAAAATAAAACTAAGAGACTAATTTTTTTTCAAATGATTAAAATTTAAATTAAATTTTGTAAAAAAATTATTTAAACAAAAATAATCACTTTAAAAAGTTTTAGTATATTAATTTGCGCCATCAATCGCAAATTTTGATACTTTAATTACAAGGTATCAATTTTTCAAACGCCTCAGAGATATACTAAAATCAGCATGAAATTTTTTAAATATTTTACATTATTCTATGCACTTCAAACATCTCTTAAGAGTTTTTAGTGCGCCCCACTCTAAGGTGCACAATTTCTAGCTAAAATTTTTGTTAAAGTCTTTTATCAGAAATCTATTACCCTTTTTCCAATAAAGTTAGATGGACGATTTTATTTAACTGATGAAATTACAACGTATGAATTTATTAATAAAATCGGTCAACTTTCAATTTAATATAGAAAAATAAAAGCTAAAAATTTGAAACCAACTGTACCATTACGAAAAATCGATTTCGACCTGTAAAGGTCATCATCAGTTTCTTATTCAAATAGAATATTTTTGATTTATTCGATGAAATAAAAATTGAATAAAAATTTTTGATTTATTTAATCAAAATAATATAATGTAAGTGAAAAGAATATGTGTCTCTAATTACATGTTTGTTACAAGATGTTGACATTGTGACCAAATACTTAAAGGGCGCTGTAATTCTATTGATGGCGAACGTTATTTTCACAGTCGCGGTTTAAACTCTACTTGCATTATCTCGTTACAAATTTAACTTGATTAAATTTCTCCTTTTTTTCGAAGCAATCATAATCATGCTGCTTTGGTTTATCTTTAGTATAAATTGTTGACAATAGCATTTATGGCGTTAACTAATGTCTAAAACAGTGGTTCTTAAACTTGTTGGAGGTACCGAACCCAGTAAGTTTCATGCAAGCACTCACCAAACCCTTCCTCAAAATTCAAAAATTTTTATTAACGAACTTTAGCCCAAAGTAAACTGTGCATCTGTTGCACATAAAATCATATTATTCAAAAAAAAAAGACCAACAAAACATGAACTACACAAAAAACACAACTCAATAAATATTTACAACAAATCAATGTGTCTTATGCTGTTGCATTTTGGAAACAATTCTAAAAATGCGCAGCTTCACTTTGGCAAGGCTCATGGGAACAAAGTCTGTTCCTTTTTTTTGTTTTTATGTCTACCATCTTCGAAAAGGAGTGCTTGCAAAGGTACTTTGTAACAAACTGTATGAGTATCTCAAGGGCTTTCTTAGCAAGAAGAGGGTAAGATACGATTTGGTGACACCAAAACGTTGAGAGCGTTGTTGTTTTGAAGAATTGCTGTTAAAACTGGCTCTGCTAAAGTTCAATAATTTCATTGAGGTATTCATCATTGACATCTTGTTTATCAGGACTAATCGTGAATGACTGTCTTACCCATGCTGGATATGACTCTCTGGTCGGAAGTATTCATCGAGAGAATGCAAGCTCATCTAAGTGCATGGAATTGCTTGCTTTAGTTTCTCTCGGTACGGAAATGTTCCCATTTCCAGACACATCTTTGGTCTCACTTGTGCAGTCGTCAAACAGAGGAAAGTTAGTCAAGTTATCATTCCCCATTCGTCGTTTCCGTTAAGTCATTTTTTTTGAAAAGTCTTCAGATGTTCTTCCACTTCGATAATGTTGACTCCACCACCCTGCATCTGTTGATTGAGATTATTGAGAGCATCGAAGGTATCGACCATGTATGCCAAAACGAGAATAAACTCAAAATTTTCAAAACAATCTGCATGACGATGTTGGTGCTCTCGCAATAACATTCCACACGCAAGGTAAAAACATGGTTCCACATCTTTCCCCGGGATAACCACCAAACATTAGAACAGTACAGAAGTACCTCAAATACAGAGCTTATTTTATTACGCAGCTCCTTGAATATGCGCTGTTTCATAGCATTATTTTGCACATAGTTCACATATTCCACCACAATTTTTAATATACTTCTGCCAGTTTTGAAATGAAGGTTTTTGTTGCCAATGCATGCCTGTGCAAAAGACAATGCGTTACAGTTATGTGTGGTGCATTGGTTTTCAGTAGCGTACCAAAATCAGAATTCCGTTCGAACATGACTCGAGCTCCGTCCAAACAAATTGCATAAACAATATCCCACGAAAGATCATTGTCTCTGAAGAAATTATTTACAAATTTTTTAACCTCGGCAGCCTTAGTTGTTATAAGGGGCTGACAAAATAAAAAACTTTCTTTTTCACGTCTTCTTTATTCCCATAACGCACAAATACAGCAAGCTGGCTTAGATTGGAAGCGTTTGTGGTCTCGTCGAATTGGAGACTGAATTTTGCCGTGTCTGAAATCAAGTCTAAAACTATTTGAGCCAAGACGTCATCGTTCATTTTATGAATTTCAATGTAAACACTGTTACCAGGGATATTATTTAGTTTAAAATTCATTCGTTCTTCTGGTAAAATCAGCAAGTTAAACTTTAACAAATAACAGAAGACGTAATACGTATATTACGTTTTGATAATGTATTATGCCTTCCGTGATTTGTTAAAGTTTAACTTGCTGATTTTTACCAGAAGAACGAATGAATTTTAAACTTATCAATTTTGTTGCTAACGGTGCCATTAGAAAAAAGAATTTGGGATGACTTATTTTTGGCTGCTTTTCCAAATATGATATTCGCCTTCTTTAACACAGCTGGTTTTACAAGTTTTTCACCAATGGTGTGTAGTTTTCCCTGTTTTGCAATCAAGTACGCAACTTTGTACGATGCTGTGAGGATCGGTATGTCAATGAGTACAAAGCCGAAAACCGGCAGAATAGCATTTTCATCAAATCTGGCTTTCTTATTTTTAAATTCAGCGAGCGTGGTGTTCCTGTATTTTCTATCGCCATGCACCTTTTGAAATTGTTCTTTTAGTTTTGCCGGTGCTAAGCAACAATTGCTCAACCTGGTGTAGCAAATCATGTACTGAGGACGCTGACTCCCATCACTTTCTATGATATACGTAAATCTATATTGTACATATTTTTCTGACCACTCCTTTTTTTATCAACATAGTTAGTATAAAAAGATCAAAATACAGTACTATAAAAAGGTAAATGTCTAGAACTGATTAAATTTAAATATTAAAGGAAAAAAATTGCATATTTGGTGCCTAATTGTGCTTGTTTAACTTCAAACAGAATTACAGAAGATTAAAACCCTGCATTATAACACAACAACTAAAAAATTATGACAAAATAATGTCAGAAACTAATTGCTCAATATATAAATCGATAAAGCTTGCGCTCTAGACTTGATAGACTTGATCTGGTGAGGTTGGCAAAATACAGCATGATCTCCAATAGAAAGAAGGAGAGATTGTGCTACGTCACAATGAGCAAGAACTGCAGCTCAAGTAAAGAGGATATTGTGGTTGCCACACATACACATAACGTGTGTATACTTATCCTGATCTCCGCCGAACCCCTGATATTGACTCATCGAACCCAGTTTAACAACCACTGGTCTAAAACATTCATTGCATCGATTTAAACTTGCGTTGAATACTTTATGCAGAACCCCTTTTTTTCTTGTCTTTTTCCGAGATCACTATATAGTCTTCGGAGGCAAAAATTAGGAAATCTGAGACAGATCCAAAGTAAAGACCCTTTTTTTTAAAGAATACTTCTACTTTGGCACAAAATCCAGAAATTCGGACACTGATTTGAAGTAAAGACCTTTTTTTTTTAAAAAGCACTAATTTTTAGGTACGAATTTTTTTCCGTTGACGAGCGTCCTGGTTTGCCCCTCCGAAAATATGCTAATTCTAAATAACTGTAATTACAGTGGAACCTCGCAGTACGAGTGCCTCGTTGTACGAGAAATTCGCTTTGCGAGCGGCTATTCGCAAAGAATTTTGTCTCATACGACGAGTAAAAATTCGTAGTACGAGCGATCGTAGGCCCTCAACGTCCAGGGGCCTCGAAATTCGATTTAGAAGTTTATAATTCTGTTAAAAACTTGACAAACTAAAAACCTACCTAAAATATATACAGTACTGTACAAATGCTTGATAGTTCGTACTATTACGTAACAATGGGGTTTGTTGTACAGTTGTGTTTTGCCTTGTCATTTGCCTGTACAGTTGTGTTCAGACTTAGTAAGCTTAGTAGTGTTTAGCTTTGAGTCGTGTTATTATTTATTTCTTTTATTTGCAGACGAACGATTTCGTCATTTTCGTTTTGTTATTAAATTTTATATCATTTCGAAAATGAGTCACGTTCTTTTATGACGAAATCGTTAAGGCTAGTTAATTTTTGTTAAAATGGTTGTTATAGATTGTGCGTACCCGGGTTGCGCTTTTCAATCCGAAGACGCACCAGAAGCCGTAGCTTGCGCTATTTTACAGAGCCATGCATTTAGTCATGCTACTCCTGGGCCTAATTCCATTCGCGCTCCCTCAGAGGGACCAAAACTAACAAGACCCAGCATTGACGTAGGCGTGTCTTTAGAAGCGTGGAACGTATTCACTCGCCGCTGGCAAATGTTTAGGCAAGGATCAGGCATCAACGAAGCTTCAGCCACCGCGCAATTCTTTCAGTGTGCCAGTCAGAGCTTAGGAGATAGTTTGTTAAAATCAGATGCAGAGATTGTCTCTAAGCCTTTGCAGGAGTTACTATCCGCCATGCGTCGACTTGCAGTTATCCCAGTAGCTACTGGCGTCTTGCGATCCGTTCTCATGCAGATGCGCCAACTGAGAGACGAACCTTTTCGCGCATTTGCAGCGAGAGTGCGCGGCAAAGCAGACACATGTGCATTCACAATTGATTGTACTTGTGGTTTAAAAATCAATTATACGGACCACATGATTCGGGATACTTTGCTGAATGGCATTGCTGACGATGAGATTCGCCGGGAAATTCTTGGCGGCGCGGATATACTCACACGCGCCGTCAACGAGATCGTTGCCCTTGTTGAAAGCAAAGAAATGGCTCGCAACGCCGTCCCCCCGACCGAGATCACATCTGTGTCAGCCGTTCGCCGCCTACATGACGCAGACCACAGAGCATGTCGTAATGCAACCCCATGCAGGGAATCCCACAATTTACCTGATCGGTCAAAACAGTCGCGTTGTCCTCTCTGCCAGCAACTTTTTCAGCTCTACAAAAATGGACCTCGTGGTTGGAATACCAAACCTTATACCTTGTGTATTGAATGCTACCGGTCACAGAAACGCCGAAGACGCCAACTCACTCATAAAGTGGGTCCTTCACCACCGGAACCAGGTCTACAAACTCTTGAAGTCACGTCGCCTGCTGACCCTCAGTTGAGTTCGATAAGAACAAATCACAGGCCAGTCTCGAGGCACAGGCCAAACAAGTGCAACACGCCTCTGTCTGCAGTACATAGAAATGCCACCATGCAAGGCCCCCATTATATATTCAAAGATGGACAGTGGGCAACAGCACGTATGAGAGAGCACCCCAAGGTCCAGGTAACGATTTCAGTCGATCGCGCTCAGGCTCATGGCGAATCTACATCAGTCCGTGCTACTAATGTTACCGCCATCGCTGACACCGGCGCCCAAGTGAATGTATGGTCTCTGGACGAATTTGTAAAGTATGGCTTCCCATCTGACATCCTGACCCCTGCATCCAACCTGGTGGCCGCCAATCATTCCTCCATATCAATTGTGGGAGCGTTCTTCGCCATCATTGAAGGACTGTCGTGTCATGGTGATGTCGTGCAATGCCGGGCCATGGTCTACATTAGCGCCGACATTCAGACCCTCTTTTTATCGCACGGAACACTGTCGACCCTGGGGGTCCTATCACCCAGTTTTCCATCATTGGGAGAACATGCTTATGCTGAGACGCAGGAATGCGCTGGTGAACCTGCTGCCATCACTAATGCGCACCTCACGCGCACTGTTACTGGTGGCTGCGCCTCACCGGGCGATCAAAATCATTCTTGCACCTGCCCTCAACGTACTGCCGTGCCACCACCCCCACGTTCGCTACCATTTCGCTGTACTCCCGAAAATAATGATCGAATGAAAACTTGGCTACTGGAGCGATACGCTTCCTCCACATTTAACACATGCCCGCATCGCCCTCTTCATTGCATGGCGGGACCACCCATCGAAATCCATGTCAGCCCCTCAGCGAAACCAAGAGCGTTCCATACCCCGGCTTCTATTCCTCTACATTGGCAACAACAGGTCCATGCAGACCTCCTTCGGGATGAAGCCCTAGGAATTCTCGAAAAAGTCCCGCACGGAGAGCCTACTCAATGGTGGCATCGCATGGTGATTACCAGAAAACACGACGGTACACCCCGACGGACTGTAGACTTATCGCCGCTGAACAAATTCTGTCGTCGGGAAACATTCGCGTCGGAAACACCCTTCAAGCTAGCCCGTCGTGTACCAAGAATACTTGGAAAAGTGTGACCGACGCTTGGAATGGATACCATAGCGTTCCACTACGCGAGTCAGACCGTCATCTTACCACCTTCATTACACCATTTGGACGCTGGCGATATACAAGGGCACCACAAGGTTTCCTTTCTTCGGGAGATGGCTACAATCGTCGCTTCGCCGCTATTTTGTCTGATTTTATGCGAAAGGAGCGATGTGTGGATGACACCGTGTTTTTTGACGAGAACCTAGAGGAACATTGGTGGCGCACCATCCAATTTCTTACTCTCGTGGGCCGCTCTGGTATCGTTCTCAACCCCAGCAAATTTCAATTTGCCCAACGGTCAGTTGACTTTGCAGGATTCCGCATTTCTGAATCATGTGTAGAACCCCTGCCCAAGTACTTGAATGCGATTCAACAGTTTCCTACGCCTAAGAACATCAAGGATATAAGAAGTTGGTTTGGTCTCATTAATCAAGTGGCCAATTACGCCAAAATTCGAGACTTGATGGCTCCATTCAAGCCGTTTCTCAGTTCGAAACGTAAGTTCGAGTGGAATGACAATCTTGATAAAGCATTTGCGCGTTCGAAAGATGCTATCATTGACGCCATACGTCACGGCGTAGAAATTTTCGATCCGACTCGACGTACTTGCCTAAGGCCGGACTGGTCAAATCGGGGCATCGGATACTTCCTGCTTCAAAAACACTGTGCATGCCCGTCCACCCTTCCAGATTGCTGTGCCAATGGATGGCGAGTAACTCTCGCAGGCTCTCGCTTTCTCTCGTCGGCTGAACAACGTTACGCCCCTATTGAAGGAGAAGCCCTAGCTGTAGCTTGGGGACTCGAGCAGACTAAATACTTTACGCAGGGCTGCGATAATTTAGTAGTTGTTACCGACCACAAGCCGCTAACGAAAATTTTCGGGGATCGAACTCTAGATGAAATCAGCAATACCCGGCTCTTTCGATTAAAGCAGCGCACTCTAATGTGGCGTTTTGACATTGCACACTTGCCGGGGTCGACTAATATTGCTGCGGACGCTGCATCGCGACACCCAGCCACATCAGAATTTTTTGCTACCATTTCGGGTGCCGAGCGTGATTCTATAGACTCTCTCGAAGAAGCCCTTCTTGCTTCGGTGCGGCAAAATACGCGTGATCAGTTGACTTTAAACTGGGATGAAATTGCCCGGCACACTGCCAGTGACGCTGCACTCAATGACCTACTGTCTGCCATACAATCAAACTTTGATGTAAACTTACCGCCGGAAGGAGGTATTCGTCAATACCTCCCATATCGCGATGGGTTTTATATATCTGACGGCGTTATTTTATACAATGATCGTGTTGTGATTCCGCCGCAACTCCGCTATCAAGTATTACGCACATTGCACGCCGCCCATCAAGGGGTGTCGGCCATGGAACGGCGTGCGCGAGCAACCGTTTTCTGGCCGGGGATGACTCAAGATATTGACAATATTCGCGATTCTTGTGCTCATTGCAACCGAAATGCGCCGTCGCAAGCCGCAACCCCCCCGTTGCCCTCCCACCCACCTACCACGCCCTTCGAAAAAATTTTTGCGGATTATTTTGATTACGCAGGACGGCACTTCTTGATCGTTGGAGACAGATTGTCCGGTTGGTCAGATGTGTTTGGTACACCAGCTGGGACCACCGTCACTGGCGCAAATGCACTTGTTCGCCTCCTTCGATCATACTTTGCCACTTTTGGAGTGCCTGAAGAAATTTCCTCAGATGGTGGCCCAGAGTTTACTGCCTTTGTCACACAGGATTTTATGCGCAAGTGGGACATTAAACACCGTGTTTCTTCCGCCTACTTCCCCCAATCTAACGGCCGCGCGGAGGTTGCAGTCAAAGCCGCTAAAAGACTTCTCATGTCCAATATTAGCCCTAATGGGGATTTGAACAATGATTCGTTTCTGCGCGCCCTGTTGCAACTGCGTAATACCCCGGATCCTGACTGCGATTTATCCCCAGCTGAAATCGTCTTTGGTCACTGTTATAGTATGTGACGTCATAGCGCACGGCTCTACTGCCTTCTTCTCTCTGGTTTGTTAAGTGTGGTTAACTGCGTGATAAACTATTAGTATAACTTACAGATTCAGTCGTATAACTATCGTGTAACTCCGTATAAATAAAAGAGCTAACTGCAGATACTAGTGGAACTCATAACATGGCGTCGTCGACAGTCAGCTTATAAATTTGTTTAAAGAAAATAAGCTTACGAACCATTATAAAAGTATACTGCAAGTTCGTGATCGGAGATTTGTAAAAGATTGAAGATAAAAGAGACATGGCAAAAAATAATCGAGAGCTGCAAGCAGAATTAGAAGCAGCAAACAAACGTATAGCCGAATTATCTCAATCTAATCAAAACGCGAATAGTAATATTAATAATGATGAACCTCCTTCTTGGTTAAAAACTTTTTTAGAAGCACAGTTGTCAATGCAAAGACAAACACAAGAACAGAATGTCGAAAGTCAGCGACAATTGCAACAAATAATCGAAAAATTTTTGCCACAGCAGCTGGCCCAATGCGCGAACAGCGAGAGAAGCGAATCACGTGAGCAAACCATTGACGTCAACAATTCTAACAACGAGGCAAGGCGAACCAAAGCGGACGCACAAAAGCCTTCGACACTGCAGGTGGGAATTTCGTTAGCTGAATTTGCGAAATGGCGTAAATCGTACAACGATTATGCTACGGTCTCGCTTGCAACAGAGCTGCCATTGAGCAGTCAGTTGGCATTGCTTCGCGGTTTTTTTTCGATGGACATGCGAGAAGCCGTAGAACACGTACTTCTTATCCCGGATGATACGACACTTAAACCAGACGAAGTGTTAGATAAAATTAAAAATTACATCCGGAGTCAAAGAAATATAGCGTTAGATTGCGTCGCATTTGAAGAGAGAAAGCAAGCGGCTGGCGAAAACTTCGATTCGTTTTTAATCGCGATTAAAACTTTGGCGAGAGACGCAGACTTGTGCAATGAATGTTTAAATCGTCGTTTAGTCACAAAAATCATGTCGGGAATATATGACAAAGAGACTCGAACAAAGCTCCTAGCCATGTCCCCATTACCTGATCTTCAGACCGTCACTGATTTATGCAGGTCGGAAGAGTCAGCAAAACTAGACGACGCGCGAATAAGCCGACAGCTGAATGAGAGAAAAGCGTACCAAAGCAAATTTCGCCGAAATTTCTCTAAATCTAAAGAGCGCACTAAAACGCCCTGTACAAAATGCGGTAAAAAGACCTGCCCACCAAAAGGTCAAACCCACTGTCCCGCAAAGGATACAGAGTGCTTAATATGTCGCAAAAAAGGTCACTTTACATCAGTGTGCTTTCACAACAAACCCGGGTTCAACAGACGCGAAGAAACGAAGAAAAAGTTAACCGGACAAATCAAGCGTAGATGCAATGCTAACGCAAATTTCGCTAACTCCGCGGCGCCCAAAATAACTGTTAATCTTTTTTCTCTTAAACATCGTAACCCGTTAGGTTCCACAGAAGCTACACCAGACACAGGTGCCGAAGCAAGTCTTGTTGGGGTAAACATCATTCAACGGCTCGGAATAGACCTTGATAATCTAATGCCGCCAAATCAAGACACTCTTAGTGCAGTAAACCGGCAGACCGTAACATGCGTAGGGACTTTCCCATGCATCATCGAATACTGCGGCCGATTCGTGGAAGAAACCATTTACGTCTGTCCTGAGGTAGAAGATTTTTTGCTTGCTTGGTACGTATGTCAACAGGTTAACATTCTACCTGACACGTATCCTCAACCGATAAATTCATCAAAAACACCTCGAAAATTAGCAAGCATATTAAAAGCAGAGAACACAAGATTCATTATATCAGAGAACCCAACTGAAGCAGAAATTAATAAAATTGAGAACAAGTTGATAAAATCGTACAGCGATGTGTTTTCTGAAGACACAACATTACGGGAAATGAACAGTAAACCCATGAAAATTTCCTTGAAAGATGATGCTGTTCCATTTGCTTTACCCGTTCCACGCCAAATACCTTTAGCTTTCAGAAGGATGGTGAAGACAGAGCTTGACCAACTTGTACAAGCCGGAGTCATTGCACCAGTAACAGAAGCATTGATGATTGGGTGCACCCTATGGTCGTTGTACAAAAACCCAATGGTGGAATACGTCTCTGTATTGATTTGCAGAAATTGAACAAATACGTACGCCGTCCATATCATCCATCTAAATCACCTGCCGAAGCTATTTCGAATATTTCTTCTTCGTCTAAATTTTTCTCAACATTAGACGCCACTAAAGGATACTGGCAAGTACCTTTAGAAAAAGAAAGTCAAGACTTTACCACATTTATTACGCCGTTCGGAAGATTTAAATTCCTTCGAGCTCCGATGGGACTAGCTTCTTCTCAAGACGAATATTGCGCAAGAGGCGATGAAGCTCTGCAAGGCATTGGAAAAGTCGAAAAAGTGGTAGATGACATTCTTATTCTAGGCGAAACTGCACAGGAGCACTTGAATACCGTAGTGGCTGTACTAAACAGATGTCGAGAACACGGTATTACTCTTAATCCGAAGAAAGTGCAGTTACTACAAAGGGCTGTGAGATATGTCGGATATATAGTGAGCAGCGACGGTATTAAAGCAGACCCCACAAAAATTGAAGCAATCTCTGAATTCCCTGCTCCAACAAATATAACTGAATTACGATCTTTTATGGGCATGGCAAACCAGCTGGGCGGATTTACTCACCTACTCAGTGAAGCAGCAGGCCCACTTCGGGACTTGCTCAAACCAAAAAATGCTTTTCTCTGGTCACCCCAGCATGAAGAAGCATTTACAAAGACAAAAGAAATTCTTTGTAGCCCCCATATTTTGGTTGCATTCGACCCCAATCTGGAAACGATGCTGCAAACAGATGCATCTCGGTTGAAAGGTCTAGGTTTTGCACTTTTGCAAAAACATCAAGAAACGTGGAAATTGGTTCAAGCAGGATCACGTTTTATAACTGAGACTGAGGCCAACTACGCTATGGTTGAACTGGAATTGCTCGCTGTTGTTTGGGCTATGCGTAAATGCCGCATATATCTGCAAGGTTTACCCAATTTCGAGCTGATAGTAGATCACAAGCCATTAGAGTCAATCCTGAATACCCAGACACTCGATATGGTGGATAATCCCAGGATTCAGAGACTTAAAGAAAAACTCAGCGCCTTTATATTCCACACCACCTGGAGAAAAGGCAAAGACCATGTGATCCCCGACGCGTTGTCACGAGCACCGTGCCGCGACCCAGAACCAGAAGATATCATAAACGTAGACACAACCAGAATGATCTGCAAAAACGTTTCTACAATTCTGAGAGGAAAAGACCCAGAAGTCACAAAAGAAACATTTATCGATCCAATGCTGGAAGACTTAAAAGAAAGTACTCAGCAGGACTCAGCAGCACAACAAATAATCACTGCTATTAAAAGCAACTTTTCAAAAGGAAACGAATATCCATTAGCTCAACCTTTCAAAAAGCTAAAAGATCAGCTTACTTTCGAAGATGGATTAATTCTCCTGAACAGCCATCGCATTGTGGTGCCGGTACAGAAAAGAAAAGAAATACTGACAAAGCTACATGCCTCACATCAAGGCATCGAAAGAACAAAACAAAGAGCGCGTCAAATAGTGTACTGGCCAGGAATCAATAGCGACATCAAAAATACCGTTGAAGCCTGCACGAAATGCCAAGAGCACCAACCAAGCTTGCAACAGGAACCATTACAACGCGATCCCCTCCCATCAAGACCCTTTGAAGACGTATCTGCAGATTTATTTTATTATGCCGGTAAGACTTACCTGGTTTATGTAGACCGTCTGTCGGGATGGATTAAGCTCAGCGAGTTCTCTCATGACCCTAGTTCACATCAGATAATCAGCACTATAAGAAAATTTTTCGTGGACACAGGGGTACCAGTACGAATCAGAACTGACGGAGGACCGCAATTCACATCAAGCAAGTTTCAACAGTTTTTCAAGAAATGGGGAGTAACTTCCACCATAAGTACTCCACATTACCCACAGTCAAACGGACACGCAGAAGCAGCAGTGAAAGCCATGAAGCACCTTGTTGCCAAAACTGCTGAGCATGGTAGTCTCGACTGCGATGAATTTAGCAGCGGCCTAATCGAATGGATTAACACACCCAAGGCCCATGGGCTATCACCAGCCGAAACTTTATACGGCGCCCCGCTACGTTCAATCGTCCCAGCTAAACTGAAGTATTTCAAGGAAGATTGGCAAAACAAATTCGACAAGTGGGACGCAGCTTTATCAAATCTACAAGTGGCTACAGAAACCGAATACAATAAACGCGCAAAACACCTCAATCCACTAAAAATCGGACAACATGTTCGAATTCAAGACCATATTACAAAAAAATGGTTGCGATCGGGACTCATCATCGGCGTCGGGAGAAACCGCGACTACCACATAAAACTACCGAGCGGTCGAGTCTGTTGGCGCAATAGACGTTTTATTCGCCCTCTCCCCACCGAAGGGGGAGACCCCAAAGAGGAAATGATGACATCAGACGAACGTCACGTCCATTTTGAAGATGAAGTCTTTCCATCATCTCCAACCTCGCGGCGAAGCGTGAGACAAAAACGCTTTCCTAATCATTTAAGAGATTTTGTATGAAGTAGCGTAAAACTCATAGCGCTTGTGCCGTATTGTATATAGTTTGTGCATGTTTATTAATCGGGCTCGTACAACGTACTAATATTTTTCTTAGACAACCTTTTCGCTAAAAAGCTTCTTAAAAGGGGGTTGTTATAGTATGTGACGTCATAGCGCACGGCTCTACTGCCTTCTTCTCTCTGGTTTGTTAAGTGTGGTTAACTGCGTGATAAACTATTAGTATAACTTACAGATTCAGTCGTATAACTATCGTGTAACTCCGTATAAATAAAAGAGCTAACTGCAGATACTAGTGGAACTCATAACAGTCACCCTTTGCGAGACGCTTTTTCGTTCGTTAATCGGCTTGCTACTTTTTCTAATCGCTTTATTCGTCGTACTTGGCGCGAAGCATGGCGAGCTAAAGAAGATGCCCTTCGAGTTCGAGCCAAACGGACTAATGAAGCATTGAGCGCGCGTACACGCTCATTGCGCCCGCTGCGGTGTGGTGATCGCGTGTTCATCCAAAATCAAGGAGGCACACAGCCACGTAAATGGGACAAAGTCGGCACCGTGGTCGAAGCATTGGACTTCGACCAATATAATGTTAAAGTGGGAGGATCCGGTCGTATAACCAGGCGCAATCGACGATTCCTTCGTATAATACCTGATGTTGCCGAGTCCCAGCAAACTTCTTCACCACCAACAGTGCCCCCCCAACATGAAACGCACGTTCAATACCCACCCTCCACGTCCACCCACGTTGCTGATGCAACTTCATCTGAGGCCATAGATCATGGCCAACCACAAGACGTCCATGATGTCGTACCTACAACCACACACTCCACATTTGTGACGGACACTAATTCGCAGGAGACTGACCCTGACACCCACGAAAACAACAAATCAATGATCCCTAGACGGTCCTCTCGCCTACGACGACCTGCTGTCGAATTGGATCCGACCTCTGGTCAATGGGTGATCAAGGGATCAACTACGTAACTATACCTGGCCGGAATAGTACGAACTTGGGGGGATGTACAAATGCTTGATAGTTCGTACTATTACGTAACAATGGGGTTTGTTGTACAGTTGTGTTTTGCCTTGTCATTTGCCTGTACAGTTGTGTTCAGACTTAGTAAGCTTAGTAGTATTTAGCTTTGAGTCGTGTTATTATTTATTTCTTTTATTTGCAGACGAACGATTTCGTCATTTTCGTTTTGTTATTAAATTTTATATCATTTCGAAAATGAGTCACGTTCTTTTAAGTACATATTAAGCTTTTGAGGCCAAAAATGCCAAAGTAAGTGATGATGACAGAAATATTAAAACATCAGAAATTGTTCTAATGTTCTACCTGACGTTTCAATAGACAGAGATTTTTCATGACAGACAATAACCTATTCTCAGCTACACTGTCTTCCACATGCTTAGATGGTTTCCGTTTAAGTTTAATAGATTAATAAAACATTAGGGGAAGGTGGGGCAATATGGCACCATGAGGCAAAATGGAACATTTAAATAAATTCGTAAAAAAGAAATACAGCCACCTATTGACTATGATTACATAATCAGCCATTGAACCATGTTATTCCAGCCATTTTGTTTGAACGTTGAACTTATACCGACGAACTGAGAACGATCAGAAGAATTTTGACCTACTTGATCTAAAAAGAGCATATTTTAATAAGTGAGTAGTTTGCTTTATGGTTATGAAGTTAAACTATTGGACTTCATGTTTTTAAGAGTAATACCATAGGCTATTCTTCGGGTGGTTTTGAATTTATCAGGTTTGATAATAATATCTGTCATACGATGACATGTTAAAACTAGGCAATGGGGCAAAATGGTCAGCTATGAGTGGGGCAAAACAGACCAAAGTTTCATTTTGCTCCACACAAACTGCTGTTTAGTATGAAGGCTCATTATCAATATTTCTCTTCATGAACTGCATCAAAATAGTATAACAACTTTTATTTATAAAAATTAATGTTTTTTTACTGATATAGCTTTTCTATAATCTATCAATAAGGTAGACTAATCCTATAATAGTCTATCAATATTAGCAGGCCTTGTCAAAGGGTAAGTTTGTTAATTGCATGTCTAAACTCAAACTGGTTTTTATTCAGCTATACCAATAAGAATATTGGCTTTCAGCTATACGAATAAGAAACTTCAAATTAGTTAAATTCTGCTATTAGTATCCATATTTTAATTTATTTTTTATTTAATAATTCAATCTTTTTATAATTTTAATAGTTTTATGAAAATTGCTGTTGGCTACCATGGTTCGAAATTACAAGCGCAAAACAAATCGATCGTTATGGAGTAAAGACTCCATGAAAAAAGCATTACATGCATTGGAAAATGGAACCTCTTTAAGAGCAGCATCAAAAGAATTTCAGATACCGAAAACAACTCTTCGAAGAAGATTTAAAGACTTTTTATTTTTATCTCTATATTTATCCTCCTGACTCGCAGGAAAGCGACGGAGGCGCTATACATAGGGTAAGCAATTACCCCGACCTGCTTCCGGAGATGCCAAGATATTGCTGTCCGCTAGTAATTTAGTAGAGATATTACTGTAATTTAGAACTGCTTGTCAAGACCACCAAGCAGGGGAAAGTGCCGTAAAGTGTCTTTCCCAAGAACACAACAGAATGGCGCAAGTGGGTTTTGAACCGAGACCATGTTGATCATCAGTCCGGTGCGTTAACCACTCGACCACGCTGCCGACCAAAACAAACATGCCAAAAACCATACAAAAATTCTTGGTAACTACAAGGTAAACTTGATTTAAAATTTTTAATAAACCTTTTAACCTTTTAAGAAAAATTATAATTTGGTTTATAAATATAGCTTATTAAATAACATTAAAAAGGTATAAAAGATTAGTTAGGCTTAAGTATTTTTAACCAGTAGAAACCTGTAAAATGCCCTCATTTATATGCAATTGTTTATATTTTAGACCATATTCTCACCAACAATGGAAAAAGAGTTGGTAGAATATTTGTTATCTTTGGAGAGCATGATGTTTGGTTTGACAACTAATGATGTCAGAAATCTTGCGTTTCAGCTAGCAGAAAAAAATAATTTACCAAATTCTTTTAATAAAGCTAAAAGAAAAGCAGGTAAAGATTGGCTGCAAGGGTTTATGCACCGGCACAAAGAACTATCTTTAAGACAACCAGAAGCTACTTCTGCTGCTAGAGCTAAGTCTTTCAATCCCCAAATAGTCAATAAATTTTTTGACCTGTTTGAAGCAGTGATGGATAAATATAAGTTTCCTCCACAGCGAATTTTTAACTGTGATGAAACTGGCATTACTACGGTGCAAGGCAAGCCTTCAAAAGTTTTAGCCAAAACTGGAAGGCGACAAGTTGGGGGGTTAGTTTCAGCAGAACGTGGGCAACTGGTTTCGGTTGAAATATGTATGAACATAACAGGGACATTTATTCCACCCCTTTTTGTTTTTCCCAGAGTTGGGATGAAGGCGGAGCTCATGAATGGAGCTCCTCCAGGTTCCATTTATGCATGCCATAAAAGTGGTTGGATGCAACTTGAAATATTTGTAGAATGGTTTAAGCATTTTTTAAAATCAACTGGAGCAACTAAAGAAAATCCTGTTCTTCTAATTTTGGATGGTCATTCAATTCATACAATGAACATGGAAGTAATTGATCTTGCAAGAGCTAATGGGGTAGTTTTGATTTGTCTACCACCTCATTGCTCTCATAAGATGCAGCCGCTGGATGTGAGTTTCATGAAGCCATTGTCAATTTACTATGATCAGGAGCTTGAAAAATGGCGTTGTAATCATCCTGGTCGGGTGGTAACTACTTTTCAAGTAGCCGAATTATTTGGAATAGCTTACACTAAAGCAGCCACAGCACAAACAGCCATTAATGGATTTAAGAAAACTGGATTGTTTCCAACAAATAGAGACATATTTGAGCCACACGATTTTGCTCCATGCCAGCCAACAAACATTGATTCTGGAAAGAATGACCAGCTAAATGAATCAGCTTTTGTAATTGAAGTTTTGACTGACTTACCATCAAACAAGTTTGCAGAAAAATCTGATTCTCAATTACTCACAGTAATGCAAACGCCACAAAGCCAACCAATTTCTACACAAGAAAGCAACCAAGCTGGTCGTGAAAACGAAACAATGGAATGTAATCCAAATGCTAGCCATACCCACTCTCCCGTTACATCGACGTACATATCACCATATGCAATTGCACCTCCTCCAAAAGTATCTACAAGACCTCGTAGAAAGCCAAAAACACGACGTGGATTTGCTGCTGTTTTAACAAGTAGTCCTTATAAAGCTCACCTACATAATATTAAAAAGGCAAAAGCAAAGGACATAGATATAAAGTGTAAAAAACTAAAGACATTAAAAAAGCAAAGTTACAGAGCAAGCTTAAAGGTGCACAAACAACAACTTTTAAGAAAAGTTTGACTACAACATATTCAAAGCAAGAAGAGGATGCCCAATGCATCTATTGCTGGGAAAAGTGGAATGAGACCAGTCATGACGGTATGATACAATGTACTATATGCTTGAACTGGGCTCACTTTAAGTGAGCTGGTATAGAAGAAGATGACCTAGAATTTGTTTGTGATCTATGTTAAATGACCAACAAACTTTTTATAGGCCTGCTTGTAAACTAAATTTTTACTACTGCCTTGTATACAACTGCAGTATTAAAGTAGGCCTAAAGTTATTGGAAATTATGTTCTTTTTTATTGTTTTGTTGGGATTTATTGTAGATTAAATATTCAAAACACATCACGTGTCTTTTATCTTGCCTAACTATGTATCCACCTCACAATATTTCTTAAAAAAATATGTTGGGACAAGATGGACGATCCGGTCCACATTGCCCCTATAGGGTATTCCATATTGCCCCATATACGGGGCAAAACGGTTTTTTTCAGAAAAAAAAAGAATCAATTTTTTCACAAAATCTATAATTGCAATTATATCAGCTTTTGGTTTGTTTGATTTATGTCTACAACCTTGATCTAAACTCGGGATATCGTTTCTCTGCAAACTTTAACATAGGAGGTAGAAGCGTTTAAAGTTAAGGGGTCCGTTATTGCCCCACCTTCCTATTATTTATTGCATGCACTTTTATTATTCATGTTACAGGTAAAGTATGGTTTTTTTTCTGATTGCACCTTTTCTGTTTAAAAAATAAACATAAAAACAGACATTTTGGGGATGAAACGGATTATTTATTTTCATATTAATTTTAATGCAAAAATTGCTTCGCAATACGAGCTCAGCCTGGTAACGAATTAAACTCGTATTGCGAGGTTCCATTTTACAGTATATTCAATCTTTATAAAAATACTGTCTTTTTGCCTATTTCTTACTTAAGGTTTGGTGGATCATTGCCGGCATGCCGGACTGTGTGATTGTGAAATGAATTTGGACAAGACCCTCCTCACACTAACAGCATTAAGAGATGGTTTGAAAAGACTAGTTCATTTGATGCAACACGAATTGATTTTCTTGGGCTGCGATGAAATGCTACACGTACAGCAGCAACAGTTTTTTCATCAATGCTTGGCCTACCCAATCTTTTGCGATCCAAAATATTGCCGGTTTCCATAAAATTTTTAAACATCTCTTAATGTTGTTAGTGTGAGGAGGGTCTTGTCCAAACTTATTTCTAAATTTACGTTGTACTGCAGTTGGTGATTTCAATTTATGGTACCAGAGAACACATTGTGCTTTTTGTTGAATTGTCAACATGTTTCATGCTTTGTTGCAAACTTACGCCTTTATTAAAAATTACTTATTCTTGCTTATTTTATTGTTATTTTATTGTTAAGGTAAAAAATAACAAAAAAACTTTATGGTGGTATAATTCACTGTCGAAAATTTAAAGTTTCTACCTTATGCAGTTTTTGAGATATTAAAATTTTAAATGTGTGCAGGGCTTTATGAACACCCTGTATATTATTTAAGCTACGTTAAATTGGAAAAATTAATTTTGGTCTCAGCCAAAAAGCAAATAAAACACACACATAAAACAAACACATATCTATGAATGTAATTAAATTTGGGCTGGGTCAGGAAGCATCGAAGAACAGAACTCTTTCGAGTCGAGATGCTCCCCAACAAGTATCACCAAATTAAATAGGACACAAATACTGTAAAAGTTGTACAATAAGCGTCAAAATAAACTAGAAAGATGTATAAAATACCAAGAAATTAAGGTTTAGAATAGTGTTGCCATACGTCCGGGTTTTCCCGGACATGTTTGGGATTTTAGAACTTGGTTCAGGATTTTAGACCTTATGTCCGGGATTATAGCATTAACTAAAAACAAAGTGCAAGTTTGTAAAAAAGCACGTTGATTGTAGGACGAAAATAGCTAATACCTGGATTAATTCAAAGTAGAGACGTTTTTTTAGAGAACTCCATGATTTTGGGAAGAAATTACGGAAATTTGAGATTGATTCAAAGTAAAGACCTTTTTTTTGGTCTTTGTCCTAAATTCGAAAACAAATTTATTTTGTCCGTCCCTTCAAAAATTTTTTTGGTTGGTGGGCCTGTGTCTGTCCGGAATAGGGCCGGGATTCCGCCTATTCAGATATGGCAACCCTAGTTTAGAACAACATTCTTACCGAAATTTCAGAAAACATCTATCAAATCTATTCAAAACAAAGCCAACAGATTTTCCATTGACAATTTAGAAGTTGAAGTAATCAAAAATCATTTATAATACTCATTGATGGCTTTACAAAAAGGGGGATCCGGTGCAAGAAAAGCAAGGGGGGCTACTATTTAGTATCCCAAAAAAAGGTAGCTACAATTTTCTTCCGAAACTCATGGTGTTCTCTAAAAAAAAAGTCTTTAGTTCAAATTCTTCTCAGCTTTTCCAATTTTCCTCCACAAATCATAGTGTTCTCTAAAAAAAAGTTAGTTTTACTTTAAATTCATCTCAAGTTTCCCAATTTTGCTCCAAAAATCTTAATGTTCAATAAAAAAAAGGTCTTTGATTTTGTAGTAGCAGTAGTATGTAATGTACTTTCACTTACAATTGTAGTTGTACAGAGTGTGTAAAAAATGTTGTCAATTACGGAGGTATTTTTTCTTGTTTTCGACCTGCCATCGACGTCCTAATTCTCCTTTGTAAAAATAGAGCAATTTCGAGTTTGGGGGGGGCCACTTTTTGATCGATTTTAGGGGGGACCCGGTGCGACCGCACCGCTCGCACCCTATTAAAGCGATTACTGATAATATATATGATTTGAAACTAATTTATCAAGGGAAGCCTTACGCCAAGGATGGCTGCCGTCTAGAAAGACCAACCTGCAGTTTTCAGCTGTTACACATCATTACGTACACTATAACATTACGCATATACAGTATTACTGTATTAATTCATTTTTTTAATTATTTATTTATATATTTAAATCGGACTTACGGTCCATAGCATGAAAAAACAGAACAGTAAAAACTACACAGAATAAGAGACACATACAAAAAAACAACTCTTATAGCAATTTACCAGAATTGATTACACATACAAATATACATTGATTACGTAACACATACAAATTGATTAACAAGACATACAAATTGATTACGTAATCCATGCCTGATTCGATAGCGTGTTACAATGATTTGGTTCGTTTTTTTTGCTTCGAGTCAAGTAGACAACAATGATTCTCAGTGTCTTGATGCAAAATTTCACCAAAACACCAATGACTATTTATTGGATCACATGATTTCATCTAATATTAAGCCTTGCATTTACACTGATTTTATAAATTTTAATAACAGAATTGATTTTCATAATTCTTTATTTATAATACATTTTAATATTAGATCATTACAAAAAAACTTTGATTCGTTCTATGAAGCATTACAGCTCCTTCCTACCCTTCCACAAATTATCCGTATTTCCGAAACTAAAATTAACAAAGAACTTCTTACTAATATTTCTATTTCTGGTTATTCTTTTGTTTGTGCGAATTCTAATACACTGGCAGGTGGTGTGGGTTTTTACTTAAACAATTCTATATCTTATAAAACAATCGGTAAAAACCTATTAAAGATAGCTGGTTTCGAGGATCTTTGGGTATCTATAAATTTTCCAGGAATTAGACACACAATTATTATTGTAGTTATTTATCGTCATTCAAATAGTGACGCTAATACTTTTATCGAAGCACTAAACAAAAAACTGTGTGAATTTGAAAGCAACACATATAAAATTTACTTATTTGGTGATATTAACATAAATATTTACAATAATCAATCCAACTCCATTAGCGACGAATACCCTTCTATGTTAGCAAGTAGTGGTCTTTTTCAATTAATTACAAAACCAACTAGAGTTACCCACACTTCCGCAAGCCTCATTGATCATATATTTGCCAGTTCTTTATCTAATCCTGCATGTCCTGGAATTATTTTAAATGATATTAGTGACCACTTCATGACATATTTTGCGATTTCTTTGAGAACTAAACCACAGTCAACTGAACAAATTAATTACCTTGTCAGAGATTTTAACAATCTAAAAATCGAAGGTTTTTTGTGTCGTCTCGATAATGATATGCGCCATTTTGCACCTTTTCTTAACGATATTACTGCGAACAATTACAACTTTATATTTAGTAAGTTTTTGCAAATAGTTAGATCAGCAATTGATTTTTATGCACCACTACGTCAAGCCTCTCGTAGGCAAAAACGTATTCAGTCACAACCCTGGTTAACTAAAGTTCTTTTTGTATCCATTAAACGTAAACAAAAACTTTATAGATCGCATTTCATATCTCATGATTTAGAGAAACAGCATTTTATAAACAGTATTCGAACAAATTGAATAAAATTAAGTATAAAACTAAAAAATTCTTTTATGTTGATTTATTTAAGGAATGTTTCATTTGCAATAATCGCCGTATAATATGGTCTACAATTAATTCTTTACTTCATACAAAATCTGATAATCCATCAACTCCTTTTAAATTGCGTATTAATGATATTGTCGTAAATAACCCCGTTGAACTTGCTGATTGCTTTAATCACCACTTTAGTGAAGTTGGAACTAAATTAGCAAATAACCTACCACCCTCTTCTGTTTGTGCAATCCATGATTGTTTTGTATTTAGTTTGTTTATCGCGAATCTCTCTCTCCACGTAAAAACTTGATTGACAAATACTCCTATTTTGTACTTGTAATCAAAAGTTTAGGAATGTGGAGAGCCAAATAACTTTAAGTAGACGATCGCGATTCCGAAGTTCAAAAACAATTAGCTGCCCTTCGGCCAAAATTACTTTTACCACTTAGATGACGATTAAATGAATGTTTTTTCTCTGATGAACGTTATTTATATTCTGAGGGTTTTTTGTTAATTAAATTTGAAATAAATAAAGAAAAATTAGAGGATGAGAAATTTATAAGGACAAAAGGACGGATATGTGTCAAGTCATTGTGCCTGAAATTAGAAGGAAAGTTAATAAGGGCGAAAGGAATTTAGATAAATGACAAACTATAGTGCACTGAATAGAATATTATACCGTTGCGAATTGGTCGCAGTTCGAATCATTGTGTTTTAAATTAAAAAGAAATTTAGTTTTAGATTACTTCAAAATAGAAAGTGTTCTTTGTTTAAACCCAAAACAATGATTATTTAACTAAAAGAGTTTTCTCTACAATATTTTTAGAGCCAGTTGCTAGTGATGGGATTACCAACATTATTAATAATCTAAAAACAAATAAAGCTGGTGGTTATGATATGATATCTTGTTACTTTATTAAGCTGTCATATTCTATTTTAATTCCTATTCTGGTTTCGTTGATAAATGCTTCTTTTAGTTGGGGTATATTCCCTGATGATTTAAAAATAGCAAAAGTTATACCACTTTTTAAAAAAGGTGATACACTTGACATAAACAACTACCGTCCAATTTCTTTGCTAACTTGTTTTTCCAAAATTTTTGAAAAAGCAATCTTTACTCGCATTTCTAATTTTTTAGATAAGCACTCAGTTTTAATTCTAAGCCAATATAGGTTCTGTCCCAACAGATCTTCTACTCATGCAATACTTGATATAGTATCGACTACTTGTGATAATATTAATAATAAAAAATATACTGGTATGGTTATGCTTGACCTAACCAAAGCGTTTGATACTGTATGTCATAAACGACTACTATTAAAATTTGGCCACTACGGCATAAGAGGGACTGCTTATAATCTCCTACAATCCTATCTATCAAATAGATCTCAGTATGTATCCATAGTTAATATAAACTTGAATCTTAGAAATGTTAAAATGGGTGTCCCTCAAGGTTCGGTTTTAGGCCCTCTTTTATTTTTAATCTATATTAATGACCTTCAAAATTGTATGATAAGTACCCCTCGACTTTTGCGGATGACACTGCTGTTCTGATCCACCAAACACCTTAACCGAACTTGAGATTAAAATTAATCGCGAACTAGAGAATGTAGTAGTATGGACAAGGAAAAATAACTTAACTATTAATCCTATAAAATCTCAAGCTATGATGGTATCACCTTCGCTATCTAAATCAAATTTTGCCATTACCATTAAATTAAATTCAAGTATCTTACAAGTTTCAAACAATATTAATTATTTAGGAGTAACAATTGATTCCAAACTTTTTTTAAAGAACACATTTTAAAGTTAAAATCTAAATTATCTCAAGCAGTAAGAATTATGTGTAAATTAAAGCATATTGTACCTCTTCGTATTCTAATTCGTCTCTATTATGCATTTTTTCACTCTCATTTACTTTATGGCTTATTGGTTTGGAGTGCTACTTATACAAGTTATCAGCAATCGATAAACATACTACAAACTAAAGCTCTGCGTATAATTAGTAATAAACGACGATGGACAAATTCTACTATTTTGTACAATGGCTTAAATATTTTAAAGTTTTAGGATTTAATTAAACTCGAAATAGCCAAATTTATGTTTAGTTATGATAATTGCCAATTGCCACCTACTTTTGTAAATTACTTTCTCAAAATTTCTCAAATTCATTCACGATCAACTCGTTTTTCAGACAAAAACTTTCTTTATCTGCCTAGGTACTCCACTAATCGCCTGCAAAAGTCAATTAAATTTCGAGGAGTTAAAATATGGAATGAAATTCCTTTTCACATTAAAACGAATTGCTGCTCACTCAAAAACTTTGCTCTGAAATACAAACAATACATTTTGCAATCGTATGAATGATGGTCTTTATTTTATCTTTTTTTATTCTCTTATTTTCATTGCATCTTTGTTTGCGCTGAGTCATTGTTATAGTTACGATACCTGATTACTCATTCTACTTTTATCATCTGGTGGCTGCTTGACTTGAAGACCAATTGTTTTTTGTCACTTCGCAGTCTCCATGCTGGTTTCTATTTTTTTTTGTACGTGTTTGTAATCGTTTACCATTTATTTGATCTTGTAGCGTGTGTTTGTTTTGATTTGATGTTACAAACTGGCGAAATAAAGAAATAAACCAAGTTTCCTAGGTATTTATTGCAAATAAGCTAATGAGCTGTACTGTTTATTGCATGATGAATTAATAAAACATTCCCAGGCCATTAAAGAAGAAATTAATTTATTATTAGATTCGTAACAACGATTAACAAATGAGCAGGACATTTTTCTTGGAATCGCATCAAATGTTATAATATTCAACACCTGCTGTTTACGGACACTTACATACCGAAGTATGCAATCCATGTAAAAATCGAAATAAATTATTGTAGGCTACGCGTATTTTTATGGACTTCATCAGGCATAAATTATTATAACCTATAAGGCGAAATGGTAGCGCGAAAAATTTTCTACCATTTCTCCTTAGAGGTTCTGATAACTTATGCCTGATGAGGTCCCTAAGACCAGAATAGGCGTATTGCATAATAATCGTCCTCTTTGTTAATTTGTTTTAGTCGCTTTTTTACTATTCCTATTTAACCCGTTGAAATTACATTTGATCGGTTACATTGTGATCTCTTTAGATTGTACTTGTTGAGAATTGATTTTCACATGTTGCATCCGCTTCAACATGGATCCCTTTTAAATGTTTTTTCACATTAATTGTGTTGATTTAGTTATGGTAGCATTTATTGATTCTCAGTGATTTAAATATTTCTTACAAGCCTTTTCTCTACTGTGAAATCAGATGCTATTGCTTTGCTTTTATTTATTGATTTAGTTTCTATCATATTTGTTTTTTCTTTTTGGAAGCTTTACTATTCAATATTAGAAAGGGGATACTTAGGTTAGTGATTGATTATGCAATTGGCATTTGCTCTCTATCATTGGATTGATGAAAGGGATGTAACCAAGTCGGCTTCCCAAACAATAGCATTATACAAAATTGAACTTTCTAAAAATTTAAGTGTGAAATTTTTATAAGTTGTAGGCTACGCACCAAAGTTCTTTGAAAAAACTTACAGCGCCGCACAGCGCGGCCGCACACGACGGCGTAAGCTGCGCGATTCACATCACCATGCTCTCTACAGAACTTACATTTTTTTTGTTGGCAACATGATTTGTGCAAAAGATCGAAACGACGACGACACACCCAGAGATATCAGCTGTTGTTCAACGCCGAGTCGAGACATGTTTTGTACCTGTAACATTAAAATTGATTTTTGCTTGTTTGCAATGAAACATAATTAGTTACTGAAAGTTGTTATACATTTTTAAGAGATTCGCAAAACTGTTCATATATTGTAGGGTATTTAAAAAAAGTTTCTTATATTGATTTTCTTTTCTGTTTGATGAAATAAGTTTGTTTTTCTGTTGATTTGAACAAAAAAATTTTAAGTTTTGTGTTATTTTGTAAATAAGTTTACACAAAAAAACTAAAATGTATTTAAAAAACGATTTCATTGAACTTTTTTGCTGTAGTAGTTTAGAAAATTATAAATGAGCTGTATTTCTGACAGATGCTCTATTTCAGTATTCAATGTTAATAAATTTTTGGGTCGCTTCAAGAAGTCACCTTAAGCGATTTTTGTTTCTGAAACTGACCTGGATCCCCATGTGATTACTATTGCTTTTTAAGAGATCTTTTTCTCTTGGTTTCTTTTTTATTCCATCCTGGTGCTGAAAGGAGGATCCTGGGTTAGTTTCTCCAAAAAAAAATCGCTTGCAATGATTTCTTTAAGAGACAGAAATTTTTTTTTGCTTTAACCATTTTGGTGCCAAACAACAAAAACCAGCATGGTTAAAGCACCATACTTATAATCAACATGGTCCTGGTTCGAAACTCACTCATGCCATTCTTTTGTGTCTTATGGCATTTCCCCCTGCCTGGTGGTCTTGGAAAGCAGTTCTAAATTACAGTCTTATCTCTATTAAATTACAAGCATAAAGTAATATCTTAGCATCTTCAGAAGCAGGTTGGGATAATTGTTTACTCTATGTATTAGTGCCTCCATCGCTTTCCTGGGAGTCAGAGGACAAACATAAAGATAAAATAAAAAATAAATAAAAATAAACCATGTATTCTGGGTGGTTTGGCACTGAAAGGGTCAAAAGCCAAGTCATTTACTATTAAAGTAATGTAATTTTAAGGGTTAAGCTTAAGGCAAAGAATCGATGTAATAATGTAAAATGAATTTCTTTGTATATGTTAAGCTTTTGTTGAACTCTTCTGTGCTGTTTTGTAATTATTTTTGCTGAATATGCTATTTAAGATGCATGTTTCTGAACTTCTTTATATCCAATTTGAATGATGATCAAACAAATTATATTTTAATATAAATTAAGTTGCCATGATGTTGAGATAAGTTGGTAGATTTTTTTAATTTAAAGGCAATAGTTTGAACACCCAAGTAAAATCCTTTTTTAAAAAGTTAAAAACAGTTATTTTGTTAGTTAATTAAAGAGTAAAAAAGGTGCTTGAACTAAAAAAAGCATTAAATCTTACAATAGAGATAATGAAGCAAAAAATACTTAGGTCAAGTAAAGAACTTGTCTTGTTTGTTTTTATATGCTTGTTTCTTTTCTTTGTTATTACATTTTCTGGTTTTAAACTTGCTTGACATTTACCTTCTCTTCTGTTTTCTCTCATAAAAATAGATTGTTATAATTGGGAAAATATTTAAGAAAAAATTAAATACTATAGTTGTTTTAAATTCATTTCTCAACTCTTTCAATATGAAATGAAATGCTATAGTTTGATAAATAGTTTACAAGAAATGAAATGCTACAGTTGGGTGAATAATATACAAGAAATAGAAAGTGCTTTAATCTTTATTCCCACTCTTTTGTTTTTTTTGTTTCTAATTTTCTCTTGTGTTTACAACAAACAAACAAACAGAAAACAGATTTATAACTCAAACATATCAGTCACAAAAAGTGACCATATGCTGCCAAAGTGATAAAGAAATGTTTACAAAGATGCTGGTTAATTTAATCATGACACAACTTGCTAATTAAATATTTCTCACTGTTAATTGCATACAACTTTAACCTTAATCCTAACTTTCTAATCCAAATCTTCTTACCTTATCCTCTAACTGAATTCTAGTCCCTAACTCACTGTCATGCTGTCAAGAACAATAGATATGAGAAAAATCTATTGTTCTTGTTGTGAGAAAGAGCTCTTGACAAGAGATACAGTAGATGTAAGAAATAAAATAAAATGCAAAAAGAGAGAAGAAAATTTGCCAACAAGAAAGAGAGAAGAAAAGATCAGAAAGAGAATTGTTGCAATTAGATATGAGAGAAAATTAGAAACAAAAAAAATAAGAGAGTGGGAATAAAAAAAATGCCAAATAAAATGGTTCAAGCTAAGGTTGGTTTTTATAAGCCTGTTTTTTTCATACTTTTGCATTCTCTCATTTTAAACTCACTTCTCAACAATAACATTTTATTTTTTTTATAAGTTATTTGTAATCATACACCATAGCATTTTCTTCATGTAAACTATTTGCCCAACTACCATGTTTTTTTGAAAATAAGACAGGGCATATATTAATTTTCAGTCTGAAAATTACACAAGGGCTTATTTTTGGGGGATGTCTTATTTTGATATATCTAAAAATGAAGTTACAAAGTAAAAATTAAGAAATTTTGAAGTAAACTTATTAAAGTATCAATATTTTTTCAATCCTGTTGTTGATTTATTTTTATGGTTGCTTATTTGAAGTTCACTTAAAAATTTGAAAATTTTTAATGTAAATAGCCAAGAGTTGTTGATACATTTTTTGATATTTAAAAAAAAAAATTAGAATGAAATTTAAACTTTTTAAATATTTAAGAATTATTTAATTTGGACATATTTATAGGATGCTGCAATTATATCAAGTAATTTTTTAATATATTTAGAAGAAATAGATTATGCATACACTGTTGTAGCTGTGATATTGTACCAGTGTCTGATATGTTTGCCATTGGGAAATGGTAATTTTTATAAAGTTAAATGAAATGGAGGAAGATGGCAGAAGAGGAAAAAGAGTAAGTATGAAGTTTTTGTTTTAAACCATTTGAAAAAATTTATATTCTTATATTGCTATCTCAAATGTACAATGGGTTTTTTACTTGCATTGTAAAGGTCCTTTTTTGATTGATTAGATTTACTTTGTAGGTTGGTATATGGCGTCGAATGTTTAAAGGAAACTCACCAGCTGTACAACAATCCAATTCATCTCCTGGTCCTACCTCTCCACCTCGTGAACGCCGGCCTTTGCGTTCAGTGCCTGCTATTGGCCCCCATTACAAAGTTGACCCAGAAGTTCTTGCAAAAGAGTATGTCGAAAAGGAATGCAAAGTATGTCTTATTGACATCTTTTTGACAACTTCTAGTAAAATAAATCATTTCTATGCCTTTTTAAGTTTTCTCTAGTATTTCATTTTATTGTAATTTATTTTGTTTTTGCATGAATTTATACAATGAAATTTTTTAGTATATTGGCACAATTGCTGATGTAAATCAAGATTTTGATCCAGGTAACAGAGCAATGATTTTGTCACTACTAGATGAAAAAAAGGTATCTATTAAATTTAAGGTTGTTTGTTACTTATTGTAGAATAATTTGCTTGATTAAATCTATCTTATATCATTGATGTTGTACTATCATGGTTATATGATTTTCTACCATCATCAATTAGAATAGCTTAAATCTTTTGGATAGTTTTTTTTATGTATAAAACTTTAAATCTTAAAAAATATACTTTAAAATATCCTAATTAATTTTTTCCAGATTGTTTAAAGTTTTGTTTGTACTATGGTTTGTAATAGCAGTCAGCAACTTTTTCAACACAGGATGCCAGTTTTTAAATTTTGTCAAGCTTCATGTGCCAAAGTATTTTTGGAATTACTCTACTTTACATATTATCGCCATTGCTTCATGAGCAACAGTTTTGCTCTGTCACTTTTTTGAGAAGGGTAAATGGAAAACAGACAGATCAGTAAATGAATTGAATTATTATGTGTAATTTAATATTTATTGATATCAAATGCAGTTACATGTATTAGAAAGACTTTAATAAGATTATTGTCTTTGCTTCTTCCTTAACTCTGTAATTATTAGACTATGTAATGTAGGGGTGTCCGACCTGCAGCCCCTGAAGCCTTTTGGTGTAGCCTACAAAGGAATTTTTAATCAGATGCTCCATCAACTTGAATTATTGCAGTGCCTTTAACCTCCTCAACCTGTGTTGTGCAAGAGATGCCGAAGTGTATCACAAAGCCTTTTGAAAAGCACTAATTCAGCTACAAAATAAATTCCACAAGGAGTGTAAAGACTTTTCTAAGAGACAAAAATTGTAAAACCCACCCTGATTTTGCAGAAAGACTTTTTTTTAAAGAACACCTGTTTTGCAGACGGAAATTTTTGAACTAACTCACATGATAACATCACTTTGGTTATTAAACTCACAGATGAAAATTTGATCTGCAACGAGCAAAAGATTGGACACTCCTGATGTAAAGATTCCCAACAATCTAAAATGACGATTTTGTGTTTGTTTTCACTCATTTTCAATAATTTTTGTAAATCAATGAATTTATTTACCCACAATAAAGATGCCTCAAAATTTATTATTTGCGTCTGAAAGTAACCAATGTTGATCCGTTCAAAAAGAGACAAATCCAATTAAATTCTTTGCTGCTGTATGGTTTGACTAAAAAAGACAATACTGGGGTAAAGCATTGAAAATCTTGAAATTTGTTGCTAAATCAAGACGTTAGATCACACATATATTCATCATTTTCGACGGTATTGACTTGGTAATCCAATAAGAATCTCTTCAGGTGCTTGAAGTAGTTTTTGCGTCCTGCTTGCATGCATCAAGTTTGACTACAAAATCTTTCCATGCTTCTTAAAGACTTATTAGTGTTTGTCCTGGACATTGACAACGAAGTTTAAGCTTGTTGAGGTGCGTAGTCATGGCAGCAAGAAACATTAGTTTTGTGAGCCACTTTTCATCCTCCAGTACAAGATAGGCCTTGCCTTTTTTTCTGAAAAAGGTTCTTATTTAAGATTTTATTTTCAAAAAGACATTTGAAAAACCTCAACAAACTTTACGTCGACTTAATCGCCTGCATGCCCGTGCAGAATATAGGCACATCATACTATGTACTTTCCATCTCTTGAAGGCCGAAACTGTTTATGCATTGCAACAGAGCATGCGACAAAACAATTTACTATTTTTGTTGAAGATGAGATTATGTCATAAATAGCTGAATTTGAAATCCTAATACAAATTTTTTTCTTGATGAAAATGCAGTGGAACTTCGTCACAATACACCTGATTTTTTCTGAACAAGATTAAAAAAACAGTGTTAGCCATCTGTTGTAACTACAAAAACACTTTTGAGATAAATGAGCTCAGAAGTTGTGCAAACTTAGATAGATCACTCGATTAAGTCCAGCCTTCCGGAAGTTATCATTTCACAAATACAGAAGTTGGCGACTTGCCGGAAATAATTGTCACAAATACAGTGTTGCCAAATTTTCATTCAAAACATCAACACATCACAAGAGCGTTAAATTCCTCGGCGTGCCATGGAAAATTATGGGTTGCCCGCAAACATTATGGGTTTTGTCCTAATTTGCGTGAAAAAGCCTTCTCAATTTATAGAGTCGAAAAATTATAATTTTTCATATTATCACATTTTTGTTGTTGAAATTTAGAATAACATGCTCAACCTTTGTCGTACCTTCAAGAAACAGCAGATATAATTTTTTATTTGTTTCAGAAACTTGGTCATTTAGTTTCACGCCTTTCCTGGCAGCAAGATGTAGTTGTCAGCTTCTCGGTGTACAATGTCAAAGTTTTATGGAGAGACGGTAAGAAATTCACCGTTTGAATTGAATAATTAGCTTTGCATTATTAACAATAACTAAAAAAATATTTTTATAATTTATATTGTTTTACGACAGTAAGTTGTTACTTCCGTATTTGTTAGTATTGCGTTTACTGTCTGAATCTAAGCTATGTTGATTTCGATCATGAATATTGTCACAGTATCTTTCGGTGATATCTGTTACATGTTTATCGTCTTGTCTATTGTTCATTGTAGTTATTAGAAATTTACCTTTTCACTTGTTGTGTAATCATCGTGCGTAATAGCTCGCTTCCGAAGCCTGTTTAAAAATAGTATAACCTTTATCTTTACATTATACTGTGTTGTTTTGATAAATTGTGTTGGACAAAATTGTCGCCTTAATAATTAATTATTTATGTACAGGATTCTTATATTAGTTTTCTTTCGTAGGCGAAGATTTGATTCATCGAATACCCACCCATCGCATCGCTGCCGCCGGTTTTGTTCAAGATGATAGTCAAATTTATCTTTTCTTCAAGTTTGGTTAGTCATCCTTAAACCAGAATTGACTTGAATAATTAGCAATCGATTTCATTCTTCGATGCGAGCGTTCTCGTTTCTCTTGGTCGCCAGGCTGCCCTGCGTTACTGTTTTTATATCGCTAGTTTGTTATATTAATTCGCCCTTAAAATGACCGACAGTAATACTCGGGTCACTGTTTGCAAGCCCAAACTTTTTAAAGAGGTCATCAAATGAAAAAGTACCCAAGTTAGAAAAACTGAAATCTCAATTTAAATTTCTCTTAAAAACAAAGAACGACTTTGTTGTAGAAATTATAGTGATAGCAATATTTTTCTATCTTTAATTGAGAACTTTAAAGAGTTGTCTTATCAATTTTTTATCAAATGCAAAGATCTTTTTTTAAATAATTTTAAAGAAGCTGAATTATTCTCTTTTTACCCTTTAATGTTTTGCACGTTCTACTGGTGAAAATTTTTCATTGAACTTAAAAGTAGTTCTGCGGTTTTAACATTTTTTGGATTGAAGCGCAATTGATAACGCTCATGTGCTAGTTTTTGATTTTGATTTTTTTCAAACCATCAAATAAAATGCTGATTTTAGACAACTTACTTGAGAATAGAAGACTGTTTTGTAGTTACAAGGTCCGCCAACATACCGAATCCAAACCCAACCCTGTGATTTTTCAAATCAGTCATTATTATTCATTTTATCATTTTTGTTTTGCGCATATTTTGCGGATTTGCTTACGCGCTGTTTAACACTCACGTTTTCAACGTCACGTTTATTCATTTGATAACTAGTTTGGATTTCTCGTTGCTTTGATTTTGTTGCGTAATCTTTGTCGAGCTTTGACGGTTATTGATTTAAAAGCGTAGAAAGTTGACGGTCGTAAAATATCAAAATGTTTTTTGCTAGTGTGGATTGTTAACTTTTTATGAAAAGCTTAATTGCTTTCCAGGCTTAGCAAATCTACAGGAGGTCGATCTGAATGCTGATAAATCGTTGCTCACTTCAATATAATTGTATTGTTATTGTTTTCAGCTTCGGAGGTAAACGATCGTATGTGCAACATGGCCTTCTTCAATTGTGAAAACAAGGTATTTGCTGTTGATTTAATTGTTTTTTTCTGGATTTTTGCACTGTACCGTTTGTTTGCACTAAAGTGGCTTTTGTGATTTCGTTGATCTCTTATGTTTGAAACGTGATCAAACTGATAACAGTATATCAGTTTAATCACCGGATTTTTGTTTATTTATAACAATATTTACTTGATACAACTGCAGGTTAAATAAGGTTGTGTTGTTGATTTGACGAGGAAGATAAAGCAATTTATTTTTTAAATTTTGAACAATTTTGAAATAAATTTTATACTTTTTAAATTAGGTTAATAACTAACGGCATTTAATAAGTGTATGCCATGTTACATAATATTGCTTATTTTTTTCTTTTGACAAAGTTGTATAAAATGCTTTGCTAGTGGAATAAAATCAAAATTCTTTGAAAATGTGTTCAGAATTTGTTTAAAATTTAAAATTTTAATGACCTCATTAAATTTTTTTGATCACTCGCTTGTTAGTTGATTTTTAAAAAATTCAGGTTGAAGCCACGATATTAAATAATAAAAAAATAATAATAGTTCTACATAACCGCACTGTCATTGACATATTTGTAAAGAGAGCTTGTTGTTTTGTGTTGTTTAACTTCAAAGCTTCTTATTGGCTGCGCCATTGAGTAAAACAAATTGGCAATTAATATTTTGGTAACAATCGTTTATGTTCGACGACCGCGTGCATGCCGCGAGGCTGTTCTCGTTCAACGATCTCAAAAATGTAACTGCCAGTTGCTCCCATTAATCTTGTTCCTATTGTACTTGTCACGCGACTAATTAATACTCCGTTTGTTAGGTAAAAACTGTTACAAAATGGTTTTTATTTAAATCGTTGCCGATTGGTTGAATTGTTTTTAACGTAAAAATTAGATCACGCTTTGAAAAAACTCCAAGAAGACTTTTCGGTTTAATCAAACTATCACTTGATTATTTTGTAGATTGTATAGGATTGTTATGTTTCATAAGAAACTTGTATTGACAGGCGGCAGCTCAGGAAGTCTGCTTTCTCACCCAACAGCTCTTCCAACTCGCCTATACCAACTCAACCATGGACTTCTTTGATAAATCAATCCAGGACGGTGCCCTCACGCCTAAACATAATTCTTTCAGCACTGGTAAAAAGCTGCGTTTTTAAAATTAGTATTGGTCAATTTCAAAATGAGCCGTTAAATTTTTCGTCACTAAACATTTTTCAAATTTACGGTTTTTCTAATTCAATGCCTCCATTTTATAGCTATTTTGCTGTTGTTCTATCAAAGAAAATTATCGTGTAAGGTTAAAGTCGTTTTGATGTGGTATTTTAGCAAGGTGATCGGCTCTGCTAGTTATCGTCTGGTGTGATTTTTCTTCCGCAGGTTGTTGGTATATAGACCTGTCCTGTATTTCGTCTTATTAGAAGAACATTAAAATTTACAAAATAGCTTTTGGTTTTCGTAATACGTAAATTTATTTACAGTTACTAAATACGCTTCATATCTAATCTTTCTCAGTACCCTGCATTAAAATTTGAAAAACATTTTGTTTTGTTTATTTACTAATAATTTTATTCAATTTACTCAACTTGATCTTGAATCAATTTTTACTTATCAAATTATAATGTTGAATTTCCGATGAATCTTTAACTTATAAATTTTTACATGAGATTTGTTTCAATCGAACTTGCAAGAATTTTTTGATTGCAGACGACTCAACCGACAAAAAAGATACAATAAAATTATCTCTAAACCTTGAACCATCCCGGTTAGTACTAAAAAGTTTTGTCAAATATATTTATGAATTTTCCTTAAAAACTTGTTTTAGTTTGCTCAAGAGTTTCGATGTTTTCTGTGTAATTTAAAGACGTTAAATATGGTTGTAAATTTAATCGCTATTGTATAATTTAATACTTTCCATTGGTTCAAGATGTTTTATTTCTAATTTTTAAAAAGTTTGTCATCAACCTACAATTTTGCCTACAAAGAGACATTCAATTAAGCGATTCTATAGCAAATTGTGCGACGACTGAGAAACAAACAGAGCTGGCGATGGTCCCTCGGTGACGTCACCAACCGCTTTTAGAAAATCTTCAATCGATTTGATTAACTCTTTTTAATCGCCGCCTTGAATTCGTTTGCGAAACTCGTAGGTAGAGGAACGACCTGAGATGGAAGCCTTGAGCAAGAGTCGGAAATTACTTTTGTGCGCGGGATGCAGTCATCCATGACCCAGCCTCTTATTTTCAGCTATTCAAAAATTGAGCGAAATAAAATTTGGGTCATTTTGCGTTTAGTTCGCAAACAGCAGTTCACATTTCTATACTATATTGATACTGTGGAAGTGATAATGAATAGCTGATGCACGCTTAGAATTGTCAGTATTAATTGGTTCAAAACCGAAAAATCTTAAAGATCAAAAACTAAAAAAGTAGGCCCATGCCAAAAACCGGCCCTGCAAAAAATAGTCCTAAAACCTTTTGATCAAACCGTGCAAATAGTTTTATTATCAAATATGTTTCATTTTGTTTTAGCAATCTTAAGACCGCTAGCGACTGCAGCTATTTCTTAAAATTAGAAATGAAGCAGAAAATGCGTTGTTATATTAGAGTAACTGCGGCGACTTAATTTTTTTGCGGTTCACTATTTGCGGCCCTGTGCTTTCGAGTAATGGACCAGACATTTCGGCCAATTTTATGAAATAAAATTGGCTATAACTGGAAAACATTTGTGTCTATTACTGAACTGCTAACTTGAATATTTCGAAAAACCGATCTTTAATCTTTCCCTACTATCCTGAACTTTTGCTCCCGTAAATTGTTGCCTGACTTTTGGGACTCCGCGGCATATGTTTTTGCTCCTTTTTCTAGAAACGGTTGAGGTAAGGTCATCACCATGTCTTGTTGCTTCGTTTACGCTTTCTCTGGAGAGTAAATCATCGAATTATGTTTTTTGGCTTTACCGAAATCAACAGTAATTAAGGTTTCCTCTATATTTTAATTTGAATGTTTTCTTCCAGTTTTTTACGCATTAAATTAACTTCAGTTGATGACGACACAAACGACAAAGCCGAGCGTTTAAAGTCGCTTGTTCTTTGTTCATTTACCTGGTTTTTCTTTGTTTGCTTGAAATTCTTGACGTCATACCTCGTGCAGATTAAACCCAATTTCGTGAAAAGCGGCGTCCACAAAATGTGACGACACACAACACGTCATCAACCAGCATCAGGAATAGGAACAACAGCGCGCGCTAAGTAGCAAAATAATTCATCACAAAAGCGGGTGCGCCCGCTTCATCTCTGTTCGAGCTGCCGATCGCGCGTCACGTGACCAGACGCGATGATGAAATGTGATACTAAAAATAAGTTTACATTTTTACATTATGCAAGAGCTCACTGCCGATTAAAAAAACACAGCCATCTTTTATATTTTACAACATTGATATATTCCGCTTGCATTTTAATTTTTTTTTTTTTTCAGAAACTCCACCAATGGCTCGATTGATGTTCCTCTTCTTCTACATAATGGACATCGAACATCACCAGCTATAAACAAAGCTTCCACTTTGCCTCTTTCGTCAACACCGCAACGGTATTATATTTTTTAAGATGAAGCGTTATTGCTGAGCTTCTTTCAGCTGTTGAAATTTTACACTCGAAATTTTTTTAGTAAAAGAATTCCAAAACAAATAAAAGTTTGAAAATAGCCGACAAAAAACTCATCTTTAAGCTTTTCGTGCCACACTCGTCAGGAGATAAACGTCGGAATAAAGGAAAGAAAAATTCGATTGATTTTGTAATAAAGCTTAACGAAGATGATTGGATGTTTGAGAAAAGCGTCACAACACGTGATCAACGCTAGAGTTTTTTAAAAGTTGTATACAAACTCTTTTTGGCGGCATAAATTTGGCTTACATGATTTGATGTAAACGGCTTCAAAGCAGATGAATGAAAAGACGAACGACCAAATGAAAGGAATAGTAAATTTTCATCACTGTAATTTTTGCCGCACATAGGTTTACCTAAATAACCCTAGAACGAACTTCGTTCAGCTTTATTACAAAATCAATTGAATTTTTCATTTATTCCGACGTTTATCTCCCGACGAGTGTCGGACGAAAAGCTTAGAGATGAGTTTTTTGTTGACTATTTTCAAATTTTGTACCACAAACTACTTGTTTAAATAACAGTTCAGTGAATTTCGTTCGTATTATGTTTGTTCGGTGGTGACTGTTATTTTGATATATATAACGTTCGTCATATGAATTAATGCTAGTTTTTTATTAAATACTGTTGTCTGCTATTGTAAAAAATTTATACATTAATATGAATTTATTAAAGTAGATATTAAAAGCTATGACAGAGCTATAGGAGTGTACCCCTAAACAATGTATTACTCTTGACGCATTTTTTACTTTTGATCTCGAAACAAAACAATATAAGATTTCTATCACAAATACGATAAACTATGTGAAAATTAGAATTTGCCGTTAAATTTGTTTTTTTAATAATCTGTTAGATTCCTAATGCTTTATTAAAACCTCATATTGAAAATCACTTAACATTTTTTTATAGATTGCAATTGAAGAAGTATTAGTTAGTAAATGTATTGTTCAAAGATTTGTTTTTATTACGTATTTAAAACGCGTTGCATTCTTTTTCTTGCATGTATGAATACTTTTACTGAGTATTGAGCGATAATATTGAACCTGGGCTTAAAAAACTTTTTTCACTGTTATTTTTTTGATCAAATTTTCGCTTGGCATACTGCGTTGGCTTGTTATTCTTTCCTATAAGATGTGGTGTACAGAATTCGCTAGATTTTTTCCATCGAACAACACAATATAAGGTGAAGCGTTTTTGCTAAGCTATCTTTTTCTTTGATTTTTGACGCCAAATAACAAGAACCAGGCAAACCTGCCCACAATGCTCTATCACACGATATAGCTGATATACCCGGATGTAGTAATGTTGTCACTCTTTGAACTATCCTTACTCATTCCCGGATGCAGTAGCTTGTTCTTGTGAGAAAGATTTGTTTCAATGGGAAAGCCATGATTAGAAACGACCATGACGACTCATGTCGGACCTTTTTCGACAGTCAGTCCCCTCGTTTCACGCGCGCCATCACGCTGTCGACCCCCTCCTCACCCATTTCATCACGACCTCGATGGAGATCGGAGAGCAGCGCCAGTTCCTCCCTCACCACCCCTCACCCGAACCATCAACAACTTCAACTAAACGAATACATCGAAGTCGTGAGTTTCTTGTTTAATCTTTAATGAACAAACCGTAGTCGAGAACCTAGCTGATCGCAGTTAGAGCGGCATCAAACTTTCATCTTATCGCGGCAGAAGACAGAATTGAATGTGTTCCTTGTTTAATCTTGAATCATTTTTTGTTGTATCTGTCTGAGCTTTGTTTGCCGTATTAAGTTGAAACCGAATTGCGATGAAATACAAATCGTGATTTTAAACAAGATCAAACTTTCTTTAAATAGTTTAAACTAAAGAAAACAAAATATTGTAATTTTATCGAAAATCTTTCGGAAAAAATTGCTTGTCTTTGTGAAATATGTTAGTTTAATGAACTTGTTAAAATAAACCGGAAATAACGTCAAAACCCTCTTCTTCCGAGCTACTTTAAACTTAATCGATCAGAATCAAGCTTTTTTTGTTTAGAGAGGTACGCTGCTTAAGACTCGCTTATTTTGCATCAGCTACAAAACAGCAAAATAAAAACTGACCATTCTTACCATTGTTGATTGACTTGACCATTCTTACTAAAATAAAAACTTTTGCGCAGTTGAAGGAACGATTAACCAAGGAAGAGCTTCAGCGTTTCGCCGAACATCTTCATCACTTTCGCAACGGAACTCTCTCGATCGCCATCTACTGCGAGCGTTTAATGACCATCTACACCGAGCAAAGAAAGTCGCTTCTATTAGGTCAGTGACGATCGACAAATATTTGCTTATGTTCTCGCTACTCGGTGAGCCACAGCGTTGAATATGTTTTATTGCACGAATTCACAGTTGCTATTAAAGCTTCAAAAATGCGTTGTATGTGTGAAAGAATCCTGTTTCATGATTGGGTCCTTTAAGAGGGTGTTTCTTTCAAAACTTTTTTTAAACGATTATTTGAATTCTTTATTGATTTAAAAAAAAACTTTTTATAAGTTTAACGAGTATAATGTAAAACAACAGGGATGCGTCACTTTATACCGGAACCAAAAGACCGTTCCTACTTCGAAGCTTTTTTGAGACGTCATAGCATAGAAACTGGTTCCGACGACGTCAGATGGTGGGATCGACCTCCTAAGCCCCGAACTCTGTCTGAGACTGATGGTAGCTGTGCTTCAACCACTCTCCACACAAATGGTTAGTTTTGTTGCGAAACTTTAAACTTTTAGCAATATAGAGTATAAACATTTTTTTCGTGCTTAAATATTTATTAATTATTCGTTTTTAAAAAATTGCTTAGATAAGTAACTCCACTTGTGAGTTTGTATGTCAATAGATTATATGTTGCATAAACAAGTAACTCGCGAATCAGATACCGGCAGTGATGATGAAAAGATTTCGTCATCCAAAACCTCCTTGTGTTTTTATCTGCCTCTCCTACTGACCACTGTGTAGGCAATTGAGATTAACCAAAACTGTACCTGATTTCGATAGGCGTAGTACATGTCTTGGAAATGAAACCACGGAGTGTAAATATACTCCGTTGTCCTTATTCAGGGTATCCATGAAGTCTTGTTGCAATTTAAAAAATTTATTACAAAGGCAGTTAGTTGATGAGATATCTTATATATATAGATTTGTTTTGTTTTCATCAGTGTTTATTAAAGCTTTTATTTAAATTAAAATTTTGTGTTTCAAATTAAATTTTTATGTGTTTTATAAATGTGTTATAATAAACCTTGCAAAATGGCTACTCTTCAAGAGAAGGCACAATTTTTCCAGATGTCGCCCACGTATAACTGTATCCAACACTGACCCTGTCTCTATAAATTTCTTGTGCCATCGATGAATTAAAGGACATGATGGTGGATTTCTTCCGATTTAGTCTCAATAAACCAGGATACACATTGTGCCTTCTTTTAAGCCTTTGTAATAGTTTTTTAAAATTGTAACAAGACTTTATGGACACCCTGTATATCGTCCGCTCAGCAGCAACGACGCTAAATTCGCCCAGGTTGTTTAGTAATTTTCACGCAGCTAGGACCCAGGTGGCGGCTGCTTTTCGTAGTCTGAATCTTGATCGCGTCTGCTCTTGTTACTACACATGACCGACCGAAACCCAAATTGCCAAAACGGAAGGGCATCTACCCATCTCGATATTCAGCAAGAGTCTGCTAATCGGCAAGCGTTCTTTTTAGGACGGAGCAATGCTTGGAAAAAACTGCCCGTTTCAGAACATATTGCCAACAAGTTCTGCAGCCCCACAATTCTCTTGCTGAACATCGAAGGCTAACTGCAAGCAAGATAAGCATTTTTACAGTTTGACCCACTCGTCATCCTAGTACAGGTGACCCACTGCATGAATGCGGAGAAGCTAGTACTTCCAAGCTTCCAACTAGCTGGGCTTTTCTTTAGCAGGAAGCATGGCCTTGCCACATTTGTCCACGAGCGACTAAGGTATATGCTTTTGGACCAATCTCCACCGACATCAGCGATTGAATGGTTGTGCGTGGACATTGATGGTTATAAAATAATCAACGTCTACAAACCTCCACCAACGCGATTGCGTTTCCTGGATCTCCCAGTGTTTCCTCACCCCTGTCTCTATGCTGGCGATTTTAACTGTCGCCACTCTGATTGGGGTTACGATGATAACAATGCAGACGGTGAGTGCGTGGTTGGCTGGGCAAGTATTAATAGTCTTGCCCTCCCTTGCCAAGGATGCCCCGAGCTTTTACACTGGCTGCTGGAACATTGACACCAATCCAGATCTAGCTTTCGCTAGCGTAGATCCTAACAGTCGCTTACCGGATAGACGTGTTCTTGAAAAGTTCTCCAGATCACAACATCGACCTTCGCTTATCACACCACCAAGGTTTGCTATGACAGTGCCAAGCATGCCTGCTAAGCGATGGAACATTTGCAAGGCCAAATGAAGTCACTAAATTACTTTGACGAACAAATTCTCAGACTCTGTTGCCACTGGATTCACTTCATGTGGATGCGGTTTATCAAGACTTTTGTAACATCAGGAAAGCAGCCAAAAGATCACCCCACACGGTTATCGAAAGAATTATATTTCCTTTTGCCATGCTGAGTGTGAATACATCTACACCACTTCCTGTAGTTTTCCCAAAAAGATGACTCAAGTTTGGTTGCTACAGCTGTACTTTGCAAACTTGACTGGAAGCGGAAGGATCGATGGTCCGAAGTAGTTTGGAGCCATGGGGGACCCAAAGAGTTGTCGACCGATATCTACAGGATCCTCGAGAGGCTTGTTTATCTACGCCCGTGTCGAGCCAATTATTGATCCATTCTTAAAAAGCAGACTGGATTTCGACGCGGGAAGTCATTCTGTTGACACAGAACATCGAGGGTTCTTTTGAGGCTAAGAAGGCCGGTGCCGTATTCATCGATCTGACAGCTACTTATGACACTGTCTGGCATAGTGGCCTTACCTGCAAGCTGCTGAAACTTTTGATGGATAAGCACATGGTCAGAATGATTATGGAGCTTGTCCGAAACCGAAGTTTCACCGATGACAACAGCCAAAGCAGGCTACGCCGGCTGAAAAACGGATTTCCTCTGAGATTGGTCTTGGCTCCCCTCCTTTACAACATCTATACGTACGACCTGCCCTGCACGATTTCCAGAAATTTTGCCTATGCAAACCATTCAGCATTGCTGCGCTTTCTGGAAACTGGAAGAACTGAATAATTAATAAGAGATGAAATGAAATAATTTATCGTTCAAGTTTCAAACTAAAATTTGTAATGTGTTGTTACGGTCCATTTGACTGCAATGAATCTAGAAGCGAAACCGTGCTTGATGATGGTCATCCTGAACATTGATCGATATTTAGTTTCTTGCTTTGTTAAAACGCGTGAGAATGCGCTAAAAATAAAAATTAAAAGCGATGACGACCGGGATTGAATTGCAGAGTTATCAAGTAACTCGGACCATATGTCCCCCCATCAAACATCAAACGAGGACAGCGGGGAGGGGGAGGAAGTGGTGTCCGGCGCGACGAACAGCAGACAAAAAAAATCGACATGGAAAAAATCAATTATTGAGGTTTAATTGCTTTTTCTCAGCTTGTAAGGAATTTGTTTACTTTTAAGCGTAAAATTCAATCTTATTGTTTTCGCATTTGTTACGTTTTTGTTTTGATGTTCCGAAGCATTGTTGAGAAAAAAACTTTCCAGTTACTTGCCTCCGAATCTTCACTCTTGGGGATGAACTATTTGACGTCACTCATAAAACTTTAACTTTTCAGAACCCAACTGCTCCGTCGAAGTTGGAGCACGGCCCTCCCCGGCGCCTCTACATCAATCTAGACGACGATGGCTCGCCCTTGGTCCGTTCAGGCCGGGACATTGTTGAAGGGACGGTCCCTGATGTCCCTGAGCGCACAGTTGAACAACAAAGTAAAAAGAAAAAGTCTCGAGGTGAACAATTCGGTTCTTGAACAAATTCAAAAATAATGTTTTTTCGATTTTATTAAAAACTTTTACAGGGAAGTCACCATCAGCTGTTGAATTTGGAGCGCCGATTCCGTCCTTTGCAACCGGTGGAACTGATGAAGATTTAGACTCTAGTCTTGACAAGAAATCAAAAGTTAGTTCTTAACATTTTCAATGTGGAAACGATTTGTCTTTAAAAGAGAGAATTTTTTTTAATTTTTTGCCTTCTGTACTAGTTCACTCTATATCGTGTTCGCATATAGTGTGGACACCAAAATTATACATTTCGCATTAATGTAGAATCTAAAATTTTAGATATTGTTTGCGTAACACCAAACAATTTTTTTTTTGAAAACGTCCTTTCATTTTTAAAGCTTGTCTGCATATTAAATTGTGTATACACACGGATTACGTTTATTTATTATTTCAGAGGATGCCAGCATGTATAAATCCACGATGCACTAAACTCTAAAATATACAAATTAGACTCTTTGATAAATTTACTTTATATACAAGAGTAAAAGTGAAAATTTTTTTGGCCTTCAATTCCAAGTTTTTGTGGGCAAACTTTACTATAATATGAATCTAGGTGGGGCAAAAGAAGGTCTACACTTTTCATACAAAGATTTGGTTAGCTAAGGGGCTTTTTAGCCCGGATAGTTCACAAATGCGGCTTGTGGACTATGCCCTCATGGTATTAAAATGACGCACCAATTGGGAATTCCGATTTATTGAATTTCGTGCGTAGAGCTTATTCACTTAAAAATTCAATAAACAAGCAAATATGTGTTTGGTATTCGTCCAGTGTGTAGACCATGCATCAACCTAAAAATTTAATTTTAACAGCGCACAGCAAAATTGAAGAAAAAAGAAAAGGGTGTAAGAACCAACGAGGATGAAATTTCGAAAATATCTGCCAGTACCAAAGATGCTGAACCAACACCGAAATCGGTAAACTATTAATTGAACTATTGATATAACGATTTGTTATGCTTATTTTTTGACTTTTTTTAGCCTAAAGAAGGCGATGCATCATCAAAAAAGTTTTTTAAAGCGAGAACCACAAAAGTAAAAGAGAAAATTGTAAGATCTATTTGACATGTATCTGTAATTCCTTTTTTATGATTTTGATTTTTAAATTTCAGGATAATTCACTGTCCTCGACCCCCCCCGATCCCCTGATAGACACCGCCCTTGAATCCTCCTCAAATCCAAGTTCCAAGCCTCTCAAAAAGGAACACAGGAAAAAACGAAAACATAAATTCCCCGCCGACGTGCGACCCAGCACTTCAGCCACTTTTTTATAAATTTCTATTTATTTGTCGAGGTCATTAAGTATGACGCCGCTACGCGTGTTTTGTTTTAATTTAAATTTTTGCATGTTTTTGATTTAATCGTTTTCTTTAATTTATTATTATATTATCTTTATTCGTACCATGTACGATATTTTCAAATAGATCTTCGGTACATTTTTGGTTTTTCTCTTTGTTGTCGCCAAAACAAACAGATCAGATCAGAACAGCGGCAGAATTTTTTGTATTACAAAGAATTTCGCATTCGTCATGTACTAGTGAGCACGCAACAACAAACACTTTTTGGGCTCACTTCCTTTATACAGTCACGTGTTTTAACTCTGAGCCATTTTAAAATTCTTTGCAGTCAATATTTTAACCAATAACCAGGTCTTCGAACCGTTAAAAATATAATTGTTCCAGTTCAGGTTTCACAAATTTTATCAGTTTTGGTTCAAAACTTCAAAACAAATTCTGGTTCTAAAGAAAAAATGGTTTATAAGAGATCTCGGTTTATGTTCTTCGGTCCATTTCTTGACAAGCTTGTGGAGTAGACTGTGAACATGACTTGTACCCTGTTGGTATTTAGTTATGGGTGTCTACTGCCACGTTTTCTGAGGAGGCTTGCAGACAGTGGGATACCAAAAAAATTTTAAAGAGGAGACCATTTCTGGTACAGTTTTAAAAAAGTTAAATTAATTTTGCGAACTATGTTGGTCTTGGTTATAAAAGCAACGTGTTATGTTTCAACAAGTTTGAATGAATGCGTGACAAAGATTTTGTGAGCGCCAAAAGCGCAACTTTGTAGGCCTATCGAGTTTCCTGGTCTATACCAGAAACAAAATCTTGAATGCTTTATAAAAAAGCTGCTGTGTCTGCGACTATGATATCCTTCTGGACAAATCAATGACAAGACTATAACTGAAAAATATAAAGTCTTTTAGTGGCAAATAGTAGAATTAGGCTATATTCTGTAAGTTGTCAATATTAAAAATCTAAAAAAAGCAAACTGCCTCTTTTTCCCTTCGGGTGCACATGGCGTTCTCTCCTTCAATTTATCATCAGAAAAAAGCATTTATAACTTCGTATTGCCACCTAGCAAGCGACTAAACAAATTGCACTCTACTACACCAGTGCTCCGCAACCGGTGTGCCGCAAGGTAACTGTAACCTTCCTTTTACAAAATACTTTTCATCCTTTGCTAATTTGAGCGTTATTCTACCTGCTTGAGCAAATCAAATCCAAATTCCAGATTCCCCTGTGTGCATTTGTGACGCAAGAAGATAGAGATACGTAATGCATTTATGCATCGATACGTTTATATTGGCGAGGCAAAACAGAACACGTGTATGCAGAGTTAGGGTTCAGTGGTCTTTCGATTAAAAGGTTAGCAAAATACGAGGGTCAGTCAATAAGTAATGAGACTTTTTTAATAACTCAAGTTTGCAATGACTGGTAATCAAAATATGCTTTTTTATTTTTCAACATAGTCTCCCTCCTTTGCAACACACTTGTTCCATCTTGATATTAGATTGTCTATTCCTTTGGCATAGAATTCCGTGGACTGGGTCCTTAGCCAGTTGCTCACAGCAGCCTTCACTTCTTCATCAGTCTGGAAGTGAATTCCCCTCATACTCTCTTTGAGTGGGCCGAAGAGGTGAAAATCAGATGGTGCAAGGTCTGGGCTGTAGGGTGGGTGTGTTAGAAGTTTCCAGCCTAAATCTTCAATTTTGGCTAGGGTTCTTGCTGCTGTGTGGGGCCTTGCATTATCCTGAAGGAGAATCACACCTCTTGATTGAAGTCCTCTCCGTTTGTTCTTAATGTCTTTTTTCACTTGAGTTAGCAGCTCACAGTAGTTCTCTGAGTTCACAGTATTGCCCCTTTCCAAGAAACTGATAGTGATCGGCCCATTTCTGTCCCAGAACACAGTGAGCATGACTTTCCTTAAACTTTTCTGAGATTTGAATTTTTTCTTCACTGGGGAAGAAACATGCTTCCACTCCATTGATCGTCGTTTCGATTCAGGTTCATAATGAAAGACCCAGGTCTCATCAGTTGTCACTATTCTCGATAGAAATACATCTCCCTCCTTTCTGTATCTGCGTAGTGATGCTCTGGAAGCCATCAGGCGCTGCATTTTGTGATCATCCGTTAACATCTTTGGAACCCAGCGACAGCTGACTTTTGAAAAACGCAGCTTCTCACGCACAATTGCGTACACTGTGCCATGGGAGATGTCCAAGTTTGTAGCAATTTCATCTAAAGTGACCCTTCTATCAGATTTGATCAGGTCTTCAACTGCCTGTACTGCTTCTGGGGTAGAGACATCCACAGGTCTTCCACTTCTCAGATCATCAGTAATGCTTTCGCGTCCATCTTTGAATGCTTGCACCCATTTGTAGAAGTTTGCTCTAGACATACAGGAAGGACCATATTGTCTTTGCATTCTAGACAGAATCTCACATGATTTTACACTCTCTGCCAGCAGAAATCTGATGACTCCTCTTTGTTCCAAGCATGAGCTGTTTCCTAGCCTAGTAGTCATTTCAATTTATCGTCACACCTACAGTAATCTGAAAATAAACAAGTTTTGTTGTAAATAAGATGACAACTCCATTCATAATCATCACATAAAATTTCAGTTGCATAACTCCAAGAACACCAAAGTAATTGAGAAAGTCTCATTACTTATTGACTGACCCTCGTAGATAAATTCCTGAAAAGAACATTCGAAACTTGTAATATTGAGCACCCAGCGCAAGCAATTTTGTAAAGAAACAAAAACTTGTCAAAAGGAAATACTGGAAAGATTACATTTAGTATGGATTTTTTTGGTGTGGCAACAAAGACGCTCCAAAGCCACTCTCCGTTGTTTGTGGGGAGTAACTTGCAAATGAAGCTATGGTTCCTAATAAACTTAATCGCCACTTAAATACAAAACATGCCGTTCATGTACACAAGAATAAAAATTATTTCCAGCGAATGTTAAGTAAAAATAAGAAGCAAGAGTGTTACAGGTATATGAAGTTATCTTTTACAGTCTTCGAAAAAGCATTAGAAACTAGTTATTATGTCGCTAAATTGATTGTCAAATGATATACTTGAAATTTTAATAAAAAAATAAAGCATTCCCAAAATTTTATAATCAGATTGACAAAACAACAGACATTAGCAAGAAAGCACAGCTGTCAAGTGTAGTGGGCAGCGTGGTCGAGTGGTTAAAGCGCCGGGATCGTGATCGACACGGTCTCGGTTCAAAACCTACTCAAACCAATCTGTTGTGTCCTTGGGAAAGACACTTTTCGGCACTTTCCCCTGTTTGGTGGTCTTGGCAAGCAGCTCTAAATTACAGTCATATCTCTATTAAACTACAAACGGACAGCAATATCTTGGCATCTCTGAAAGCAGGTCGGGGTAATTGCCTAGCCTATGTATTAGCGCCTCCGTTGCTTTCCTGCAAGTCAGGAGGATAAATATAGAGATAAAATAATAAAAAAAACGAATTGTATAAACATTTTGAAGACGATCATTGGGTTGCTAAACTAGCTTACATGCCTGATGTATTTGAACACATGAACGAGCTTAATGTAAAAATGCAAGGAATAAGTGAAAACATATTGACATGTTCTGACAAGTTACATGGGTTCCAACAAAAATTACTACTCTGGCAAAATGAGTTAAGATTAGGATCTCTGGAAATGTTTCCAATAAGTTATAAAAATCAAAAAAATGTTGAAAAGGTTTCGTGTTAAATTTGGCGAAAGAACACTTAACTTTAATTACAGCAAAAATATGACAAGTACTTTTTTGCAATTAACACAGAACAATATGACTGGATATGATATCCTTTCTCAGCTAATGCTAAAATGTCAACAAAAGAATTGCTCCTGCGTATTCGAGAAAATTTCTTTGAAGTAGAAAACGACAGAACACTAAAACTGAAATTCATCGAAGTTCAACTTGATAGGTTTGGATATCAATCAAAGAAAAATATAAGCAAATTTCCAAAGCGGCTATTGAAATTTTCCTCCAATTTTGCACAACTTATATGTGCAAACAAAGCTTTTCATCTTTATTACTAATCAAAAACGATAAACGATCCGGCATAAAAAATGTTAACGACAAACTTTGAGTTTCTCTTTCAAATATTGAGCCAAATATAGAGCGATTGTGCTTATTAAAACAAGCACAAATATCTTGTTGATGTACGAGCATAAATCATATGGTTTTTTTGCTTTTCTTGTGTTTTAGTTACATTTTTTGTTGCGGTGTGCCGCTGAATTTAGCAAGTTTTATTACAAGTGTGCCGCGATTTAAAAAAGGCTGCAGAGCACTGTAGTACACCCTCGCGCTAACCGCTCTTCTGATCTCCCTGCTTTCTGCCTCCATAGCCTCTAAATGTATATAGCAGGTCCTATTAGATCTTTTTGTTCTGATCACCTTCCTATTTCCATTACTGTTCCTACCTCCCCTATAAATAATTCAGCCTCTCGCCCTCCCTCATTTAACTATAATAAAGCCCGCTCTTACATCGACGCCCACTTTTCAGCCCCATCAATCTTACTGCGCTCTCTCTTTGTGAACCCACCCACCCTTCACCAAACTCCTCAATGATGCTGCCACTTTTGCCATTCCTTTCAGCAACATCAACCGCCCTGCTAAAGCTTGGTGGTTTTCTAAAATTGCAGAAACTGTTGTAAAGCACCATACGCATGTGCAAGGGCGCACTGTTCTGAAGCAGACCGCCAGAACTATATCACTATCTCAAGGTATGCTGCTTCTACTGTGATTTCAAAGGTAAAGCTGAGTCATATCAGAACACTTGCTCTAGCCTCTCTCCTGAAACCTGTCCCGGTAAAGTCTTCTCTTTACTCCGCTCCATTTCAAGTTCTTCCTCCTCCTCATCCTGATCTCATCCCCCAATCCTCTAAGCTTTAATCATATTTGAATGAGAGAATTATCTAAATGCTTAATTCTTAGTGAATAAATCACGCCTAGTTTTAGCAAAATAGCAAGAAAGGACGGCTATTTTTATTTATAATTTTCAAGGGTAAGAATATTATTTTTTTATAATTTTAAATTAATTATAGTAAAATAAGAATAACTTTTTTATATAAACTATAAAAGTAGGCTACATTTTAAATATGCAATTTATTAATATAGCATGTGTGTGAATAATAATAAGTAAACTATTGATCATTGGTGTTTGTGTAAGTATTTGGAAATCCCAAATTTATATTGTTCTGTTGTTTGTTTCTTGACCGGCTCACTGCACTCAAAGACAAAAAATCAGTTTAAAAATCGGTAGATGTTCGTGAAGATACAGTATACCCTTGCCTATTTGCGGCCCCGCATACTCGCGGATTTGCTCTCAAAGTTTTTTTGCCTGAACAACTGTAAATATTATCACATCACAAAATTAAAATGTTTTTACTTTATCATTGCTACATTATTACTGTATAAATAAGTAAGACTGTCTTTTTAAAACTGCATCAGTAATTTGCAGATTTTCGGGATACACGGGGGGGGGGGGGAAGGAACGTAATCAGAATAATAAGGGTATAGGCTAGGTAGCAAAGGATTTGTTAAAAAGAGGAATGTAAGTGTAAGGGGAATCAAGAGAGGAAGATCAAATGAAAAAATCAACAGCCGAAGAAGAGGAGACTTGTTTGCCCAAGGCGCGTTGAAAAGTGATCATTGGCCTTCCCTACTGGAAACTCCCCAAGGTTGTAAATATGTATTCAAAAATATATAGAGATTCAATCCACTTTAAAATAGTTGCCACTCTAATGAATAATCAATTTTCAATCATTATCAATTCTAAATCAAAAAAATTTTGCACAATTTCGTACAGCAAAAAATAAATAAAAATACTGTACCGGCCGGGACAAAACCCTAAAAGTTGGAACTATCCCGCCAAAATCATGACGTATGGTAAGCTCACATTAAGCATATGTAAGAAGCGGATATAGATATCCTCGTGTTAAAATCTTAAAAAACCCATTGTCTCGAGCTTTTGACAACACATTTATTCAAAAAAATTATTTCACATGAAAACCAGAAGTTGTAGTAATGTTGTTACCGGGAACCAGTTTTTTGCGATCTACTGTTATTTAACTATTACTAAAATTTATTGGACCAAAATTCTGGAATAACATTCTTCTCATAATAACAACGGAAGGGTATCCACCCATTCCGATGTTCAATGTGGGTCTGCTAATCGGAAAACGTCCTTTTCAGGACGGGGCAATGACAGGATAAAACTGCCCTTTCCAGGGCACATTGCCAACAAGTTCTGAAGACCCACTATTCTTCGGCTGAACATCGAAGGCTTCACTGCAAGCAAGATGAACGTTCTTCATCACCTCGCTATGCAGTCTGAGGCACTCGTCATCCTACTGCAGGAGACCCACTGCACTGATGCAGAGAAGTTGGTACTTCCAAACTACCAACTAGTTGGGTCTTCTTTAAGCAGGAAGCATGGCCTTGCCACATTTGTCCACGAGCGACTGAGATACACGCTTTTGGACTAATCTCCACCGACATCGGAGATCGAGTGGTTGTGTGGACGTTGATGGCTATAAAATAGTCAACGTCTACAAACCACCGCCAACGCGATTGCGAACCCTGGATCTCCCAGTGTTTCCTCACCCCTTTCTGTACGCTGGCGATTTTAACTGTCGTCATGCTGACTGGGGTTACGATGATAACAATCCGTACGGTGAGTGCTTGGCTGGCTGGGCAAGTATTAATAGTCTTGCCCTCCTATATAATGCCAAGGACGCTGCCAGTTTTTATTCCTGCCGCTGGAACACTGGCACCAATCCAAATCTAGCTTTTGCTAGCGTAGATCCTAACAGTCGTTTACCGGATAGACGTGTCCTTGAGAAGTTCCCCAGGACACAACATCGATCTTCGCTTATCACACCACCAAGGTTTGCTATGGCAGTGCCAAGCATGCCTGTTAAGCGATGGAACATTTGCAAGGCCAAATGGAATCACTACATTGCTTTGACGAATAAATTCTCAAAGACTTTGTTGCCGCCTGATTCACTTGATGTGGATGCGGCTTACCAGGACTTCTGTAACACCATTAAGAAAGCAGCCAAAAAGACTATCCCACGCGGGTATCGAAATAACTATATTCCGTGTTGGGATGCAGAGTGTGAATCCCTCTACAAAACCTTTCTGCAGTCTCCTCAGGGAGACGACTCAAGTTTGGCTGCTACAGCTCTGCTTTCCAAGCTTGACAGAAAGCGGAAGGATTGATGGTCCGAAGCAGTTCGGAGCATTGACTTCTCACACTCTAGTCGAAAAGCGTGGAGTATTTTGAACAATCTTACTGGTAGGTCACGACACTCTCCTCGTCACTGTCCCGTTTCAGCCGATGCTATTGCATCTCAGCTGGTTAGAAATGGGAAATACGAGGCTGTTGACCGCAAGTCATCTCGACTTGTCTTTCAAGAAATGTCTGACCTTTGGAGGGCCACAACACCAGACGCAGTAAATATCTCTGACAATTTTTCACAGAGAGAATTTGCTGCTGCCCTCCAACATTTAAAACCAGGTAAAGCTCCGGGACTTGATTCCATCTGCCCCGAGTTTATACTCCATGCCGGAGCTGCTTTAAAGTCCTGGTTACGTAACTTCCTTTCTTCCTGTTTGCACCGACTCAAAATTTTCAAGATCTGGAGAAGAGCGCTTGTGGTCGCGATCCCAAAACCAGGAAAGCCCGTGGGGGATCCAAAGAGTTATCAAACGATATCTCTGCTCTGTGTCCCCTACAAGATCCTCGAGAGGCTTATCTACGCCCGCGTTGAACCATTAATCGATCCACTGCTCCCTAAAGAGCAGGCTGGGTTCCGACGCGGGAAGTCAACCGTAGATCAAGTTGTTCTGCTAACCCAGAACATCGAGGATTCTTTCGAGGCTAAAAATAAGGCCGGTGCCGTATTTATCGATCTGATAGCTGCTTATGACACTGTCTGGCACCGTGGCCTCACCTGCAAGCTGCTGAGACTACTTCCGGATAAGCACATGGTCAAAATAATCATGGAGCTTGTCCGAAATCGAAGTTTCACCCTTACCACCCGTGACAGCAACCAAAGCAGGCTACGCCGTCTTAAAAACGGCGTTCCTCAGGGATCGGTCTTGGCTCCCTCCTATTTAACATCTATACGTACGATCTTTCTTCCATGATTTCCAGAAAGTTTGCTTATGCTGATGATTTAGCATTGTTGCATTATTCTGGAAACTGGAAGGACTTGGAGGGGACCTTAAGCCAAGACATGTCCACACTGTCAGCGTATCTCCAGACTTGGAGGTTGAAGCTCAGTCACACTAAGACGGTGACGGCAGCCTTTCACTTAAATAACCGAGAGGCCAAACGTGAGCTAAAGGTCTACAACAATGGTAGATTTTTACCGTTCTGTCCAACCCCTACTTACCTTGGGGTAAAACTGGACAGATCGCTCACGTTTCGTCACCATTTAGTGGCATTGCGCAAAAAACTATCTTCGCGCGTCACACTGTTGAGGCGACTTGTGGGCTCGGGATGGGGTGCTGGTGCTAAAACACTACGCATAGCCACCTTGTCCCTAGTCTACTCAACAGCTGAGTACTGTGCGCCAGTCTGGTGTCGCAGTGCTCACACTCGCCTCATTGACAGTGTCTTGAATAACGCCTTGCGCATAGTTACTGGATACCTGCGTCCCACTCCAACGGACCACCTACCTGTACTCTCAGGCATCCAGCCAGCCAAGCTTCGTCGAATGGGAGCGACACTCTCCTTGGCTTACCGTGGATCTCTGGACCCCGATCATATCTTGCATGGTCTTTTAAGTGGGTCCTCAGATAATCGCCAAGTGAGACTAAGATCCAGACACCCGTTTGTGCAAGGTGCGCGGAATCTCTTGGACAACCTTGCCAGACTTGGCATCCGCGCTTCTGAATGGACAAATCACAAATGGAACGCGGAGTACCGTGAAAATGCTTCCAGGCCGTGCTTTTGTGCCCGGGACCGGTGCCAGGCCTGTTGGAATGGGCTTACCCCGAGCAGCTTGGGTTAAGCTCAACCGCCTGCGGACTGGTGTTGGGCGATTCCATTCGTCCATGCACAAATGGGGTCTCGCTCCTTCACCTAATTGCGAGTGTGGCGCCTCTGAGCAAACCGCAGACCATGTACTAACAGCGTGCCCTATACATCGGGCACCACATGGAGTACGAGGTCTAACGGTTTTGGATGACGAAACTCGATGCTGGCTTAATGACATCACTGCCAGCATCTGATCCAGGCAGTGCAGCAGTCTGGGGTAGTAAAAGGATAAACCCTCGGCCCCAGTCCTGTTTGTGTCTGACCTGGAGTGGATACCCTTCAAACGACGACGACGACGATAATAACAACCTCAAAAAACAAACGTTTTTAAACAAAAATTAAACCCAATATCTTTTGAATTCTTAACTTTCTAGTTGATTTCTCTAATAAATTACAAACTTCAAAAATTCCTATTGCCTGGTACTGTTTGTTTTTTTTATTTCATAAAATTCTTACTCTATAAAAGATGACGCATTCCACTTCTGTACTTTCCTTGCATTGCGAAGAGATTTCTTTACGAGCCAGATTCAAATAGGCCTATCTCTTATCTTCTACTATAAACTTCATATTATTTCTAAACCTTCGTGTATTGCATCTTGTGCTTTTGGTTGTGTTAATTTTAATTTTGGTAAGAGTGAAATGCTTCTTTTAGCCGGCGACAGAATTTCTTTGCCTGTCAGCGAACAGATGAGCAATTGAGCATCCCATCACATTTTTTCCGCCAGAACAACGTCTACATACGACTTAGATGATGCTTTTTTGTTTTGTTTCTTCTTAAAAGATGCACACTTCTTTAAAATTTGTTTTTCTTGGCTACTTGCTTTAACTTTTGTCGTTTTGTTGTTTCTTCCTTTTTCTATTTTGCTTTTGACAGCTCACACATTTTTCAATTAACTATATTTTTATGGTGGAGCTGATATAAAATTTACTGATACTGAACAACTGATTGTAACGTTTACATTAATTATTTTATTTATTTTTCCAGATTTTTCGGACATCTTTGTAGGTGTTAAGCTTGGACCAACCTACAAACGATTGTCCAAGCCCAGCTACTAAGTTATAAAGATATTACTCTTCGATAAAAAGCTACAAAGATCTTTCAGCAAACAAAAAGTAGGCTACTTTTTTCATGACACAAACCGTATTATGTCGCGACGTTCTTAACCACTCGGTTGCGCTATGGGCAGGAGGACTAGGTACGTTTGGAAAACTGAGAAAAAGTATAAAGGATTGGTCACAAGGTCATTACTTCACGTCAAATGTCTTCCTTTTTAATTTCAAAGTTCGATTATAATAAAACAAAACTTTTTGACAGTAAAAAAAAATAAAAGAGTAGCAAAGACCTACAAGTCATGCTCAGCGACAGAGAAATATATGTAAAATAGCCGAAAATAACAACGAAATAATTTCAAATGCAGATGTTCGCACGTAAACGCTGGGCGAAGTTAGAACGGACTTTGTTACTGAAACTGGCATAAACAGCATCGTGCACTGGCGAGTTATTTTATTAATTTCATTCAGCCAAAAAGTATTACAGAAGATAATTTTGTAACTAGACAAAAAATCTCAGCGTTCAGTAAGTACTAAAATCACTGCCAGTGTTAACTAGATGGAAAAACTCAAATCCGTTAAAGGACGGTTATTCGGTTACAACCCTCGCTAAAATCAGGCAAGGTACCGTGGGGTTACAGCTCCTGGGCATTCAAATAAATCATTGGGCAGTCTGAGTGACAGACAACAGCGATTTCAATATAAATATACAAACTCATTTTATCGGTATCAAAATGCAACTGTAGGAAAGCACTTTGAAACGTAATAATAATATTAATAATAATAATAATAATAATAATATTCCATCTAGAAAGCAAACGAAGAAAATAAAAAACGAACTTAAAATGCAGGCAAAAAGAAAAACACCAAAGACCATGAAAGTAAAGACGGCAGCAACAACTAAACCGATCTTCAAAACTGTAATAATTAATTCTAAATCGGCTGCATATGCTGAGCATGTCGCTTATATGCTTCGCAGTAAGACTTGGATTGAAACAAGAACAGTTTATCTTATTATACCGAAATTGCATGCTGCGATCAGACAATTCCAAGCTTTATACAGGACAGCACTGATTACAAAACGGTGCGATTTCGAAGAAGACGAGAGGATAATATCGCATGCACATTGCACCTCCAAGAGCAAGCTGTATCCTGCTCAACAGGACAGTAACAGCCGCTTTGGTTCAACTGCTTTAAAACACGATGAACAATTGAGCGTCTTTTTTATTCACTTTTCTCCTCCTCTGCAGCGGTTGGGGGTGGAGTAGATGACGGCGCAGCACTCGTCGACGCAACGTCGGCCGATGAGTTGGCATCTGCTGGGGCCGACGATCGCTGCGACTCGAGCTTGTGGAAGCGTGCTTTGTCGACGACATCAAGAAGATTCTTGGCATCCATTGCTAAGACTTGGTTGGCCGCCATTAAACCTGAATATTCGATAATCAAATTTTATTTCTCAATCACTGACAACAGATTTGTCTTTTTAGCGTTGTCAGTCTTATGCGAATTTAAAAACTGGCAACATTATCGATCGAAATTCATTTTAACTTGTGGCGATGGCCAATAACAACCGGCAATTTCGTCACTTCAATTTTGTTTTACCCACAAAAACTAACGCTCTAGTCAACAGACTTGAGCGTTGGCGTTCAATATCCACTGTGTCAACGCATAGACAGGAACTTGTTATATTTTAGTGTTTGAATAAATTTTGGAGCAAACTTGCAGATGACTTACACTTTTTATAATCATCTACTTGGGTTGTGTTGAAGAATTTCCGAACAAGCTTCGTTTGGTTAATTATTTGCGACAAATCTTTGTTGGTGGTTTTTTGCGCCATGTCAATTTCTCGGTGGAACTGGTCAGGAAGTACAGTCAATTCATGGGTCAAGCTCGTACAAAGTTCTTTAAGAGCTTTGCCAATGTCCTGAAAAAACAGATAAACTATCGTCAGAAATATGTCAATGTTAAAACATTTCAATCTACTCGGCTTCGAATCGACTGACCTTGACAAATGCGAAGATGTCATCGTGACTGGCCTCCATCACTCGCTGGTTGGTCCGCAGCACTGATTTGACCACGTTCATCGTGTCACGGTACACGTTGTCGCCGTCTCTGTCCAATTTCATCGTTGGCGTCGGCTTGACCTCTTCGAATTTCGCCTATGAGCAGATTTAAATAATAAACAACAGTGAACTTCATATTCGTTGAAGCGAATAATAATTTGAACTGCTTAAAAGCAAAAAAATCCGATGATGTAACCATTCTACAAGTTTTTTCGTATCACCAGCATTACATATGGATCTAAATATAGACTTCCATTGAAAGATTACTCAATTATAAAATCGTCAACGAAACAACACGTGCTTGAGTTGGACTTTGAATCAATGATCTAACGAGGACATTGATTGTTCGAATTTCGACAGAATGCTGAGAAAATCAACAAACACCTTTGATGGAGCTTCTTGAATCGGCTCTTTATTGTATGTTCTGGATGGCTTGGGAGGTGGATGAGATCCGGGACCTCGATTTTTCTTGACGTCATCGGCGGTTTGGTAGAAATGATCCTGCGGATTCAAAGGAGGAGCATCATGCGGAGGAAGTTCAGGTTTCTAGAAGAGAAAAAAACATTTCTATCATTCGAACAGAAAGGGCAATAATAAAAATGTGCTTAACAAAAAAAACCTAAGGTGGCATCACTCGAAAAAAAAACTCGGAAGAATGTGTAATTCATCTTATGCGAGAGCGAAGACAAAATGAAAGTTTACGCAAATATTGCAAAGGCATTATTTAAGAAACTAAGCCACTTAAAACAAGAAACCATCACAATTTCACAAAGCCACTATTGTTATAACTATGCGTACAGCAAATTTATGACCTTTGTGAGAAGCCAGAGATAATTTTCTAACTCTAGACGAGCGTTTCCCAAGCTGCATTCCGCGAGCTTACTTAAGGTATTGCGCTGAACAATGAATATGACGGTTTGCTGAACGTCATAATGACGTTTAAAAATTTCACATTCTTATATTATATGCTACGTTCTGTTTTAACCGTAGGCCTAATATTAGCAACTTAGTTTTTTACGTGCAAAATTGAAATTTATTAATATTCTTGACAAATTTGTGATTAAAAATTTTTTTGACTAAGTGTTCTGCCAGCTGAATGATAAGACTAAGGCTTCGTGAATAAAAACATGAGAAATCCTGCTCTAGAGAAACCAGGGGCTTTACCGAAAGAAATCAGACAGAAAAAACAGATTATGGGTCAATTTAGAAAAGTTGAAAATCTTCCACCAGTGTCCCGACCTCGATGAGTTTCTTGCTAAACGAGTCGATGAGACCGACTCGTTTAGCAAGAAACTTTTAGACAAATACCTCGGCCAAGCATACCCGAACGAGGATCTTAGATAGCACGGCTCTCAAGCAGCATGAAAAACAACGTTAAACATCAAGTCGATCTTTGTTTTGCAGTGTAACCCAACTGCAAGAGTTTTATTTCAGAGATTTTCTTAGTCTTAGTTTTTTTCCTAAGAGGCGGATAATACAAACAAAGTAGAGAATCCAGGTTAACCTAAATAGAGGATTAGGAGATAGCTCCACCAAAATCAGACAAAAAGAAAAACAACAACAACAATAAATAGTCGCTGTGCCAAAAAGAATCACTGTTAGAAATAAATTGAACATTGCCATGATCCAAAACAAAAGTCTTCGGTATAACTCGATGAAATTTTGATCTATCAGCTCATCGTTTTAACAGTTAATAAATTTTTCCAAAAACTTCAAATAATCTACCGGTGATAATACCAAACCAAAAATTAGCAAGGTATTTTTATTTAAACTGACGTTTCGTCGGTCAGAAATTAACCGACATCTTTAGAGATTAAAACGTTTACAGTAATAACTGCTAAAAGCTCGTTATCATTAACCGTACAAATGCGCCGAGCGTGGTGCAATGGGTTCGACGTTATTATTAGAATAAATTAATTTGTTGAAAAATTTTTTATCCTGTGCAAAGATAAAGTGAATGACAAAAAATTACCCGTGAAACATTTTTTATGACTGGGTATACAACTAAAAAACAAATAAGAGCTGATACAACAAGACGCGATCATGCACGTACTAATTCCTGATTCTTAATCCAAGCGTCATTTTCTTCTGCTTCGAGCTTTTGTAGCGCGAGCCGTCGCTCGATTTCGCGTTCATCAATCTGACGTCTCTGTAAGTTGGTCTGCGCTTCGTGATTGGCCAATTCCTAATATTTATTATTAAAATCAACCAATCGAATTCGTATTCAAAATAACTTGATAAGCAATATAAGCTTGTCCGAAAAAATTTAATCAAACAAAATACCAAGAGATGGTTGAATTAAGAATTTGTAAAAAACTCATAAATTCAAACGTACCTCCGGGGACATGATTCGATAGTTCTTTGGTGGAATTCCTGGCGCTCTACCACCAATTGGTGGGTATATGGAAGGCTGTGAAGAAGTAGGTTGGTAGAGAGGACCCCCGGCTTGTACGGGGTAGCTTCGTGAGTGGGGAAACCCCGGACGTGAAGGCTGAAACATAAACAAAAACAAGTGAAAATCTGAAGAGCTACAATTGATCCGGAACAGAAAACCGTTCCAATAGAAATGCGTCATCCTCAACGCACCTTTGCCTCGGGAACCAGTTCGTTCTCTCCTAATTTTAACTTTCCTGAAATAAAATCTTCCAAAGTCGAAAATTCAACTTTATCTTGAGGCGAAAACCGAATTCGATTGTTATGATTTTCGTTGCGATGTCGTCGGGCTATTTTAGTGTTAACTGATGTGCGCAAAGAGAGGGAAACGCTGCTGAGAAGTTGCAACGTCTCGTTTAACTTTTCCAGATCTCCTTTGCAAGTAGTAGAGTTCATCAAGTCAAGCGGCATTTCTACACTAACTCTAAAAAAAAATTAATGAACTATTTTTCCAATACCAACCAACACAACGGGGAATGGCAGCTGCTTGGCTCTAACTAAATGCACGTGATCTAACTTCGTTCCTCATATGATGTAATTGCAACACTGCCCAAATACAAATACGACTTTAGACAATTCACATGATTCTTAGCAAAGCTCATCAAAACCAAATACCTTTTTAACGAGATCAACTCGCCTCTCACCTGTTTCCCTGTTGAAACTTTAAAAATTGTTCAAACGCAATTTTACATTAAACAATCAGACAAAGCTGCGTCAACCATCGAAGAACTAGCAGAACTACAGTTAACCATAAAATGTGAGACTCCCACGCGCGCCCCTTTATAACGTATGAACACCTGAGCGATGACGTCATCAATAATGCAATTACCAAGTCGAGCACATCCGCTCTTTCGTGCAAATATGGCCCAAAAAAATTAACCATTGGCAGTTCATCTGCATTAAAGACGACACATACATTGTAAATATCAATTTGTGACGACACAAAAGGTCATATTTGAATGGAAGACCGGAAGTAATTAAAATGACCGACAACGTACAATTTTGTTTGGTGACTTTTTGAAGTGCATTAAAAATTTCTTTCTGTTCCAGCAAAATTTAACACCTATTGAATTTTTATTTTTTAGTGAAATACAATTGCTCTAACTAAGTAAATTTGCTTCAAAAAACAAGTCGCTCTTTTCTCACCGACAAGATTCTGGTGCTATGATTTCATACTTTCTTTTCCAATACCAAAAACCTAACATAACTATTATACTGTATTTCTTGCATTAAACTATCACTATCCTAACAACGGCTAAACTAAAGTGAATAATCTTACGACCACTTGGACAATCGCTTTCACGAGAATGAGTTTGCAATTCGGCAACAAGGCTGCCCGTGCTGATAATGCAACCAGGAAATGCGAAAGAGTTGGATCATAATCGATGTCACGTGACTCGATCGAATGTGAAAGTTGAAGACAGCACCAAAAGAACATTAGATTTGCCATTATAACAAAAAAAGAAAAGAAAAAAAGTTAAACGTAATACAATAAGTACAGGTAGCAATTTACAGATAAAGAAACCACCAAAATGGAAAAATTTGCTTTGATTTGAGGCAGACTGAAATTTCCATAAAAGTGGGCGACTTGCAAGTGATTATAAATTCTAAACTTGTTTCAACAAAAAACAGCAAATTCAAATACAATAAGACAGACGCACAAATACTGTTAAAAGCATAAAACTATCACACTTCACTATCATTAATGATACTTGACAATATTTGCTAATGAGACATCCATGCGTAAAAAAACATTTTCAGTAAAGAAGAGCCTAATTGCTAAGAAGCAACAAACATGACTGGCAATAGTTAGTTGAGCCTAAAATAGGAAAATTGAATGCTTGCTTGCAGACTGAGTAAGTAATAAATTAAAACAAATTAGTTGGCATAAAACGATTTATTCTACATTTTTAATTTTAAATAAGACGTTTGTTGATAAAAAACCACGATTGCTTTTCCTTCATTTAAAAACATTATTTGAAAAGAACAACTGATTTAACTGAAATCGAGTTTTTTCAGCAATGCTTAATTAATCTATGTACCCATTAGTGTTACTTAACCCTTTCACTGTCAGCCCTTCCCGCCTAAAGTACCCCTAACCGGCCAGGATTAATACCCTACTGGCCTTGATGAGGCTTTTTAGAGACCAAACAGTGGTAAATGTCTTTGGACTCTTCTTATTTATTCGTAAATTTTTGTTTCGATAAGACTCTGTATTTCAAGAGATAACTCATTACATTGTTTTTATGCGATGTTTCGCATTAAAATACATATAGATCTATTATATATTATAAAATTATAATATCATTTCATTACTGTTGTTTGAAAATGTTGTCTCAATATCTAACTAATGAAGAAAATATTGAAAATGTGTTTATTATAGTGAATTCCGATGTTTTAAATTGACAGAATAAATTTTTGTTGTTCATGATGCAACAAACAACAAAGGGCAGTTAGGTATAGTAATGCTATACATGCCCTGGCATACATTGGCCGCGAAAGGACTAAGCGTATCAAGTTTTTCGATTTAAGAGATTCTTGTTTTGAATCATACAAAAGTAATATGAATAGAAAATAATTATTCAAATTTAAATGAAATGATTTGAATAGTCAATAACTTCGTGTAAAAGCTTGAGTTTTCAATCGACTTTGGGAGATACGATCAATAGCTATAACCGCTTTCTATAAGCGGATATGACATTTTTCTGGTCATAGACTCCGTTTTAATACGAAAAGGGTTGGGTAATGCAAGAATGCATGAAGCGTAATGACATCAACGTCATTACGTCATGCAGGATTTTTCAATAAGATTGAAACATAATTTACAAATGAACGTATTTGGCAATTTACGACGAACAACTTGAAACATTCGATAAATAATAATTTAATATTAATCAGCATAGGGTTGATTAATTCACAGCAGCTTGTCTGCTCAGCATAAAGATAATTGGATATTTCCTCGTTCGTTTATTTTAATTTTTTTGCTGTTGAAAAAGCCGTGTTATTGTAGAAGATTAATGATATTAAAATAGATCTAGAATGCGATTTTACTGAGATTTGGTTAAAAATAAGTAAAATGGTTCTCGCTTAAATCAACCAATATCGTTTCGAAGGCTGACATAAATGCGACAAAAAATGAATTAGATTTTTGGAACAAAGCAGTTGGCTTCAAATAGAAAAAAGTATTATCACAGTCGTAACCACACAAACTTCACGAAATATGACAGCGGTGTACAAATTTTTAATGCTATATTGTTATATGACATTTTAAATTCAAATACCTTGGGCGGTGGTTCCCCTCCCCCGAGAGTGGCACCTTTCTCGAATTGCTCGATGTCGATTTGTTGCTGTGTGACGTCATCAAGAATGTACCTGAAAAGAGGAAAAAGTAAATAATCTACTTTTTTAAACGATTTTATTTTTTTCAGTAAAAAAATTCCGACTCAAGCGCGTTAACCTGCGAAGAAATAATAGAAGAATGTTTCACATTTTGGTTTAGGGTTCACAAATTCGTTTGTATTTAAAACCATGCAGGAAACAAGCAACGCTTTTGTTTGCAGAAGAGTTCTATCGCAGAAAATAGACTTTGAATTCTTCGACAAAAAAACGCTTATTATCAAATATCAACTGTAAAGAGTTTGCTGTACCCAAAATCAGAGACGGTGTCGGCAATTGAATCTTTGCTGAAGCTCTCTATTATCTTGAGAGACTTGCTTGAAGTCGCTGGCGCCACTGATGCAAACGTGCCACGAGCGACGCTGTCATCGTATTCAAGAGTCGCGTCGACAGAACGACTGCGCCGCAACGAACTGTCATGTGACCTAGTCACATTGCTTGAGGTCAAAGGATGACGATGTGTTGGGGTCAATGAGGTGTTGGAAGTGCTAGGGGATCTTTTGTTGTTCGTATTAGTGTTACCCGAAGAATGGGGAATTGAAAACGAAGGACGAGTTTGAGTGTTGTATGGGGAATCACTAAGCTCGTAAATGTGGGGATTAGAAGTGTCAGAACTGAAACGGGAAGCAACATCACCCATGCTGTCCAGGTCGCAGAGAAGGGGGGTCTTGTTGTCAGGTATTGGTAAAACGTCAACGCCTTCGACCTTGTACGAGACCAGGTTAATATTTCCAGTCTCAAGACTGACGTCCACGCGTTCTCTACACCAAGGAACGGACTCAAACTCTGACTCTTTACTGGTTGCTTTTGCCAAGTTCCGTTTGGTATCTTTCAATTTCTTTTTAAATCGATTTAGAAATTGACCAGTTTTGGTCGAAATTGACGAAGTTGGTACGGTCTCGGTGAGATCAACGTCTTGCCTTATTTCTTCGTAACGACCAGAACCATACCTCTCGTCTCGAACGATCTCCGTGAAACTGTCGCTGGAAAAATGGCGATTCATGTTCAACGATTTTGCGGATTTGCTGTGCTCGGGGCGATCTGGCAAAGGACGAAATTTTTTATGGTCGCGTAAACTGCTAGAGTACTTTAGACGCCCGTTCGATGTTTTATTGGGGCTTGAAAGGAAATCGACTTCGTTGAGTGACGTCACCTCGCTGTATTCGCCGTGCAAATGGTCAGATTGCAGATTGTCATCAAAAGAACTGCTTTCATCCCCGAAACTCAAATCTAAAGATGAGGTTTTCGGAGGTGGAGCTAATGAACACGAATCATCTTCTGATATGGGAAGAGGAGGAGGAGGAGGAGGATGGAGCACAGCAAACTTCGTAATTTCTGGTTCATGCGGCTTCGAAAATCGCTTTTTATTGACAACAGCGTAAAGTGGTTTTCCGTTAGCAACAGAGACCTCATGGAAATTGTGATTTACATCTAAGGTTACTTGCTCTTGCTCGATCGGCGGCTGTTGGTCGGGCAAACGATAAGAGTCGCTTTGACAAACTGCATTTGATTGCATTACTGCTTCTTCAGTGTCTTTTGCGTTTGCTTGGTTTGAAGGCTCCCTCGAGGATAGTGTTGTTTTTTCAGCAGCTTTATCATTTGAATTTTGCTGCAGTGAAATGAGCGATTTGACCAGAACAATCATTTGTTGTTCGTGACTCCTCTGAAACGACGCCATCGTGTTTTCCATACTTTGCAGCTTTTCCTCACATTCTTGAATACGCAAGCGAGCTTCACGCGCATAAAGCAAAAGCGCACGAACGACACGCTTCTCCATGATTACGTGGTCATTGTTGTAGTATTGCAGCTTAGACGTGCGAGAGGAACGCTTCGGCATGCGGCGTGCGTCAGACGGGCGCGGTAAAAGTGGCTCAGTATAAGGCGGCACCTCGCGCTCAACATTCGTAGAGAACATATAGACACCACGAGGCGCGCTCGAGTCGCTATCTAAATCGCTAGATGCACTTGTAACAGGAGACGGTGGATTATTGTCAAGGGAATATGGACGTTGTGATGGATATCTGCTTAGGTTTACCAAATCACTGTGATCCATTGCTTGACCTCATTTTGGTTAAACAAGAAAGTTACACAAATATCAGAGAAAAGTAAATAAAAAGCTAAATGTTTTAGTTTGCTGTGGAAAAAAATAGGATTGATTTAATATATGAACATATTTGCAAAATTTCAAAAGTTATTTCTTCTTAAACTTGGTAAAAATATTTAAAAGAAAAATGCCTCGAAGTAGAATCGAAACAAACCAAAAAAATATGACGATTTTTATTGATTGAAGAAAACAAATTTCGAAATATTTTTCAAAAATAACGTTGAAAACGGGGTTTCAATAAAAGCATAATCGCGCCTGAGAATATTTTAAATTTTCAATTCTTCTCTATCACAATCAAACAGTAAAACTGCAAATATGCACGGCTGGACAAAAGCAAATAAAAGTCGTGTCCAAAACATGTGTAAACAGCTGACGTAAAAGTTTTTCAATGAGAAAGCTAATCGTGAGACTTTATTCTGGCGGCATTTGACAAGACCAAATATACTGCTATGCACGAATAATGAAAAGAAAACCATTTAAACTGCAACCGACCATGACTGAACTGTGGCGAATTACTGACAGAAAAATTTCCACAAACCACTTTTAGAATATCACCGCAACTTATGGAACCACTACAGATATCCAATCGGCAAGACTTCCACATTTAGAACCAACATCAAACTCTATCGGATAGACAAAAACTGAATGAAACATCAGATTGCTTTAAAACTCGCCGTTAAACAATAATTACTTTCCGCAAAGAAAATTTAAACCATTTTTGCAAACATAAAATAGTGAGCACCAATCAAAATAGACAATCAAAATAGACAAGGAATATTCAGATTTATACAACCAAAATTTTATAACACTTTTGCCCGAATTGGTTGCTATTTTTCAATTACAACTTAAAAGCTTATTTTTATGTGTTTGTACACTTCCACTTTAGGACATTGTTGCTTTACGTCATAAACCTACCTTCCATAACCTTTAAAGTGCGTTAACGGGCAAGAGAATAATAATTAATTTTAAACTCAAACAATCGAACAAAAGATTAAAATGCAAAAAAAATCGCCATTTAGCCAAATTTTTTTCCTTAGAACAATCGTAAAATCTGACGTGATAACATAGCGTTTGGCGTGAGTACAAAAAGTTTCCATAATACTGCGCTAGTGCGCTGCAAACAACGAATCTACGTGACGTACTGAAAGCACGCAGAACCAAACAAGCAATGGCCTAGTCACCTCCTCTGTTTTCGTGATTAAAATACACTGTATAACTTCGGCCACACTAGTAAAGTCATATATGCCATGCTATTGTATATATTTTCAAAATCTATTTTGGCTATTTCTAACAAGATTGCACTTAGTTTGTGTTTTTTTTTATCAAAAAATTCCATGTCAACCTCAGACCGAAAATAATGAGCAACTTCTAAAGAGCTAATACGATGAAGCTACAGAAAAAATTAGCCTGGTCCGTCAAAACGAGTTTAACTAAATTTAGTTATTAAATATTGAGAACTGGCAATACTGAACAAACGGTTTTTCTCTTTCCAGAAATATTTTTTCGGTACATGTTTTTACATAGTGAGGTAATGACAAAATATACTTTTTCGAGCACAGTGGTTCTTGAAAAACAAATTTCTATGTTTTGAAGCATAGGAATGTAACTTTAATCCTTTAAAGTTTTGAATCATTTAATTAGATCATTAAAACTTCAAATTTAAAATTTTCAAAGTTTACACTTCATAGCTTGTGAAGCAACTAGATCTCTATTCCCAACAAATGCGACAGGACAGCAATAAAATAAATTAGCAACGATTACATGGCGACATCCAGCAGTAATAGCGTTTCGTGACTGCGATGATAAACTTTGCAGCTTACAAAATATAAAACGAACCTCGGCCACGTTCGACGTTCAACGCGCTATTAACAATAGTACTTTGTTTGACGAGGTGTAGATAAGCATCGTTTTAAATAAGTTAATAAAGGGAAATTTTCGAAAAATCGCGCATTTCGATCAATCCATCGATCAATAAAAGTTGAAGAAGTAAAATTAAACAAGTCGACTTATCTTCTGCCGAGCTGCGAGCTGATAAAAAAAAAAAAGACGGTTAAGAGACAAGTGGTATTATAGTTTTAAAAAGTTGATTTTGAATGCACAACGTACGACAAGAAAGAGTGGAAAAAAACGAAGTACCTAAATCATAAATGTCGATCTTTTAAAAACCATTGTCAATCTAGTCTATTAATATTGTTTTTGAAGATTCCTGGATGACACAAACAAGTTTTAGATAAAAGAGCAAGCATATAAACAGAGCTGGAGTTTTGAATTCATTCTAAGTCTTATTCCACTCGATGCAGTTTTTTGTTAAAGCAATGCAATACGACCAGTGATTAAACATCTCAATTATCATATTGCGACTTTGACTCGGAAAATATATTCACTATTCACTGCTGGATTTATCGTTTTCAGTAAATGCTTTAAGGCTAATTTGTGTGTAAACAAATAAATCACGCGAGTTTCTTACAACTTTTTCCATCGAACAAGTTGTACTGAACAAATTATAGCCAAATTCAATTTTTTCAAGCTGAAACATCAGAAGCAAAATGTTTCAAGTCCTTCTCGATATCGAGCACGCAGCCAATAATAAATAACAACATTTGATCAGCTTAAACAGACAGAAAAACAACAAACCTGAGACGCTTTATACAAGGAAATAATTTTATTATTAAGATTATGATCAATAACATTAAACAAACGTTATCAATGAGTTATTTACTGATATGATGAAAACAAAGTGCCAGCAGATATGCTCTTCTTTGATAAGAGCCAAACAAAAACTTTTTAATTAATTCTATCTACTTTAATAAACTCGAAAACATCGTTTGAACATCGCACATCCACCACGTTCCAGCGACGAATATTCTACCAGCTTACAATCCAGCCCATGCGTGGGCAATCTGATCATTCACATGCATTTCTGACCAACTCTGTAATCATCTACAAAAACGGCGTAATGTGCCAGTTTACCATACAATTATCGTCGCATATTCAAACAATATCAATACCTAAAATCTTGACAAGACAGTAATTATTTGATTTGAGCAAGATACTTCGCTCTTCAATACTAATCAGCCAGCAAATAAAGATTTGAAGATTTGTTTCTTGTCATTTACACCCGAAATAGTTCGGCTTTTGTGGAAAGGATGGTAGGAAAAAGGCACTTATTATAGCCGGGCTATAGTTTTCATTACACAAAGCAAATATGTTTTAACAAAAGCAACGATGAAAAGAGTTGTGCTTGTATGAACACCCTAACACCCGCTAGTTACTTATTTAAAAAAAAATTACTGATAAACTATAACGATCAAAGACATTGCAAAATTTATTGCTTATGACAATATTCTCGTTCGTTGAAAAATAATAGTTAATTTGACAAAACAAAAAAATGTAAAAAATATACGATCTATCACTGCCAATCCAACCACTACAACAAATTAAATTGACCAAAACTACGACACCATTTTATTTTCTTTTTAAAGAAAACAGGAAAAATCTTATTGTGACAATGTTGATTTTAAACTTTTTTCAAGCGAGCATAACTCACGGTCCATTTCATTTTCGCCATCCATAGAAGTGCAAGGCAAAAAAACCATGAGCCTAAACCACGCCACTACTTTCAACTTCGCACGAGTAAACGTTAATACCTGGGAGTTTTACTAATTACTTGAACTACGTGAGCAAGGTAGAACCCGCGCTGATCGTGTTCGAGATACCAAATACATGGAGGTTGCAGCTTTACAAAATAGAATTTTACAAAAAATAACTTTGAACAATTCGGGAAAGCGTGAAAATGAGAATCTAATACGATTTCCACGGTTCAAAATGGATTCCGGGAATTTGTAAATCTAGAGAAAAGAGAAATAAGTTGCCTAAAGACAAAATTGATGTAAATGACGTAGGCTATCACGCAATCAGCTTAACTTCCTAATTTCATTAAAAAAAATTAAATGAAGAAAAATATTTCTATTTATACACGAATCTTGATCGTTTCAATTCCATGCTAACTAAATCATTAACTAAAACAAAAAAATTTAATTTTTATTATTCTTTTCCAAAAAGTTTATTTGGCTGGTCAAGCTAAAATCTGGCAGCTGAGCACTGGCCTTCTGTTGTCTAAAGATAAATAAAAGCTTGTATTTCTTGAACAAATAATCCAACTGGTAAATGGCGTCTCAAAGGCGGACGCGCGGCATAAAACACACGCTGCTGCTGTTGTTGTCCTAACCTAGTGAGAGTGGTGATTTGAGAAAAAATTGAGGCAATGGATCTGTCGAATTGGTCGATATTACGGCATTTAAGACGAACGATGTGATCTTAAACGAAGAAGTATTCTTTACATTTGTGTGAACCGAAATATCAAACCCTAAAAAACGCCCGAACTCGAACCCCAATTTATTTCACTGTAATTCACTTCTAACAATATTTACCTTTTGATAAGTTGTGTGCACACAAAAACACTTTTTTCTGGATTACGGACAATCATCTACAGGTGCTACTCCCAGAAAACATAAATTAGCTACTTGAACTTGCTTTATTTCTTATTAACTAAAACTTTTGTTCAACGGTCAAGAAGACATTTTTAGCATAAGTTTGCTATGACCTTTTCTAATCCTTCTTCTTAATTCTTAATGAATCTAAGAAAATAACGAAATTTACTATTTATTTCAAATCTCGACTATGCGGAGCGATATACTGTAGTAGTTTTAATAATTAAGTATCTAAAAGCATATCAACATATTCAGTAAACAATATAGCTCCATAGCTTAAACCAAGCTACAAACAGGAATTTATTCAAATAGCTTAAAGCCTGCCATACACAAAAGCTCACAATGGCTGAAAACAAGATTCGTTCGATAGCAGTAATTTCAATTGCGCCCGTACAAAGCAAGCTCGGGTTATAATGATCACTACATTTGTTGTGACGTTTACGTATCACAGCTAACAGGAAGACGAAAAAAAAGGAAAAAGGTAACAACGGATCACAGCAATAAATCATCGGACTGCAAATTATACTTTAAAAAAAAAAAGTTAAATCACTCATATTTATTATCCTCAGGCTAAATAGTATATTTACCATTAACAGAAATTTCCGCTGTTTCTATATAAGAGCTACTACTAATCGTGTAAATTGCAAGAGTTGAGGCACTAATTCTGACTAAAGTTATAATGAAGCAGCTTTCGTTGTACCAGTCATAATAAAGTAGTAAGACAAGTTTTGAAATTTAAATGTAAATGCAATCGATTTGTGACGAGTCATAAACCACTATTGCATCAGTCAAAAATCCAGTAAAACTTAAAAACGCAAAAAAATTGTTATTTGTATTAAGAAATGCAGAAACGCATTAGAACCGAAAAAAATGCATGTTCTTTTAAGCTGTGTTCTTTTAAGTCAAAGTTTTTCTTAATGAAATTTTAGGAGAATAGTAAACCATAAACGTAAAGCTGAACAGAAAATTGGTGGGCACGGATTTTTAATGTAAACTGTGCGCTATTAATTTCTTGGCCGACCGGATCACGATTGTAATTTCGAATTGAGTCGAAATAAAAAATAAATCTCAATAAATACTATGGCATTCAAATCAAAATAAAGAATTTTTTGATATACATTTTATTTTAACGATGGTCTTTATTTTAGCAGTTTTTGGTCTCTAACTGGTTCTAATAGGGTATAAACAAAAAGAGAAGGCTGGTCAAAAGAAATTCAAGAATTGATCTTAAAACAAAAAATTTTTATTTCGACTTTTTTTACATCATTAAAAGTTAAAAATCAACAAAAAGATGTACTACGACACTGCTTCACAAAAGACCTTTTAAGGAATCGCGATCATAATTAGGTGCCGAAAAAGATATACTGCGTATAAGCATATTTCAAGCGACACATTTAAATACAAAAATACTTATTAATAAAAGTGTCATAAAAAATATTTGTAAATTTTACTTTTATAAATTCCTTTTTTTTAAAAGCAGTCTATAGACACTACAATATTTAGAGTTGGTGTTTTTGATATTTGTGTGGTAGGTTTACAAACGAGAAAAACAAAAGACCATTACAATGTTCCCTGAAAAGTAAAGACTAAGCGCGGCGCTACAAGATATATCCGACAAACACTTGAACGGTCATATTGAAATATGGTAAATTGTAAAATCGTGTTTAGTAACGACGAGTTTGAACAATTCGATCCACGGTTTTCTCGGAAACACTCAGCATGCCACTTCTACTTCGTTCGAGCTTGCAAAACTGACTGCGGTAAACCACGACATTAATTCGTCAAGTTCGACCAATCCGAGCGGATGATTGTTTGCTTGAAAGTTATTGATAAAATTTTGTACTGACACATAAACAGTCGATAAATTTTAAAAAGTTTTATTTTTCAAGTACTTTTTTTTCTTAAAAAATCAGAAGATTTTTACTAATCAAGATTTTAAAAAACACTTATGAATTTCTACTCTTTAGAGCTATTTAAGGGGCATTTCAGCTAAGTAAAAATGAAATTAGATCAACTTCGTTACTTAGAAAAATCATTATCGTGAAATAAGCCAATTAATATGAATCACTTACTTCTCTGAGAAAATTATAATTGAGTTAAAAAATTTACTTTATGGAAATGCCAACCAAAACAAATTTTAATGTTTAAATTTAAAAAATTGCAGGTCTATAAAGAAACCGAATATATTTTTATCAGCAGAATAATTTTTTCTTGCAACGAAGCTAAACAAGATTTCAAAGGAAGAAGGTGGGCGCTACTAATTCTTTGTTTGGGTCAAAGATGGACTTCATGAAAGATGGGTCAAAGAGTTTAATCTTCCACATAAGGTACCCAAAGAGAAAGATTATTCAAGAAAGCATTTTTGGGGGAGAATCTTCAAACATTCTTGGAGGAAAGCCTATTTAGGTAACTCGATTAGAGATCATTTCTAAGGGCAATCACAGGTTACATTTTAGGATTAGGATTAGGATTAGAATTTTAAAGAGAAGGGAGATTGATTAGAATGTTTTAACAAGGGAAAAATTCTTCAGAAGATACTTTTAGGAGAAAGATCTTTCAGGTGATCCCAATGGTGAAAAAAAGTGAGAGATAAAAAAAATAGACAAGATAAAATCCACAAAAATGAGTTCCAGAGTAATCGGATAGATATCATCTAAGCACCGACCAACTACGGATCAGAAGTAGAAAAAAAGGAAACACGAAAATTATCAGGACAGTCAAGTTAAATGAATCAGAGATAAAGCCAAAGGTCAACGCAAATAGCAGAGTTAAAAAAAAAGAAAAGGTTAAAAAGAATTTTAAAGACTAACAAATAAGGAAAAATATATTCGATAAATGATCAAAGCGGGTTCGCTATGAATAAAGATATGATTGATTGAGGAAGGTGCTGGGAGAAAATGTTGAAAGTGTGACGAGCTCGTGACAGAAAAGTTTGAAGTGATAAAACTGAGCAAATCTAGCACGAGTGCGTAATTGGAAATGTTTTGAGAAAAACTGCGATGGACGGCAACGGGAAAAAAGCTTTGTGCTGCGAACATCTAACGTACATTAGAATGAAGAATTCGTCTAGGGTTAATAATGATTCTTTCTAAAAAAATTAATTAAAATTACAGACTGGCTTACTTAAGTTTACATTTTAATGTTAAAAACCATATTTTCTTGCTTATGATTAAAAATAAAGAATGTTACCAGCGGCTTCTCTTAAAAAAAAGCATGTATATACGTACAATATATACAATTTCAGATTTAAAATGATTCAGATTTAAGATTGTATATACAATTTCATATTTAAGATAAAAAATATGCCGAAGAACTAAAAAATTGGTCGAACTAAACTCAAAAAGGTTTTAAGAGTTTGTCTAATGTAAATTGGATAAAATATTGGCAAGAACAATCGAACATAAATTGCACGAAGATCTAAGCGTAAGAAAATTGGTTAAAACAAATTGTAAAAAGCGCTAAAAAATTTTTTTGATCAAATCATACTTCGCATTGGTCAACTTTATTGCTAATTTGTTTGAGGATCAAATCCTAGATTGAACTCAACCCGACCATTCTCAGCACAGTATTATACAAGGTGATTGACGTTGACGCCATGTGCTTTGCTAAAGCAAATAAAGTATTTCAGCATGTTAATTTCTTACGCAGAATCGGCGTCATTTTAATTTTGGGTCACGTGCTACTTTTATCACCTGGTAGCTCTTCAAATTTTCAACTTTCCAACTGTTTTTGTAAAAAAAAAAATGCTGTGGTTAATAAGCAAGACATTTTTTATATTGCATAAAACTGCTGAGAGTGATTTTTAGTTTAAAAAAGATCTGATCTGAATCTAAAACTCATTGATGAATCGGCTTGTCTTTTGTTAAATCCAAAGTTTATCGACTTATTTCGCTCCATATACTTTTTCTATACTAACTCTCTTTCATCTTAAATAACACCCAAGAAAGCATGTTTTGTAATTGACATAAATTAAGCTATCAGCATTGTCCACCCAATTATTTATCTTAAGACCAGTTAATTCGAGTAAGCAACTATTCACTTTGTAGACAAGGATTGAATTTCAACCAACGGCTAAGATGAGAATGTAACAAGGGTAATCTATTTTCAAACAATTTCACCAGTACAGGGAAATTAAATTTCTTCTCAAGCGTTGTAACTTTACATTTGCGATACAGGCTAAAAAAGATCGCTGTATGGTTTATAAACAGGAATTTAAAGCATTTAATACGTGAACTAGAGCCAAAGTTATTCGCAACAATGAAAATTTATCTGAACATTTTATAAGCTTTTTACACAATTCGAAAGTTTTAAGTTTTAAGCTTCCCTGATATTATAAATCATATAGGTTTTCAACCTTTTTTAACCCATGGACCCCTTTTGCTTTAAATCATGTACCGTTAATTCTTAATCTGACTATATAAAGCTAAACTGAACTGGGGTTCATTGTTAATCATCTATTGCACCTACCGCTTTTTCCAAAAACATTTAATTGTTCGAATAAATTTTCCTTTTTTTCTTACAACAGGGAGGCAAAAAACTTTTTTTCGGTTTTGACTTAAAAATATCTTACTTCTATGGACACCAAGTCAAATTTTTTTTACTGTGAAAATTTCAATGAAAAAAAAGTTCATCTCACTTTTAAAAAGAAAAACCTATTGGAACTTCAGTTGATGACCTTTTTTTCGTCTTCAATAGACTTTCGTATGATATTTATACTCGGGGTCCGTAAAATAATACCATAAACCCCCAATACTTTTTTCGTGTGCATCTCCCTAAAATTTTTTATATACCAAGGTTAAGAACCACCGTTATAAATTATAAAAAAAATGTTTCTGACATAGAAACGTTATGGTTAAACTAGAACTAAAGTACTAAAACGAAATCTATACTACGAGTATCTAACAATGCACTGACAGAAATTTGTTTAAGGCTAGTCTGCATCTGTCTATGCCTGGCGTATGTTTGTTTGTTTAAAATTCTTGCATTGTATACCACAGCTGCATACCAGACCTTTAAAATATTCTCTTAATTACTCATCTAATCAAATGTACAATAAGTGTAAAAAAAATGCTATTTTAAGCAAATGCAAAACTATAGTAATTCGAATTTTATTTTTTATTTTTTCTAAGGTAAAATTTTTTTTCACGCTGTATTCCAAGGAGCATTTGAATACAGTTTTATTCATAAATGTCGCTTGCTACAAAAGAAAACGATTAACAAAAGAAAAGTTATTTTTTAGATCACAAATGTTTACGTCAAAGGTTTCTCGCTGACGATTCTAGCCAGGCTCCCTGTGTAACTGACAACTCTGAAATTATTTTTCCCACTTCAATTGATTTGGCAAATTAAAAAAGTGTTGCTCTAAAGAAAAATCAATCAAACTTAAAACAAAGTTGTTATCATATCTCGGTAAGATGGCTTTCTGCTTTATAAAAAATCAAACAGAACATTTTTTTTGGTGGAGCAACGGACACTGGTTTCTGTGATACGCCACATGAAAGGATCAAGTCGACACTGTGGCTAATGCTGTGCCTATCGCTAACTTTCAAATTTTGGAAAAAGCTTTTTGTAAAAGCAACTTAATATCGGGGCCGATACAAAATTATTGCTACTTAGATTTGTTAGCATTTTCATGACAGAATCTACTTCAAAAATCGAAACAGTAATTACGAGCAGTTGCAATTTACACAAAATATTTGAACGTTGAAAGTAAATTCGACTTCCACCTTAAAAAAGCGTAACCATATATAACGACAGAAGAGATAATAACGTGTTTTTGTGTAAAAAATACCGATGATGTCTTTTCAATATTAACGATGTCTCTTCTAAAAATAACGATAATAGAAAACAAAGACAATGCCATATAAGAAAGGTCATAAGAACGTCATTTTTGCACAAAACCACGTTAGTGACTTATAAATAATTAGTTTTAATCTTATGTTTCTTCCGAACATTTGTATTTAATCAGGGGTTTTTTTTTGCGCAGCCGAAAGGTCCTCTCAATTTTTTTCAATGGCTTTAAAAAATATATTTCTTTACATTGAAGTTAATTTTACATATATAAGTAAAGTATCTTTCAACAATTTCTTGATCCAAACTCTAAAACTTTGCTATAAGTGTAATACAATAAAAGGACAGTTAGCAGAAATTTCGATTTATTGTAATGAGAGATGAAGTGTTAGACCCACTACTACAAGTAATAAGTAACAAATTTTGAAACAGGTTTTAAATTTGATCACTAAAACGTCTTCAGGCTTCACGCTTCATCAGTGCTAAATCGGTAATGTTTTTTTTTTTACAACTTGTCAATCTTTCTATTCAAACAAGCAGAACGACTTTCACATGTTTTTACAAACGGACAACTTGGTTGGTTTACATTTTCATCTAATTTTTGCACTTGCCGACAATAATAAACATTATCAAATGCAATTCAAAATTTTCACTTCTACGAATGGTCGTATTGGCTTGGACCTGCTCTATTTCAAGCAGAGTTACTATTGTAAGTAAGCAGCGTGGCCTCGTTTAAAAATTTGTCATAAAGTTCCTTTTCTAAGGGCACAACAGAGATCACTAAGGTAGACTGAGGATCGAACTCGCGTCCTTCTGCTCACAAATCAGTGTCATCGCACTGAGGTATTCCGCCGAGAAACATTTTAATACTACGTTTTGGCATAAAAAGATCCAAACAATTGTTGAAGAGAGAAATTGCAACTAAACTTGAACTGTGATTAAACAAGCAACCAGTGTAGCTGTTAAATCGCTAGTGAATGAGTAATAAAGAAGAGGATTATTTTAAATATCTAGAAAGTTGAAAGACCACACATAACGGTGCCAAACTTCATCGCCGGTGATTTAGTCGATGTAACCTGTCTGCCAGAAAGTGACCCCAGTGTGAACTAGTCATGTGACAACGATGCGATAGTAATGCCTGACTGAACATTTCGTCTGTAAGTGGCCGCCTCATACAGCGGAAAATTGCTATAAAGACAAAACAAAACTTCTGTACGTAATAATTTAACAATACAAGCTTGCAATTGGAAGTCTATTTGTTGTGATGTTCTGCGGCACGGAACATGTGTATCAGTTGTAAACACATCATGACGGATTTTTGGACCGCTAGGTTAGCTGTAAATGTACCAAAAACAGCGTTAACTTCAACCAATCACAACCGATTAATTCTTTCGCTATTTTATAACCAATGCCATTCGCTAACTTGTAATATATTTTTTTTTATATATATAGTTAACACGAGAATTTATACTGATTCTTTGTAATCCATTATTATACTAAATTTCAACAAATTCTGGACTATAGCTCGCTTGAAAATTATATTTTACACGCGACAAGTGTTTCTAATGCGCGGTCTAATGTAATTAAATTTTTAATAATCAGTAAATCAGACTTCTATTTCAAATTAAAAAGTACTCGAAAAAATAAAGGGCGTTGATCATTAAAAGTAATCATAAACATTACCAAAAACCTCAGGTGAACAAAAAAACAAAACAGAACTAAAATTAAGCTTTCAGGAAAAAATCTGCATCGGTTTGTTTAATTATAGATGTATTGGCAGTGAAGTCTAATACAAATAACCATCAATGTGGAAACGGAATTTTTAATTAAGGTTTTTCAGGGCCTATACTCAAATATAACAATTGCACCGAATTAGATTTGGAGTAACAAAATAAAAGGGCCGGTACTTCTTGAAAAGCGAAAAGCTAACAAATTAAAAAAGTTTTTATCACAGTAGCAGGAAAAATGTGTGTCGCAGTATAAACAATAAACAATGCAATTTATGGATAAGTATTTAGTTACAACAAATCGAGGTGAAGCGAAGTATTTGTTTGGCTTCAAATACAGTTTACATTTGAACATAAAAGAAGCGGAACGGAAAAAATAACCGGCATAAACAATATATCTTATACTTTTGTTGGTCGTGTAGAAATGTTACAAAACGAACAAATCAGCAACAAATATCCGAACACCTTAACAATTAAACGACCCGAACACACGCGACTGATTTGGTCAGAACATTAAGATAGTCCCTGTTAAATAGAAAAGAATTATGAAAAGTGAGAAGGAAGCCTAGTCCAAAACTCTTTACAAACTTTAAATCTTCAACCGTTTATGTTAAACAATGCACGAATTATCGACTTAGAAAGATATATTTGAAAGTAGACAAGTTCTACGGTTTCTCAAAGAAGACACGCGCAGAAACCGGTTTTTTAGTCTTAACTTGATTTTTGCAACAAAAATAAAGAAATCAGAAACAGTTTTAAAGTGATTTTTTTTTGGGTCTTTAATTGACTTTTGGGATAATATTTCAAGCAGGGGCGCGGGGCTCTACAAGGGACCACGAACCACACAAGTTTGAGAACGACTGGTGTAATCAACAATTGAAATTTGACATTTTTACCTTAACACCTTTGCTTTTTAATGCGTTAATTAGAGGTTAGAAGACGGAGGTTGACTGGTCGTGAGTAGAGGCTGAAAACTGAACGTTCAGTTGTCTGCTATTTCAGAGTTCAGTAAAATCTCTTTGCAACGAACGTGACAGTGCCGGGTTAAACGTTAGGGCGAAACGTATATGTCATAGACATAATCCACATGTGGCTGTTTTACTCCTAGATCGAAGTTACACAATGTTTCAAATCGCAATCGCCCACGTCATATCCGCATAAAATCATTTTGAATCGGTAACAAGAGAAATGATAAACTGCAACTTATTTTCTCAGACGACTGGAGGTGTTCCGCAAAAGCGCAAACGTAAAAAATGAGAAACTACGGGCAAGAATAAGTCAAGAAAACAAATGGAAAACCCGGCGAAAATCTTGCTAGATATTTTTCTTATTAGCACAACTACATGTTCCCAGACTAGACAGGTTATTCTGATCTCAAGTCGACTGTATGTATATTCTATTAAACAATCTTGTAGCAATTATTTATCAGCGTGTTGGACTTTAAAGACGACACGGGGAAAATCAAGTAAAAAACTTTACCCGACCAACTTTTTCCACGTTAAAACATTTAAAACATTTTAATTTCTATTAAAATTGTTGCGACAATAAAAAAAAAAACGCAATTAAGTACTATCACAATAAGTTTTAACGGAAAAAATAACGCAGCCATGCGAGATTTAAAAAATGTTTTGAATTTGGCCTGATTATTTTTATTTAAAGTCGTCGTCTTGATTCCGAATCTTAAAAAGTTAAGAATGTAAAATTGCTTCAAATAAACGCACTTTACGAGACAAATGACGCGTGCTTAATAGCGACTGATTTATAACACTAAATTTCTTTGATAAAACCAAATCAATAGAACCTTCTTGAAAAGCTTATCGTGACAATATTAACAAAAAATATTAAAAAATTCCGAAAATATAAAGAGGCTTGTTGTTTTTCCTTAAATATACGAGAAACAAAGATTCTTATAAAGCAATAATTTAAAATTAAAACATATTTAAAAATTTTACAAATTAATCACGTGAGAACACATCAAAGAATTGACCAAAGCAACAGTTTGAATCAAAGTGAATTAATCACGATGGATTTGTGAATCACGAAGATGTGCATCATGAATCATGAAAATGCATAAACCTTACAAAAGTGAATCATGTCCAATAACGACAGAGCCGGGCGCCGCGTATTTTTTCTGATTCTTTCACCAGCGACAGCTCACACTGTCGAGGAACACGTCAACATAAGCGTGGGGTCGGAAATCAGTCAACCATTTTTGACGCAAAAGCGCGGCAATAATGATGACTTGTCTTTTAAAATATAAACACATCTACTTCAATGAAGCGAAGCACATGAATTGCTTTAATTTAAAATAAAAATAAGCATTAGCAGACCGAGAGTGAGAGATTTTTAGGATTTAATCGAAAAAATGGCACAAGCTTATACAGGCATAAATGTTACCATCTAAACACCAGAGTTTGTGAAACTTTGATAACAATGTCAACTGTGAAAAGCCTTACACAATTACTGAATATAAAAAACATTAAAAACAAACTAATTTATATTGAGGTTTTTGTACATTGTACATTGTATAACTTGGAAAACGTGGCAAGACGATAAAAAAGCGGGTAAATGGATGAACCCCCTATAAAATAACGATTTGCTGTGCCGCAACATAACTTTAAAAAATCTGGACTGGTTTCCTCTTTCTTTATACGGGGTTTAAAAAAGAAAAATTACTATATTAAAAAGCGTGAACCTTTTTTGAAAACTGTAACTTGGATTCAGAGCAAGCAACTTTTTAAAAGCCACAAGACTTTTTAAAATCCAAATAGCTTTCACTAACGAATAGAGCTGTTTTTGAAACTCCGGGACAATTTACACTGCAAATACGATTGAGCCACTGCTTTTAATTTACTATTTTAATTCTTTGTTTAAGAACAACTTACGGCTTCAAATACAAAAAAAAAAAAAAAAGTAATATGCTTCTTACAACTGACAGAAAGTTAGAAAGAGGGCGACAGTAGATGGAAAACGACTGAGCATTATTCTTTTTTAAATAAAATCAATAATTTTACCAATCTTCAGAGAATTTTGTAAACAAATGGAAAATCAACAGCGGAAAAACTACCCATTTAATCAAAATTCATGCATTTATTCTGTTTTAGTCAACTCGCGTGAGGCAAGGTAAAATCTTAACCAACGGTTTATGTTTAACAACGGACTTGTAATCAATGGTTTTATTGAAACAAAAGGTGACATTAAAAATCCAATATATTTGGCTGCTTGTTGTTATAAAACGAGCAGTCTAATTGCAGTGAAGATATTTACCGATTTTGCTTAAAAGAACAGCAACAAGAATTTTGCCTAGCAACGATCATAATAAATATAAAAATTTAAAAAATTATAGATACAAGCAAAACTTACCTCAATGTCTGTTGTATTTCTTCAAAATAAGGACGGAAACACGGGTCGTACGACCAGCACCTGCAAAAAGGATATCACCGCGCGTTAATAGATTATAGGCGGCAGATAACAAATTACATGCAACATTACGCAAGAAAATAAGTTCTCTGATGCTGCGGCTTTGAAATTATTTAAACCAGGAATATGGGACTTTCAATATTAATAAATCATCAAAATCTAGCATACGACATTGTTTTGGGTACAAAGCACGAAATTTTATAAAATTAAATTACAAAAAAGATAAACTTAGGGTTGGATAACATCTAAACTAGACTGCAATCAGGTGTAAACGATTAAGAGGATGCGACACATGAATGAGATGTAATTAATTTGCGAGATTAACTTAACTTATTATGTTTACGTTGTCAGTGCGGGGCCAACTGCATAACTGCTCATTGCTATAAAAACGCACGAATGTACAACTACGCGTCTTTACAATCTTACGTAATCAGCAGAAAACATAAATGATAAATTACGGGGTTATGCAACTTTAAATATTTATAGTGACATTGTATTAAGTAAAAAATACCATTGTGCGAATGAATTTATATAAGATTGGAAAAGAAACACAAAAAATCTTTCTAAACAGAAAACAAGAATTTATCGTTATGATTCACACAGAATATTTGCTAAGCTTTAGGCTCAATTTTCAAAAGTTGCTCTTTTGGTCCATAACATTGAATGAGTGACTTTTGACAGGATATGACACCGACAATAGTTTTTCCAAATTCTTCGAAAATACCTAGCGAATCTTAAATAATTCGGATAGGAATTTCCCTGCATCAACTTTGAAGTTTTTGCGTAGATCAACAAACTTATATGATAATGAACACAGAATTCCCAAAAGTTGCAACGGAAAGACAATTTGCGGAGTTTAAATCGGTAAAATTTAGCGACCAATATCGACATTTGTTATGAGCTGAAACGTTAAATATTCTAGCTGTGGTAAGCGGGAATATTTCTAGAGGTCAATTTATAATTAGGTAGAAAACTGATGGCTGACAGTGGTGCTGAAACTAATTCCTGAAGCGAGGCAAAGATAAAAAGACTTAAAGAGTTATTAATGACGTCATCGACTTATTTTAAAAGTGCTTGCCATACAAATTGCTCGAAATACTTTTAAGTGTGGGCTCACGTTATATACTACATAAGTGAATAGACTTTTAAAAATTCGCGTAGTGTTTCAGACATTAACTTTTTCAACATATTTTTTCATGAAACTAATCTGTTGCTTTTGGCCCGTCGTTTTCACATTATTTGAAAATTAAAGACTATGATATTAACTTCGCATGACATACCCTAGGTTCACAACGAAAATGACGATTTTTCCAACAACAATTCTAACTCATCGATAATACGTAAGAAAGCTTTGTCCCGGGTCGCCGTTAAAGCAAAACTAATAAGACTAATTTTTCGCTCAAATATAATAGGAAATTAACAATTAAAACAACTTGCTGTTCATTTCGTTTTACACACGACCGATAAAACCACCGAGAAAATTCAAGGAATTACTTTAAATATTACAAAACCAATCATTTAAAATTCATCAATCTTTTTGTACGTCAAATCAGTAAAAAGCAAATTAGTTTTTAAAGGAACGGAGCGAAAACAAGCTAATCACCCATTTTATACTTGCTTAGTTATGGATTTACAATGATTACGCATTTGTATAAATCTGGCAAAAAGTTTTACGCCGGATGCCCTTCCTGCCGCAACCCTCCCCATTTATCCGGGCTCGGGACCGGCATCAAGAGACACAGAAATGTGCCACCGAATGGCTGGGAAGACAGAAAGATGTGGAGAATGATGATACGCTGTGGCCATCCCTGACTAATGGGAAAGGCCGAAAGGAGAAGAAGATACTTGCTTAGTTATCGCTAAATTTATACATGTAAAGTTGTCGATTACAAACCGTTACGAAAATAACAGTTCATATGTTGACATATTATTTCTTTGGACAAAAAACTACATGCAAAATATTTCTTATTTTTGAATTCAAAAAGAATTTAAAAAAAAACTTAAATGAACCATAGCACCACAGGACAAAATCACTCACTTTAGCATTAGCTCGTAGAGGAGCGGTGGGCAGGTGGAAGGCATTGGGAGTCTTTCTCCGCTTTCAATCTTGCCGATTACATCATTGTTCTTCACTCCTTGAAAAGGCTTGACACCCATCATTAAAATCTCCCAGCAGCACACTCCTTAAAAAAGTCTAGGGTTTAAGTTACACTAGTGTAAGCTGTTAAGCAGTTGAATTAGTAATACAACTAGCACGGCCTTCAATTACTAAACCATAAACCGAAAATAGAAACTTTTCTTTTCATCACGTGACGAAAACAGGGGTTGGTCTGATCGCAAACTAAATTCAGGAGATTGATCAAGAGACGAGATATATATAAAAAAATAATATTACGTCACTCACCGAACATCCATACATCGGTGGCGGTGGTGAAGCGGCGGAAATTGATTGATTCGGGGGCCATCCATTTAATTGGTAATTTGCCTTTGGACGCTAACAATACAAAACCGAACTTTAGTTCACAAAATTTTAAAGTGAAATTAAACGAAAACTTTTCTTTTTTATGTTATTAAAAAATATTTCCACCGCTGATGACGGAGCATTAATCTTAATGTTTGGTTGCTAGAGTGGTGCGTGCATGCTGCAAATATAAATAAAAAACTACCAAAATGCAGCAGCAAAAGATCGAACACGTAACGAGACAATACTGTATGTGGCAACATATCGGCAGCGTGATCGAGTAGTTAAGAGCGCCGAGCAAACCGACACGGCCGTAATTAAAACCTATTCCATGATTCTGTTGTAATCCTGGGAAGGGGACTTTTACGGCATTTTACTCTGCTTGGCAGTACTAGCAAGCAGCTCCAAATTTGGGTTATATTTCTAACCTAAATAACTAAAATAAAAGCTTCAACTGAACAGCAATATCGCGGCATCTACGTAAGCAGGTCGGATAATCGCTTGGAGGTTGTCCCAAGTATAGTGCCTACAATGCTTTCCTGTGAGTCAGGAGGATAAATATAGAAATGAAAATTAAAAATATGAAAATATGACTAGATTACTTCTTGCTTTTAATCGCAAAATTATTACAAAATAGTCGACTGATCACTAAAACAAGCATACTGTAGATTGCCAGTGGGAACCCAAAATAATATAATAACACAATATAATAACCCAAAATAATAACACAATCAAGATAAAGATGTAAAAAATATCTTAAAAACTATAATTCAACTACTTTTTTAAATTTTAGTTTTTTTTCATGATACTTACACTATGAAGTTCATAAATGACATTGAAAACACCATTACAGTCAAACCTCGGTTTACGAACACAATTTGTTCTGGAAAGCTGTTCGAAAACTGAATTGTTCGAAAACCGAATCATATTTTCCCATTATAAATAATGTAAAAAAGATTAATTCGTTCCACACACCAAAAGAATAACTTATTTACCTGTTTACAATATACCTTGCATATCATAAAAAAACATTTCTTCCAAGAGTAAATAAAACAAAACATAACAAGTAATTTACATTTACATAACTTTATGTAGCATAAAAATTTACATAACAATGTATATTTAATAATACATGTATTTTTTTCCTTGACCAATATCCCTTCTCGCTTTCATTGGATGCATGACTTAGGGCTTGAAGAGAAAGGAATGTTTTTGTACAATAAAATTGTAAATGCACAGCGTAACAATGAATGTTATAAACATAACAATAAAGCACAAGTAACATTAAAGCAACGCAACAATGAATGTACTGTAACTCGTATGCTGGTGAACAAAAAAAAGTTGTTCGAGAACCGAATTTTTGTTCGAATACCGGATCATTTTTAACTCAAAATTTCTGTTCAAAAACCGAATTGTTCAAATTCCGAGACGTTCGTAAACCGAGGTTTGACTGTACATTTGTAAATTACTTAATTGGTCGATGAACACATTGTTACGATACAATGGTTTACTGCGGGATCAATATTATGTCAAGTTCATATGCTAAAGCGAAATAAAGCTTTTGCTCTGATATCGGTAAAATACTAAGAATACTACGAGCAAAATGAGAACTTGACTGACAGAATCAAACAATTTTTTCAACGTCTAGTTTGTTTGTAGAAAAATCTTTCATAGAAACTATTTATAAAAAACATGTTTGTTTTGTTTTAAAGCACATTGACACTGTAATTTGCTTATTTATCGCAATCCTTAGTTTTGACTGTAATAGATCAGCAACATCACTATTTTTCGACTGGGCCTGCTCATGCAACTATTTAAATAATATCAAGAAGTAATTGTTTGTCATTAAAACTAAAAAGAAATCGTTTCTTCGTGAAAGGCCTTTTTCCGCTAGTGACCATTTACATTAAACAAAGATAATTACACTTCAAAAAGCATCTGTTTTTGAGTTCGGTTTATGTGGCAGCTTTGTGTAAACTGATATAAATTTGAGCTTGCTAGAAAATTGTTGAGTTTTAAGGTTAATGTAGGTTGCGCGTTAAGAAAGAAATGCCGTATGATAATAAATTTGGTGATGAAACTCAAAACACTCCCGATAAGAAAAACCAAGCATTTTAAATAAGCTTCAACTCTTATTAGCGATCAAGTCCTGGATCAGATAATATCTGAATGCTAAATGTGAATATTTATTAATTCAAAAAAAATACTGCCAAGGAAAACACTAAGATTATTGCGTTTATCTTAAAAAGCATAAACTGATTATAGGTGGATTCAAAGAGAAGCATTCCCAAATAGATACATTAATTTGATCGAAAACTACAAAAATTCAAGCGAGAGCCAAAAACAATGCCAAGTAGTTTTCTATCTTGAGTTGCAAGCGAAGATCTATTGAAGATTTTTTTCGATCTTCACTTGGCTCTCAAGGGTGAAGACGAAAAAAGTCTTCACTTGCCGCAGCCCCCACCCCAAAATAATTCCTAGGCCCCCCACTGTTGATGTACAATAGATAAACAATCTAGGAAGCGATGTTCAGGATTTCTGATATCAATGACAATGTGAAAACAATTCAAACCAATTGTTCAATACTAAATAAAATTCACAAGATCTTTCAACTGAAAAGATAAAGAACCCTATCAGATAAACAACTTATGATTGGCTAGTATATTGCAGAAGTTAATAAACACTAATCTCTACTCTAAAAAGCGACTAATTTCGCCTTTCCTTGCAACATTAACATCTTCATCCTGAAGAAACAAAATCACTGAAGGAATTCGGTAACTAATCAAAACTCCTGCCAAAAAATCATCACGAAAATCATTATTAACTCAAGTTTAAATTCAGGAAATAGTCAAATGCTATATAAAAAGAAACAATTAACATAAAAACAATTGACGTCAATGCTTTAAGCACAGCTCGAGCATAATACTGACATGTATAGTAGTTTTGATCTTCCATGTAACGAGACAAACCAAAATCGCCCAGCTTAATACATTGCGGTTGCGCGACCAAGATATTCCGGGCGGCCACGTCCCTGCAAAAGCCACGTGAAAGCCACGTGAAATACTTAAACCACCCTTGTTAGTAACAGTAACCAAGACATTAATTCATCATTATTCAATTTATAATTATACACTGGGTAGAAAACAACACTACGTTTTAATCCTCAAGAAAAAAATTGTAAGATTCACTCAAGGGATCAAAAAGTTTATTGCACCTACTCACTTCACTGTGAGTAGGTGCAATAAACTTTTTTTTACAATAAATTACGTGCCTTCCCCTAAAAAAATCAAACTGCACCGCTCAAATTTATGCAGAGAAAATTTTAAGAGTTTGCTATTTCTGACACCGCTCTGTTCACTAAATGTATGAATTACGAAATGAAATCGGCAAACCTGTGGACAAATTTCTTTCTTTCGAGGTAACAAAGAGCTTGGCTGAGCTGGTAGCAGTATGTAATCAGTAATGTGACGTCCAGCTTTTGCTTATTTGTTTGCAAATACGATCTCATCTGAAGAAAAACAAACAAAGCTTAACAAATTAATCGACACTTTTGGTGCAACATTAGCAAGAGTTATCGCATATGACACCCGAACGTAGTCCGCATCGAGGTCACTGTTGTACGACTACGCAGAGCAGTGTTTCTCAACCTGTGTGCCGCGAAACTTTTTGAAAAATATTAGTCCAGAGATGTCCAACCTGCGACCACTGCCTATTCCAAGTTTTAGATATATTTCAAACCTGTATCGAAGCGTTTTCCGAAAATGAGTTCCACGAGTTTGCTTAGCACACATTTGAGACGAAAATCAACAAATCAGAGTCTGATTCAAAAAGAGCTTTTTTTTTAGAGAACGCTAGGAACAAAATCAAGAAATTTGGTCTAAGTGTGCCGCGAATTTCGAAAAAGTCGCAAAATGTGCCGCAGGCGGTAAAAGGTTGAGAAACGTGGACAACACAAGACAAATTATGCTAAATGAGCAGCACCAGAAAGCAAGCCTTTCTTTTTTTATTTTTATCGCAGGTTATTGTTATCGAAAATACAGGAAACAAGGTGCATTCTGTAGCGCACATATGAATCCTTTCGCGCGATGGTTATCATAAGCAAGGACGCTGATGATGTTGAGTTTGTAAACGCAGCACGGCAGTAACAGAACGCAACTAAGAGACTTACAAACAAACTGAAGCGTCATAAAATCACAAAAAAAAGCGCGACGTCACCTCTCCAAACTTGCAGAACTCCATGACCAGCCAAACTGGGTGGTCGGTGCAGACCCCAATCAGCTCGACAATGTGAGGATGATCAAACTGCCTCATCGTATCTGCGCAGATTTCGATTATTTCGCTGGGCATCTTGGCAATGTATAAAGAACAATGACGTCAATCGAATGCTTCTCAGGTCTTTAACCGGTTGCAAGGGTTAAACAGTGAAAATATAAAACACGCGCGATATTGCAAAAACGATTTTTTTATTTGTAAATTAAAGATGGTAAACCAAAGCAATGCCAAAGTGAAAAGTTAAAATTGCAGCAAATACAGTATCTAAAAAAAAATTGTTCACACTTAAAAAGAAGCCACAACTTTCTCGAGCGCGTTTATTGGCATAGGATTTTGCCTTTTCCATTCTTTTATTTTTTAAATAGCAACTTGCACCTGCGATCAGTTGTTAGAAACAACAGATCTATCCTAATTTTCAGTCATATACTGCCAGCAAGTGGTTAACGTAACAAATAGTTCGAAACACAAGAGGGATCATTTTAATAGTTTGGGTAATTTTACAAAGCAAATTTATAAAAGTATGAACCAAAATATTTTGAATAAAATCAATTGATCAAGCAAAACACTTACGTGCTTCTTCGAGGAGTCGATCAGCCATGCCTGCGTTGTCTTGTCCTTGAAACTTGCAAGTCTTGATGGCTACAATCTTTTCGGTGCCGTCACGAGTACTGGAAAAGAAGTTTTGAAATTATTGTTTAAAGAAACAACAATTAAACAAAGATACGACGTATACGTATACGTTATCATTCTCATCAACTGTTAAAATTATTTAAAAAACAGCGAAACAAGTTTTGAAAACTACTGCATTATGTTGAACTTCAAGTTTTTGAAATTTTGACCTAGATTGATTCTTAAGGCAAAACACAACATATGGGTACGTAAAAAAATCGTTAGCTCACAAACCTACAAAATCTTAGATTAAGATCAAAGAAATAACTCCATGCAAAACATTGAATAAACGTTAATAAACAAAACTGAAAAAAAGCGTTTGGAGCAAATGTACTGTAAGAATGATATAATTTATTGAGAATTATTTAAAATTAGTACCCGAAAGACCGAACAATGAAAATAAACAATTACAGCTGTTTTACGTGAACTTACGTATAAACACCTTTGTGCACGTCGCCAAATTGACCTTCGCCGACGGTTGTAACGATGTTAATGCGTTCGCGAGATATCTCGTAATCAAATCCTGTTTTGAACCGATCAGATCGTTATTAATCAAGTGCAACAAAATTCTTTTCTTAATTTTTGAAAGTGATAAAATCAGTTTTCGGCAAAACTTTGCCTTGAAATGCCGAGATCAAAGAAACCCAAACCACGAGTTTTTCAAGATAGGTTGCTTATTAGATTATTTGTTTGCTTTCGTCATCTAAATCAGATATAAAGATTGAACCAACCCAAGCCTCAAATACAAAAAAATCAATAGAAAAAAACATTCAAAATTGCTTTCACACCCTAAAAAGAACCATCCAGGCGCAAAAGAAAAATTTAGACAGAATTGTAGTAGGACTGGCGTAAAAATACGGTCACAGGCCCAATTGAAAATTTATGCAAAAGTAAAATATTACGATTCATGATAAAGACCCAACAATCGAAAAATAAGAAAAAAATTTGGATTAAAGTAAATTGAATTCTTGTCAAAGTTTATAAAAGCATTGATCCAAAATTAAATATAAACGCTCAACGACAATTTATGAAAACCAAAAAACCTATGAAAAATGTAAATCCACTGGGATATTTTCTTTGCTTTGAATGTACATAAACGATTTTTTTGCATGGCTTTATTGGGCTGGTTGTTGCTTTCAGTTTTAGATGGAGTCACATTGTACGTAAGCAGCATGAATCCGTTGAAGAATTTGTCGTGAAGTGCGAGCACAACCGAAACAATACAAATAGACTGAGCATCGAACTCGCTTCAAGCTCGCGACTAAGCCTTCCGCCGACTTATTGTAATATACTTAATGACGTATAAATAAAAAAGAAACTTACGTTTAGGCATGTTGTAAAGGTCATCCTCCGTGATCTCGGCATAATCGTCGGTTTCTGCAAAAGATTTTTGAACGTTAGATGAATCAGCATCGCGGTCGCGACTTTTCGATTTGCACACAGCGCTATAAAGAGGCACGTCGAGGTCCTCGGAAAGATCTTTAATCAAAGGTATGTTGTGGGAGAGATAGAAGTGCACGGGATCGACAAAGGATGCACTGTATCGAGACACGACCAGCGATGACAGATCAGGCTCAATCGAATCATCGTTCGACTCAACGTTCAAGCTCGTTTCAGTTTTATTTCTGTCAGGTTCACTTATAGTCGAGTCCAACGATGTGTCGAAATTATTCAGCAAAGCGTCGAGTTCTTCCAACCTTTCTTTTTCGGTTTTTAAATCGGCTTTCTGCTTTGGTAAGTAGCGACTAAGCATAGCTTCCTGATATTCTTCTTTGGGTTTTGGACGCAGAGTTTTGCGTGATGATTGAGACTGTGCGACAGGAGAATAACCACCAGTAGAAACAAAGCTATTGCTCGAGTGCGTTTTAGACGTCGACTTGTTGATTGAAGACGTAACAATTTGTTTCTCGGAAAAATGTTGTTGCGACAAAGACGATTTGACAGTACAGCTTGCAGATGTTCTTGCCGGAGAAGGAAGCTCTGCTACGGATACAGCGACTTCTGTTTTCTGTCGCTGTGGCGCAAGATCGTCGGTCGCTGCCTTTCGATTTTTGTTGACTGTAGCGTACAGAGCAGTGACGGTTGTATCATCAGATGACGTATCAAAACTACGCAACAACGAATCCAATTCTACCATCCGATCTTCTTCCGGTCTCATATCAAGGTTGGGTTTCGGTAAGTAACGGCTTAAGGTGGCGGCATGATATTCTTCCTGTCCACGGGAGCTTACCGGGGTTCTAAAATGATCCGCGGACGTGTTGCTGGGATGGAGTTTCGATGCAACGCTGCGACCTCCTGAAGAGGCGACGACGAAGTTTCGAGGTGGTAAAGTTGGAGACGTTGGTGTGGACCTGACACTTGCAACTGGGATTGAGCTGTATTCGCTGGATGCACGATCGTGCGTCATAGAATATTGCGAAACGCTTGAAACCGCGCCTGCTTGGTAATGAGAATTTGAATCAAGGTCGTCTAACGAATGAGTTTTCTTCAACAAATTTTCTTGCTTCTTTTTTCCTTTATTTACGGTTGCGTACATGACGTGCGACTTGCAGCTTACATCGCCAGATGAATCAAAACTCTTCAGCGTTAATGCCAGTTGGTCTGAGTAATCTCTCTTAGGTCGGGAGTCGGCTTCATTCTGAATCGGGTGCTGGCGCAGTCCGGCTGAACGAATGGTTCCATTCTGAAGTGTGGGTCGGTTTTCCAATGAAACGTCTACTTGTTTGCGGTCCAGGGATGTACTTTGTCTGATGTTTTCGGGACTATTCGAAATATGGGCGGCGACTTCAGAACGAGACGGAATCAAGGACGACGAGGCAGCATTAAAATTGATGATCTTGGCTTTTTGTTGATAAGGTTCTTTAAAAGTGTTTGAAGTGGAATCTGGTGAGTGGGTTTCGAACGGTCCACCGCTCAAATTAAGCAGGTTTGCATTTCGAGTTGGTTGTACCGTTGCTACTCGCTTGTAAAGACCTGCCGACGGACTCGAAACGCCGTCAGAAACTGATTGTAATGACACGAGCAACAAGTCTAATTCTCCTAACCGTTCCTCCTCAGATCTCGAGTCGGTGATTTGCTTCGGTCGATAAGGACCGATTGAAGCCGTATGAAACTCTTCTGGTGAGTGGACGGTGACAACATTTCTGGCGTAATTTTCTGACTGAACATCTCGGTGGACTTGTTCATTCAAAGCATAACCAGCAATGGCGTAACTTGGAGTTTGCATATTGCCGGTTTTCGGACGCACTCGACTCGAAACAACGGAATCGCGAGAAGAAAAATCGACACTCGAAAATTGACCTGAACTTGGCGAACTCGCGTTGGCTGAGCGATGAAAGCTTGAAGCACGTGGAGTTGAGTAAAAACTTGACTGCATTGATCCAAACGTGGAGTTGGGATCGGAAAAGGCACGGTGAGGATAACTTCTTGCGTTTTCTCGTACAACTGTAGTAGTGGTAACGTCTTTATCACTAATATACGAATATGGATCTTCTATTACTGACCCGTGTGTGGTAGGAATAGGTGGGAGTGGAGAAAACCGAATGGACGCTTGTTCTACTTTTGGAAAACTCTTCAATCGTGCAAACTGCGGGCTTTTAGAACGAAGAACTTTTCCTAATTTCTGTTTTAAGCCTTTAGCTTGAAGTTCGACACCAATGCGCTTTATATCGCCATCCTGAGACAAGTTTAAGTTATTACATTTGTCGTGAGACGGTGTTGTAGAACGCGGAACAAACTTTTGAAGTCGAGCCCAATCAACATTTTCATCTTTTATGCTGGAAAAATCTTGAGTACCGAGTTCCATGTAAACGTTCTCGCCGCCGTCACTGACCCGTGAATGTCTCGAAAGAGCGGTCTCTTTTCTTGGAATATCGGGAAGGTCGTTGTGGCGGCTTCTTCTAAGCAATCGCCGGTCCAAGCTCGAGAACAACGACGACGGAACTTGATAGTGCGATTCGATCGCGTTGTCATCGCGTGCGAAGCTGTCAACGAACGTCGGCATCAAGTCTCTGTCAGGGGTGAGACTGTTCGCGCTTGATCGCTGCCGAGACCGAAGCAAACTGGTCGGGTCAACGTCCATTAATGTGTAGATAGAATCTGGGTCACTAGCGCCGGAACATGTGCTATCTTCTCGCGAAAGGAAATCTCCCCCAGAAGCTGATTGGTTGTTTGTACTGAAAAGGGGTCTCGGGCTGCTGTAATGACTGTAGTCGTCTTCAATTTCACAATTGATATCAGCAGTGAAAGGCTTTCCGGAATTGACGTAAACGTCTTGAATGTCAGCAAGCGATTTCCAAGGTTTGGAGAAACTGGTTCCTTCGCTGTTATTAGAAAAAAACTGAACTGAGGGATTTGGCGATTCTAACGCGCCGCTATCCCCCCACAACTTTTCCTTAGCAGATTTATCACAGTTTGAAGGGTCAAGGTCACTAGCCAATAGAGACGAGGAATCGTTTTCAAGAATATTATCAAGAGATTTGCATGTGCGCTTGCGATAAGAAGAGTTATGCGGGCGCTTGGGCCTGACTTGAGCGTACAAGAGCGCGGAATCGACCTCCATTATAATTCAAGCACATCAAGTTGTAAAAACTTAATTGATCAAAAAACATAAATTTCTATGGTTATCAAATAAGCTTTTAGATATTGCTAAAATTTTAAATTTGTGATTATTATTGAAAAAGAAATTATAAAACCCGAATGAAATTTAAAAAACTTGAGAACTCTAGAACGAAAATTTTTCCGATATTGAAATGTATCAACCAAGCAAGAGTCTTAATGCTTATAATGTAAAGTTACCGCACAGTTTAATGCTTGTTATTTGTTAACGTCATCAACTATATATACGTCATTCGATTAAAATTACAAGTACAATCAGGTTTTTAAGAAGTTATTCAAGCATTTTCGTGCTTTAGGTTTGAACAAACCCTAAGCGTTTTTAAAACAAATTTTGACATAATTCCGGTTGGTCCTTCTAATATCTTTAAACAATCTCCTCAAAGTTCGAATAACTTTGCGACCGACTAATATATCACAAATCTGACATAATCTCTATAAACGATAATCTCTATCTATAATTATAACTCGGTCTCTTCGCTAAATTTGACGGCTGGCTGTTTTTTTGTTTTCATTTTCACTTGTAATAATATAACTTTTAAATTCAAACCTTGTGTATCAACATGAAACTAATAAAAAACTAAATCAAATATAAAACTAAAGCTTAATACAATCTTATTGTTTAAATTAACTGTTTTTGAGGCACTGCTGTAACTATTCCACAAAGCACAGCTCAGTTTTAAACAAAAAAATTAAATTACTCAAGATTTTTCTATACTGCAAAACTGAGCACTTTCCGTTCTAAATGACGACATTTTAAGTTTAATAAGCAAAGGTCGGAGTGGGCAATGAGGAGACGTACGCTTGAGTAAAAGCACGTTCAGAGACGCATCGGTCGAATGGCGCATTTCTAAATTTGACTGAATTTTAAAATATGTGGTTTGTATGGGAGGAAACAACAAGAGCGCGCTTTGCTCGACGGATGAGCTCGCGATTGAGACCGAGCGAAATTAGGTGAACGAATGAATGGAGACGATTTATAAAACAGGTTTGTGGAAAAGAAACCGTGTTGTGGTCGATTATTTTTTGGGTCTTTAGAGAAACATAAGTAGAAATTCTGAGAGAGAATCTTTGGACCGTAACTGTCTTTGTTTCTTTCTTTTAGGCAGAACGCTTGCTCTCAGTTCGCGTAAATTTAGACAAACCAGCATGAAATGGCAAGCCCTCTATTCAACTTCGAAGAAATAACATGATCTCAAAGCTGAACAAAACACGATGTTAAAAACTGCTTGCTATGTTAATAATAAAACCACGCGCGCATCGCATCGGCTATGTAATATGCCTAGCTGAGTGCAAATATGGCAGTGACTCAAACTAAAAACGTGACGTGACATCCGAAAAATTACGATCAAAAATTTACGAAAATGGATAAATTTCACGGTCGTTTTAAAAAGTTAAAAAATAAGTTGGGCCAAGAGATATGTAAAAAACAATTTGTTTCATTTTTAATGAGTTATAAATGCCAATTACAGCATATGGCCGGACCACTGGAGCAGATATCTTACTTTGGCAACTTAGCTCGTGCAAAAGTGGAGCGATTGACATTGGGTGCAACACGATTCTAAACACATTTTGTCCACATCATATCACGTGTAAACACTGGCTCAACTATCACGCAGAGACAACATCAATACGAAGTAGCAACAAAATCTAGAATCTTTTCCAAAACAAAATACAGCTTGTTTTTTGAATTTGTGCTAGAGCTTGCTTATAAAAAAAAAAAATTCAGTGATAAAAGCGTCTTAAAGATGGAACGACGGAGCAATTCGATTGTACATTGTTTGATGGAACTAGACTAAATCTGTACAAATCATGGACTTTAGGTTTTTAATTCTTCATGTTAAAAAGGGTTACAATTCGGTAATTTTACAGCGAAACTTGCTAAAAAATACTTGACAATAATCTGATCAAGGAGATTGTTTCATTGTCCAGAAAAAATATGGAATTGCCGAACAAGAAGCATTTTTAAACTCGTACAAAAAATTTTCTACTTTTATAATCTCCAGCATTTGTCAATAAAGTGAATATAAAACAAGACTCCATAAAATCGTCCTACTTTCTTTTAAACATGACATTTTCTAAACATTCGCGTAAAAAAAATAAAAAATCCAGCTTATAATACCTAGGACACTTTTTAACTTCAACGAAATAAGATCGATTGGTTCTTAATTTATTGATAATTTATAAAATCAATTTAATAGAGCAGTGAACACAAATCAAAACTTGTTGTGCTTTTTAACTAACTTCGAGAAAAGTATGTTGTTGATGAAATATACGGTAATTATAAACTTTTTGTCAGGCGCATTTTACTTATAAATGAAGTCGAGCCCAATCAACTTTCTTGATTTGAGGATCAAGACTTTATTAAGACCTTAAACAAGTTACAGCCGAAATTCTACAGACCAGTTTAAAGACCAGATGCTACAGACCAGTTAAAGTTTTTCAGATGAAAAACAATAAAAAAAATAGAAAGTCATGATATCTTTTTGACATAATCACTTTTTTCAAGAAAAAATATAAAGGTTTAAAAACTTTTATTACAAGACAATGAAAATTTCAAACTATTGAAACAGGCCATCTAGCCACCACTTAAAATACAATTACTGCCACATTGGGGCGCAAGAGTTTTACAGCTGATAAGATTATAGAATCGAAGATAAAGAAAATCAAAAGCCAGAAAGCATCCTATTCTTAATATTAATATTTTGCAAAAAAACTGTGTCCGTTAATCTCTGGCTTTGATTCGAATTAAGAAATGCTTCGATAAACTTATCAGATTAGATCACTATGTAACGGGTCAAGTCGATGACGATTAAACGATTAGAAACGTCTCATTGCACAACAGTCGAAATGGGAAAGCCAATGCCTCATCCACCCATGTAATCCTAACCTTAATCAATTGAAATTATCTATTTAATTATTACTTCAAAAGTGATGCTCTTTCTCTGAATTCAATATTTTCAATGTTTCAACTTTAAATCAATTTAATATCGTTAAAGAGCAAGCAGCAAAGGTCTGTGGGTCGCTGTTGTAAATCAGACATTGCAGTAGTGACGATAACAATTGTACATCTAAATGGAGAGTTATAAGGGTCAATTAGTATAGGCCTAAATTAAAGATTTTCTTTGGCAAAACGTTTTTATCAATTTCAGTAAAGCAAACAAAATTTGCTTTTGCTGTGATTAAATAATCACGAAATAGTTAAAGATTTAAAAGATGTCACTCGCCTGAATTGATTCCTTTCGTATCTCGACGAGACAAACTGCGCACGGGATTAGCTTCTACTGTGGCGTGATTGCTCAAGTCCCCAGCATCAGGCGTCGGCGGCAACTCCCGCTTATTCAACTTTAAAATATAAATGTTAATAGCAGCTCGTTGAAACCTTGTGTAAAACCGATGCAGAACTTTGTGTTAAAACCGAAATTAAAACCGAACTTAATTGTGTTAAAACTTAACTTAGAGCTTATTTGTGTTAAAACCAAAATTTAAAATTAAAACCAAACCTTGTGTAAAACGTTGAAACCTTGTGTAAAACCGAAGCAGACGCAAAAAAATATCGTACTTACCGGTCTGGCTAGGAGACTCTGATTGTTTCGGTTGACAATTGAACAATAACCATCTATAAGGTCAGCAATGTTTTCAGCGACAAACAGTGAGGTTGTGGTGATTGTTAATGGCTGAAAAAGATTTAGTAATACTTTAATATCAGCAAATTTTATCTGCTAAATTCTAGAATTTAATATACCTGGAGTGGGCCAGGCATACCAAAGGCCAAAAGAGCTGAATTGTTTTTTTTTAAATATATACCATAAGCTACATGTTTATGGTAAAAGTTAAACCGTTTTTATTTTGAAACAAATTAAAATTAGGGTGATTCCATTAATTCTTTGTGACAGAGACAAAAAGTTATTAAAATTTAGTTAAAAAGATAATAATCTGGAGGTGGAAAAGATTTTTTTGACAAAAGTGAAGACAATTAAAGATTAAAAAAAATTTTAATTTCAATCTTGATCATGAAAGGAACAATTTCAAAAGAAAAGATTATTGTGAGCCGCACTTTACTAAACAAAGAAGAGCTTTTTTTTTTAATTTTTATTTTTACTCACAATCAACCTGAAATTAATCATAGTGTATGTAGAAATAAAGATTGTGAATAAGGAAGCAGCGACTAAACGAAGTACGTTATTACATGCACAACGTACTTCGTTTAGTCGTTCAGCTTTAGTTCATTCTCGTGATCATCTGTTTTTGCTCCGAAATAAGGAGCACGACGTGTCTTTCCTGCCGACAAGAGTTAGTGGTTGCCAGCACCCGCTAACCCCTTGTCGGTTTTTTCTTTGTCTGTTCGCTTTGCAACTCTCTTCTTCTCATGTGTTCTTCAACAACTTCCATACATCGTTTCTTCTCCATTCTTTTCATTGGCTCTTCAGCGTAAGTTTAACCGCCATTGCTGAAGATTTTTCTTTGCTCATTCCTTTCAACGTGCCTAAACCATCTCAGTCTTTGACTTCTCAAAAATTCCTTTAATGATTCAACACCAGTCATCTTTAGTATTAACTCACTTTTTACTCTATCCTTCAGTTCTTGCCCCATATCCTTCGAAGCATTTTTATTTGTGCGGTCTCCATTCTCCTTATACCGTTTATCTTTATTGGCCAGCACTCTGCTCCATAACTCAAAGCACTTCTGATATACATTTTATACACAAGCTCCCTCAACTTTATCAAGCAATTATTTTTGCATAACACACCTGGAAATCCTTAAACCTCTTTCACCCAGCTCTTATTCTTGCGGTTACTGCTCACTGAGGTCAGCCTTCTGTACACAGACCATCCCTCAAATAGCAAAGCATCTACACTTTTTTGTTCATCTTTGTTTTTTTCAGCTTATAAGAAAATGTTCTATGTTCACATCTTTTTAGTGGTGATCAAAGTCTTTAAATTTTTTACGATTTTAACTTACAAAAATGTTAATGGCCAAATCAACCAGGCCAAAAAAAGGTCACAGAAAGTTATACGACGGTGATCAACAAGCTGCAGGAAAATTGAAAGCAACTTTTCGAACCAATTTTATTTATTTAGACACGATAAAATCGCAATCAAATCGGATCGCTCCTTGTCACCTAAAACACAGAGCTTGTTTGCCAGATCATCCTAGTGGGGTTCTGTTCAAAATAGATCTACACTTTAAGATCAGTTATAATTCAAAGAATCGTAGCTACGTCAAGAAGTGTGGTAAAATCAAGTTGACCAACCTCGAGTGCGCCCTGGATTTTAAGTAATAAAATTCCTTTCTTCGTGGGATCGGTTGAAGAATCGGTTTTTATCGACATCACCTGAAGAAAAATTATAAAATGAAATAAAAATTTAATGTTCATTTTAACTATTAAAACCAAGCGTCCATCTAGATCAGAAGTTCTCAATCTTTTTTAACTCATGGACCCTTTTTGCGCTAAAAATCATAGAGTGGACTATGTGGCATTTTGTGGCAATACAAAATTATGTAGCATTTTTTTGGAAGAAGCCAAAGTAACGACCTTTTTTGTCTTTACTTGAATAGGAGAACCGATTTCTAGTTGACAAGACATTAAACTCAAATATATTACGTTGAAATCTAAATGAAGACCAAAAAAGGTCATCACAATAATTTGTAAAACGTTTCTGCCCGAAAATGCCGGTTGGATTGTAGTAATGATCTTCAATTGAATTTGAAGTCCAATTTCTAGTTCTCGGGGAGGTGTAATAAAAAAATCTTTCGTTGACTGTAATTGCCCTGTGGATTACCCCAAATTAATTTTTTTTCGTAAGGATACCCGCAAAATTTCAATGAACCCCGGCTAAGAGCCATTGATTGAGATAGAGTTAGTCATACCTGGTGAAATTCAGCTAAAACAGTTGGAGTGGCACCTTTGTCGGTCCAGTAACTGATTCCAACGTCGGGACCGATAACGAGCTCGACCGAAACGCTCCAACTCGTCTGCATAAAAATCATGTAATTTTTTTCTTTGTTTGTACATTGGCAGCCAACTCAGGAGAAGTGTAAAAAAGTGGGTTAAAGTTTTGATTTGCGATGAACCGTTCAATAATGCTTCAGCGTTTTGTGATTCGTGCGTTTTGTGAGTCTTCAAAGAAAGCAGTTTTTAATGAAGGAATAAGTAAGATCGATACCAAAATTTACACAAAAGCAAAAACAATTAATGAGATACAAACTCGGTTATTTTTCAAAGCTTATAAGTATTCGCTTGTTGGTTGCTACGCGTTCTCATTCACCGCATGGTGCTAAAAATATAAAAATTTACTTAAAAAAAGATTTGTTCAGAAAGATGCCCTGAATTTCAATTTTTGCGATATCAACACCGAGAGACAAATATCTGTGAAGGAAATGAGAATTATCCATTGTTTCTCGAATGTTTGGTTTTTTGTACCAGTCAAAAAAATCAAAATTTAAAAAACTTTGCTTTCTATTAAACTATTAAAAAAATTTATGGCAGCAGAAAAAAATCACCTCAAGTCGAAAAGTTTTTAAATGGAATTTGAAATGCTTTTAATAGAATAATATAGCAAAACAAAATAGATCGATTTATAATTCAAGTTAACAAAAAAAGTTTTAACGAGATGTACAGGGACTGGAACAACTGGTACGATTTATACAGAGCAGACTTACTGAAAACGAAAGCAATTAATTTGATTAATTATTGTTTACTTTTTTCGTAAAAAGGATTTTTCGACAGTTAAGTTTTTATTTGAAATTAACTCGACAGCAATTCAACTAATATTGAGCTTTTCTGTTTTTACTAAATTATAAGTGCCGCTTTGGATTTGAACTGCATTAAACAGAAAACACCAGGTCTATCTTAGCTGCTTACTCCGAGCGCGCATCTGAAGATCTCCTGTTCGAATCTGGTGATCTTCCTTAAGATTTCGAAAAAACGAAAAACGCATTGTTCGGCGCTGAGATTCCCGATCGCCTTAAATTCGCGCCCGATCGTTTTTCGAAGCTCTTTCGTTTTTATCGAATCGATGACCGTTTGTGGTAGAAATTTACGTAATCCGACATCTTGCCTGGAAAAGACAGCGTTTTCATTGAAGAATTCCGGAAGGGCATAAAGCGCAGTTAAGCGACTTCTTACTCGAGCAATTCGAAGTTGGATTTCTTTTCAAAGACATTCGCTTTCATGTCTTTGTACTGGCGACGGATTTCTAAGACCCCCAATCTGATGGCGACCTCGTGTTCCACTTTCTCCGCAATCACGTTCAAGTAATCGGAGTAAACCTGGAAAAAATGTTGTGGCGAGGTAGTAATGAATGTCGCAGGCAGCTGATAAAAATTAGTGTTTAAAGCAATCGAGAAATTTCTAACTACTACCATCGTGTTTTTTAAACTGCACTTCAGTCAAGAACAGTGCTCCGCAACCTGTGCCGCAAGACGATAGTAGGTGTGCCGCGAAATAACGATAATTTAAACATAGTTTTCCAAAAAGAAAACATTGTTAAAAAAAGACTTTGACTTAAACCTTAGCTGGCTATCTAACTCATTAAAATAAGCTTTGAAATTTATTTTGTGTTCAAATTAATTAAATTTATTTTGTGTTCAAGTTTTTTTTGCATTTTTAGCGAGTGTTTCTTAATTTCTTAAGTGTGTCGTGAGTGAAAAAGGCAGCTTGAACACTGGTCTAAACAATGGACACGCGAGATGCAACCCACGCAACCTATTCTTCTGGTTTGTACCAACGCAAGAATTCGAAGAATGAGATCTTACTGTGCTTGCATCATAACTATTGACAACCTAGGCTTTGAACTACGTTACATAGCGATTAAATTTTAAGTTTTAGACAAAGCATTTATTGTAAAAAAGATTACCAAAAAGACAGTTTGATATTGTGAGCATGTCTTCAAGACAAAAAAAGAGAAAAACATAGAGAATGATTGGGGATAACTTACTTTAATATTGCTAAGATGTACGATAGTTTGCTTAAATTTTCAAAGAACTATAATCGCAGTGAAAGAGAAGAGTATTAAATGCTTCTAACTGTGAAAAAGTCATGAAATTTACGAAAAAGTTCAATTATATTAAAATTGGTTGATATAATCACAGATGAAGCATAAGTTATAATTAGGTAAACAATAAATTATTGAATTCCTTTGAATGCTATTTGAAACTAAAACGTTTTAGTGAGCCATTGTATCATTGATCATCAACAGCTCAAACCTTTTCGTTATAAAATTTACTATAATTATTCTGATGTGGTTGGTCCTGTTGCATTTTTTAGCTTAGCAGAACTGCCATGCAGGAGAGATCTCGGAACCAAAACGAGAAATTTTAATTTTTATGGAAAGTAAAAATTAGGATATCTTTTTCCTAAATTATATATGGGTCAACGATTTGCATTTTCTGCTGATACCAACCAACCTTCGGTACTAATTATAAAGCTACAAAAATCAATCTTTAAACAACTTTGGTCAAAGCCATGATATCATTTCAAATAAAACTAAAAAAATTACAAATTTTTATTTTAGCTGTACATTTATCTTCGTGACTCGCAAGAAAGCGACCGAGGCGTTAATACATAGGACAAGCAATTACCTTGACCTGCTTCCAGAAATGCCAAGATATTGCTGACAAATAAAAAATTTTTATTGATTTTTTTAGTTATATAAGATATGACTAAAATTTAGAACTGCTTGCCAAGACCACCAAGATTCAGCAAACTGCTTGCAGGTGAATATTCGAATAGTCGCCTAAGAGTTGTTACTTCTTAAAAAAGCTGACATTATGAAGATATGCGAAGATAACAAATATCGCACTAATTGCTTTATGAGTATACTCGTTTGTAGTGCTTCTCTGTTAAAAAATTATAAAATTATGTGATTAGAATTCTACGAGGCGTGGCCTGCAATGTTATCCTAGCAAAGTACAAAAATCTGTAGCACGAGCCTGTCCTGATAGACACTACCTAAAAAATCAACTGCTCTCTAAATCAAAAGCAGAACTGTTATCTTTATGAAAAAAAATTAATTTTCAGTCAATTGATATATTTTACCACATTTGCGGTCACAACCCTAAGTACTGTATTGTGGTGTCTAGCCGTTCAAAACTTAATTTTTGCGTTAATATTAAAAAAAAACAATGGATGAATAATAATATCGAATCATGCAATGACGAGCTCGTTACCTGCTCATAATAAAACATAAAAGTATTTTTGTCTTTCTCGAAGAGTTCTTGTGTTGTAAGTGGAAGGTATCTGACGCGCAATTCAAACCTAAAGAAAAAATTGCAAAGTTTTACAAAAGTTGATAAATGCACTTGGATCATGAGACGAACTTAGAGCTTTGTGGATTTAATGTAATTTTTAACAATTTCAAAACCTGACAACTTTTGAAACGACTTGACAGTGGTCTAAATAAGAAATAACGATGTTACAAGTTTGTCGAAGGTGGAAGTTCAAAACAACGATTTCTTAAAGATTGATACGTGTTTTCATGCTTTATAACTACGTAACCAAATTTCCCACAAATTCATTATCGCATCTCCCGTTTATTTTCCTGACTTGCTTAAAAACAACAAAAGTTAAACTACATATCGTTGCTTGTTTAAAATATTTTTTTAGTTTTTAAAATGATTTGACTAGACTGCCAAGCAGAGAAAAGTTGCATTAAGTGATTCTATTAGCAGAACAACAGGACCGGGATAAAAGTTGAACAAAGACTGTGGCGATCTCTTAGCGCTACTACGCCGCGTGTCTTTTAACTACATTGACGAATAATATCATTTAACGTTGCAAGACAAAAAAATAATAAAAACACCCCAAAAACGTAGCAAATGCTTGAATAAAATTTGAAGAGCAATATTTTTCAGTTTATAAGCCAGTGTTTCTCAAAGTGAGCTACTTGGCTCTCTAAAGAGGAATTTGAAATTTCAAGGGAGGAAAAATCACTATGGGAGGAATTGGGAGAAATTTGAGAATCTTGGTAAAATGTAATTTGACCTAAAAAAAATTGGTAAGTCTTTTGTAATCATAGCCGCACCAGCTGGTATTGCAAACTAAAACTTTTTATTAATAATTGTTCATCAATAAGCAAAAATGAATCGTATTAAAAACTAATCGGTCTTTATAACACATCAACGTAGCTAACAATTCGTTTCCATTCCATTCGGAGCAGTCATTAAAAATTTTGAATTTCTTTGCACGTTCATGTCATACGGAATAGACACATAAACTACAGTAAATCCAAGTGCAAGGCTTTACAAAATGGCAGGCAATGGCGTTTCAAAAAAACTCACATGAAACCAAAACCTTTTTTTCATTTAAAGATCATAGAAAAACCACTCGTGTAGAAACAGTGATAGCAAAACGTAAACGATGTAATTTGATAACTGACATGTGTTCTTTTAACGTTAAAAACATCGAATTTGCAGAAAGAGCTCAGAAATAAGCCTGTTACAACAAAGTGAAGTCACTTCACTTGTATTGTATAAGTCACAGCATAACGAAGACGAAAAAAATCGATGCAGCCAATCAGGAAATGCGACTGAATCAATCCAAACACAAAGATTGCAAAGGCCTTTCTTATTAGACCGAGAAAACATCGCTTACGTCACAACGGCAGAGCAAACATAAACGTGTCAGCGCTCTGCTTAGCTTAAAATAGCGGAAAAGCATCGATGCAGAACAGAAACTTTTATCAAAAAGTGACAATAAATACCATTTTCAACACTCCCCGTGTCACTTTTGTCGCAATTTTACACATAACATGACGAAATCAGAATTCACACACGACGATTATTATAGAATTGCAGGTTAAGCTGTCAGTTAGATTGGTCGTACATAAAGTTGAAACGCTTTAGTTTTAAAAAAAAAATGTTATCGTTGAATAGGTAGGTCACAAATTGCAGTTCGCCGTAGAACTGCTGCTTAATGGCACAAAGCCCTTTCCAAAATTGCATAAGTTTTTATATCAAAAGTAATCGAAACAAATATTTTTAACAACGTTTAATTACTCGATATTAACACTATTAAAACCAGCAATAATTCATATGTTTAAAATTAATGGTATAAATTAAATCTGGCATAATTGCGATTAAAAATGCCAAAAAAAATTAACAAACTTAAACAAAGCAGCCACGAAGTACCAACCTCCATTCTTCAAACGGATGTAACACTTCATATCGTTCCTTAATTTCTATCAAAGTCAAGTTTCGATGAAGCCAATGCACGTCACCACTGTCTTGGTGAACCAAGCGCATTCCGTACGAGTTGATGCATGCGCACCCGTCGGGGTAAACACGGCCGCAGACGGCTAAAATGATGCTCTGAAAAACAGGAAAAAGTTTAATATCAGCCGTTAAAGTGATTTGAAACAAAATTGGTGATTAATCGGGTCGTGCTCACTACGCTACACCGCTCGTGCTTTCTTCGAAATCATGGGACACAACTATTCGCTGATGCTGTTTTGCTTAATCAAAGCCAATCTTTCTTTTGCTTGACGCGAAAAAATAATTACAATACAGTAGAATTCCAATTATATAGACTACAAATTTTGTAGAATACCTGTTATATAGACAACAAATTATGTAGAATACCTATTATATAGACTTTTTGAAAATAAATTTACTGTATTTTGAACATGCCATGCAAAATATTGCTTTGACTACAGATGAAACTGATGAATAAATACTATTTACTTTAAGACTAATAGTTTATATGTAAGAAATATATATTTTCAAATATTTCTTTGAGAGCAGCCGGTACATTTTTTATAGACAATACACGTTATATAGACTTGCCCGAGTCTATATAATTGGAATTCTACTGTAATATTACTTTAAACAAAGCAAATGTTCGATTGCACTCATTCTATATAACCGGCCGGCAAAATCTATTACTCATGGGGGGGGCGGATTTTTTCTGCAAGCTTTTCGCGGGGCGCAGTTGCCATGACGACAATCAGCAGCGTTTTATTTTTTCTCAAAAACGCCGACAACGTGATCGAGAGGCTAAAGAAAGCCGGGTTCAATACCCACTCGCGTCGTTCTGACGTGCGCCTGGTAAAGGCACTTTTTTCTGTTTCTCTTTTTTGGAGAAATATAAAGATAGCTGTTTTCTGATAGAAAATGCAGAGCAGCTTTATGTGATTTTTTAAAAATTTATCCAGCTACCTTTTACAAATCTGTCGGTGAGCATTCCACTGACTGGATTCTGCAAAATTGTAACTCAACAAACTATAAAATAGTTTCTTTTAAACAAAATAGTTTTTAAGCAGGAAACAAAACCCGAACAAAAGATTAAACTTTATAAGGCGATACAATTATAAGCTTTAAAGTAAATAAATAATGATCTTGTATATTTTCGGTCCACGAGAATTCGATGCCGGTAAGTCGGCAAACCTCAAAAGTTTGACCGATGACCAACAATAACATGAAATATCAAGAATTAAAATTAGCTATCAATTGTTTGACACTTATTTTGTGAATAGCTACGTGTACCACGTTATTACTATTAGCCGTACAAAAATTAAGAGAACTAACTAAGGCAGGGATGCACAACCTTTTCGCTATTCCCGGCCAAATTAAAGTGCGTGTTAATCATCGTGAGTATAAACTCAAAAGTACGTACATAAGTACGTGATTCAAATGAAATTATGTCTAATACAAAAATAAGTTTTACAGATGTAGTTTAGTCATACTAAAAAATGTAATGAAAAAAATAGTAACAATTTTTTAACAAATCTGTTTAAGCACAATTGGTAAAACATTGTATTAATGACTCCTTTGGTCTTGCGTTTTCATATATAAACTTGCAAAATCAGTCAATCCAGGCGGCATTATCTCAATAAGCTACAAAAAATCGTATAGTGAATCAACAATTTGTACAAAAATTTAACCAAAACAGCATGGCTATTGCTTTTTAAAAAAAAAGGAGAAATTTAATTAGGTTAAATTTGTGAAGAGTAAAGGGCACGACGTATGTTCAATTGCGCGGGCGCAGATTGTGATCAAAGGGCAGTTGTGAACGAATTTTAACAATACAACTTATAAGTGATTTCACTATACTAATACAAACAAAGAGAAACTTTACAGCATTACCGATAATTACATCGTGAATACAACGCACCAAAGAATACCTTTGCTTATAAACCTTTTTTAAGTTACTTATGTTTATCTAGATTTTTTTTCTCTTATTTTCGTAATTTAAGGAAAAAATTCGGAAATGAGCTGACTGTTGCTTAACCTTAAGCGTATTTTTAATTAGTTTATTTCTGATTTTGGCTATGTTTGAAAACTTTAAAAGAACTTTTACCTGGAAGCCGCAGCATAGCTGTTGGGATTTAGTAAATTTTGCAGTAGATTTTTTTGGTTCATTTAAATTAAATAAAATGTCTGGCTTTTCCTACTCAATTACGTAAAATGTAATCAAATGACCAACGATAATGTTTGATGTAGTTGTTGTTGTTACCCCTCCTCCAAGGATATCTTGAAGTAGCCATTCCAAAACTATATAAAGAAGACAACCTAGATTCCCACTTTTGAATTAAACCTGCTGCTTCCAAAGGCTTTTTCCAAAAACTGGTGGCATGGTGTTGTATTGGTACTTTGTTACAGTTTAAAAAATGATTAGTGTCATGTGTTTGTGTTAACCATAGTAAGCATTGTGGCGTGTAAGTATCAAGGTTTACTCTATGTAGGCAACTTTGCAAGAGTAATCGTTTGTTGGCTCTTGAGCATCAGTCGATCTTGCGAACCAGCGAAGACGAACGAATTTTATATTTGCCTGACTGATAACAGTGGCCTGCATTTTTCAACTTCAAAAAATTTTTTTCGATGAAAGTATGCAATAACACCTAATTTTAGGGTACTGATTCCGAATCTGTACTCCTTTTCCCCCATCACACCAGGTTTTGGAGATAAATGCTACACCTTATATGCCGTTTTTGGTGAATAATCGTAAATTGTTGCAAGGTGTCAGAAGTACACTTCACTCAAAAAATTTCAAAAGTTTGCACAGAATTGTTACAAATCTTTGTCTTCTCATGATCAAAAACAAAAGAAGTCTGTTGAAATATAACAACATTTGAGATAGAGTCAGTAAAATGACATTTATTATCAGCACAACAGTGTGGTCGCATCGGTATCTGTATCATTGAAAAAGCGCGTCTTCCTGATTTTCTTGCATGTTCAGATGAGTCCTCGCTCTTCAGGCACCAGCAGCAGTCAGCAATCATATTGACATTCCACTGACCCTGATAGCATTCCTCCATCACTATTATCTGCTGGTGAAAGCATTCACCTTGCTCTTCACTAAACATCCCACAGTTATCTGGAAAGTAATCGAGAATGGAGTGCAAAAAGTGCATTTTGACACTTATCCTATACCCAAGTTTCTAAAAAGCATTGAGCATGTTGATAACAAGGTGTGCATAATTGGAGGCTCTGTTGCTTCCAAGAAACTGCTGGGTACAGCTTTTAAATCTTTTCGTGCTTGCAATTCCATTACAAACAAACTTTTCTCAAAATTTCCATCCTTCAATAGTGCTCTGATTTGAGATCCAGTGAAAATATCTGCTTGCAGCTTAGCACTAGATAAAGCCAAAAACTTTTCTTAAAGATACCTAAATCCTACTCCGTCACACCTTCATACGCCGTCCACAGCTTTCACAAAGTTTTTCTTGCACCTTAACTTGATATGCAAAGGTGGTAAAATAACTTTAGCTGGAGAAAAAGATGTTCCTTCACGTTTTTAGATCCTGGCAGAAACTCATCTCTAGGTGGATCAGTTTTCGAGTAAAGTGGGAAGATTCGCCCTGCTGTCCCAAAGACAAATAAAAAGGGAAATTTAGGGAACCCACTTTGACGTCCAAGTAGAAGAGCTACAACTTTCAAATCACAACATATCATCCAATTATGCTCATAGTACTTTATCAGTTTCAACAGCATTTCTATGTTTTTATATGTTTCGGACATTTCAGTAAAAAGTGCAACGGGAATAGATGACGTAGAAGGCCCATAGTACAACAACACAGCTTTCGTGGTCGTCTTTGATGAGTCTATTAACAGCCTCCAATCTTCTGCTTAATCTGACATCACAAATGCTTCAATCAAGTCTTGGACGTTCGTACAATATACCAGAGTATTCAGGTCCACAACTGGCTGTTTGAGGTGTAAAAAACCACAAACAAAAAGTTGTGCCAGCTGTTTAAGTTTTCAACTTTTCAGTTTGAGTCAACAAGCTATATTGTCTTAACAAGTTCTAATGTGTTTATAACTGTTATTAAAATTTTTATACAAAAAAAAAAATCAGTTTCCTCTTCCTCAAAATACAGCATTTAAGTCTATCACTTTAAATTAGTATTTCTTTCTTTTCTTCACATTCGCATTCCATTATAAAATCATCGTAATGTCAAATCGATAACCAATGGTACATAAAAATTCTTGTCATATTCTTAAAAATGTGTGTTCTTTTTAATTTGATTTTTGTGTGTGTTTATAACTATTATTAAAATTTTTATACAAAAAAAAAAAAAGAACGAAACAGGTGTGTCGGCTATTGCTTATTGATGACTTGACCATTCTTATTTAAACCAGAGTGTCTTATTTACGGAAAAATCCTGTAAATTCTTCCTCTCTGTGACGGTTCCACGCAAAAGTTGTATCCTTTTCAAGGTTTTTTCCTTTAATCTCGCCCGTAAATCTGTGCTGCTTCTTTTGAAAGATTAAACTCCTCACAAGAGAGTCCTCATTCAACTGAGCTTGTGAAAGCAGTTTGGGAAAGTCATTGATTATTTCTTATTGATAGTGCTCTCCGTCACTTGCGGTTCTTTCGGATTCTGAAGAGCTGTGTATCTCTGCTGGAGGATTCGGTACAGGGATTTCATCAGTGTGGCAAAACCCCAATATACGAGGGCTGTTTGAAAAGTAACGGGACTGTGTAAATAATTATTTTATTTGAAATGCCACGTAAAAATTACAACTTGTCCCCTTCAAAGTAATCTCCTTGAGCTCGAATGCACTTTTCTAATCTCTGCTGCCATGCTTCTATGCACTTCTGGAAAGATTTCATTGGGATCGCTCGTAGTTCCTTCGTTATGGCTGTTGTTATGGCTTTTGAGTCTTGAAAACGGGTTCCTTTAATGACTCCCTTGAGCTTAGGAAACAAGAAAAAATCACAGGGAGCCAGATCTGGCGAGTAGGGTGGTTGCTCCAGCACGGCAATGTTATTTTCTGCAAGAAATTGTCGTATGCTTAAGGCATTGTGAGCAGGAGCATTGTCATGATAAAGCAGCCATGACTTTGTCTCCCACAATTCTCTTCTTTTCTCCCTTACCGAACGCATCAAACGTCGCAAGATGTCTTTGTAAACATTCTGGTTAATGGTTTGGCCCTGTGGCAAGAATTCTAGATGAACAATTTCATGAACATCAAAGAAAACAATCAGCATCACCTTAATTTTGGACTTGAACAGCCTTGCTTTCTTGGGTCTTGGTGAGGATGCACTCTTCCATTCAAGGCTCTGCCGTTTGGTGAGTGGATCGTACTCGAAGATCCACGACTCATCACCGGTAACAACTCTACTCAGCAGATCTGGTGTAATTTCAAGTTGTTTCAGGATGTTTTGACAAACTTGCACACGATTTTCCTTTTGCCCATCATTCAGCAACCTTGGTACCATTTTCGCACAAACCTTCCTCATCCCCAGATCTTCTGTAATGATCCTCCACACCCTCTCACTATTCATGCTCAACTCATCTGCTATCATTCTAACAGTAAGGCGGCGGTCACTGCGCACTTTTTCTCTCACACGCTCAACATTTTCGTTTGTTCTGCTTGTTGTTGGCCTTCCACTCTTAGGATCATCTTCCACATCCTCTCTTCCCTCTCTGAACCTCTTGTGCCACTCAAAAATCCGAATTCTTGACATCGTAGCATCTCCGTAAACTTCTTGGAGCAAATTGAATGTTTCAGTTGGAGTTTTTCCAAGTCGAACGAGAAATTTCAAGTTGATTCTTTGTTCAATGCTCATTATTTGTTAACAAAAGAAGAAAAAAAAGAAAAAAATATTTACTAAATAAATTATCCCAAAACGAACTACAGTAAAGCACCTTTCAAGAAAAGCCTGTAAAAAAGCATATGGTTGTCACAGAATGCTGAAACTACATTTTTACAACCACAAGACATTGCGCCATCTTAAAAAACAAAGCTTTTATCACTGTTGCAAGTGTTGTTTGTGCAAAGCATACAGTCCCGATACTTTTCAAACACACCTCGTATGCCTTTAATTTAAGGTACTTAGATTTTGGATTTATTTCTTTTGTTAAACTCCTTAGTGCTCACCATACATAAATAACAGATATGGTGATGTAACAGTAGCTTTTCTATACATATTATGCATGCAACAAGCGGAGCAAAGCCTTTATTCTGGTCACCAAATTTTATCCGAAAATAGGCGTGATAGAGTTTCTTTGGGCAACTTATTTACCACTGCTGGTTAAAAGAAATTTTAGTAAACGGGAACATATTTACCACTGTCTGTTAAAGGGCTAACATTCATAGATAATGTTTCAAGATAAAGACCTATTGTAACAACAAATTATGTCGAATTTTGTTTTGAGAAATGATATCGTTATGGCAACGAAGTAGGTAGTAAAATGCAAGCAAAACATATAGGGTGTCCATAAACTATCGTTACAATTTTCAAAGTTTGTCAAAATTTTATTTTTTAAGATATTTTCGTTTGATTTGTTTTATAGTGAAGGAAAATTCTTCAAGTTTTTTCTTTCTTAGCAGGTACTTGTAGAAATAATTAGGTTTAAAATTACATATTTTTGAACTTAATAGCGAAAGTAGAATTCGTGAAAATGAGCACTCCGCAGGAAAAAGCCCAGTGTGTTTCCTGGTTTATAGAGACAAAGTCAGACATGCAAGCACAGCGAAACTTTAGACGCAAGTATGGAAGAAAGCCACCTGCGCGATCTACCATTCGAGCATGGCATAAAAAGTTTATGGAGACTGGTATTCTGCTATAGAGAAAGGGAGCTGGCCGACTTCAAATATCAGAAAAAGAAATTGAATCTGTGCGAGTGGCATATACCAAATGCCCTAGAAAGTCCATTCGCTGGGCTTCTACGCAGTTACAGATCCCACGCTATGTAAAAGATATCGTTTACTGAACCAAAGTCAGAGACATTAATGATTTGCAACATCGAATAATTGAAGCAATTGATACAGTTACTGAAGATATGCTAGCAAGAACATGGCAAGAAATTGAATATCAGTTGAATATCGTACGTGCGACTGATGGTGCACAGAGAGGTGTACTAGAGGTTTACTAAAGCATCTAACGTAAACTTGAAGCATTTCCCTTATAAAACAAACCGATTGAAAATATCTTAAAAAATAAGACTATTGTGAATTTTTGAAAATGTAACGATAATTTATGGACATTCTGTATATCTTTTTGACCATAACTTTAAAACCTGATGTGATATGCAAAAATGGATGAAGTCAGCGCACCCAAATTGGGTAGAAAACGTTGACATCTAACAGAGAAAAAATCTCATGCAGAAAAGTGTAATCAAAAATCAGCACTGAATTCTCGAACGCCGAATCCAGGGTGCTGATCCTTATTTGTCGAGTTCTCGGCCTGACTTCTTCTGACTCGTATTTTTTTGCCACAGGTCGGGCAAACTTGCTCAACACCAAAGTGTGTCGTCAGTTCGCAGCAAATTTGAATCTTAAATTCTTTTTCCAAAATGTTGTAGGATACATTTATTTTGTTGCGGCGACCTTTTTTTCGACTGTTGTTTCGACTTTTCACATGATTTTTTTTTGTGAAAAAAATAAAAATAAGGTAAATTGGGTGATTATAATTTATCAGTGAAGTGTGTAATCATAGAGCTGTGGTTAAGTGTATTTATTTATTGCAAAAGGTGGAAGCGCCATGAAACGGAAAACAAGAAAGTTTGCAAAAAGCTTAAGGGCCAGAGTATGGTCCGCGTTACGCATTTATATGGCTCGCGATGGTGTTTAAAAAATCAGGACTTTCCTGCTTCGACTGTAAGATAGTAAAAATGCGGTTGCTTTAACGTTCTTTTCGGCATTTACGTCTTCACATTACGTTACACTGTTGTTTTATTGCTGATGTATAACACGAAACAGAGGGATTTCATTACTGATGAACATTGGTCTAATCAACCTGGAGTTGCCACGTCTTCTGTCAAAACCAACATTGGCAAGATATATTAACACAGAAGATTTTAGATATCTCACTAATAACTTAATGTTTTGTATAAATTGGTTGGAAATGTTTTTGCATTTGTAAAACTTGTTTTTGTGAATTATTAAAATGCTTGGCCATCAGCATTATCAAAATTGTACGCTATAGCCCATTGCGATAAATATTTGCACGCCCTGTTTAAAAACAAATAAAAATTAATCGATTGACTGCGCATGGTTCACCAACGATCAACCTTCGAAAACATCGGATAATAAAATTTCTATAAGAGTCGCATTTGGATTATCTTACGAAAAAAATTAATTAAAACAACAGCAGTTTCAGACCAACCTTAATATCAGTAGAATCCGTACATCGAACGGTTGTGCTTAAATCGAACCGATTTATTTTGATGAAGGTCTTTTCCGATAACGATTGGCTGCATGGAAAAACACGTGATTAATGATGCAACAATAATTTAATTTGTATAGAGATGTACATTTTAAACTCATGTTCAAAGAGGTGGCGAGATTTTCTGCAGCCAAAGATTTGGCGAACAAAATTTCGGCGCACATTGAGTTCGGCAATATACAAATTTCGATTTTTATTTATTCGTTCATTTCTCAACGAGGGTTCTATTTTCTCAGATCGGACAAAGTTGACCCTTTTATTTGTCGTAATCTCATGCTCGCAAGTTATCAATCACTCCGCTTGCTTTCAACCTCGTTTATCAACATAGATAGTGCTTTAAATTTTTAAAGAAGCTTCGATTTTTAGAAATTTTGCAGTGTAACAAAATCCGAGACTTCTTTTTTGATTAATAATTCTTTTTCCATATTTGTGCAATGATAATAAGTTGCTGGTCCTGCATTAAATAGTTTACAGTAGCATACTTGATCTAATGTTACAATTTTTAATTGAATAGCGTAACATTCTTGAAGCAGCAGCAGGTGGAGCAACTGTTATATGGTCGTTCAAACAATAACACCTGCAATAGTTGATCCGAGCTTTGAGTCACGAGTCGAAGTCAGAGTAAAAGTTGAACAAAAATAAACGTTACGAGTCTAAATACGAGTTCTCAAAAAGTCCGAGTCAAACTTGAATTGTTTGAACTCTGGCAGCAAATTCAACCATTTCTACCTGCTTAAGTTCATTAGATTCAGCCAGTAGCCAACAATTTGAGGTAAGCTAACCGAAATCTCTTAACAAGTATTAAATAGCCAGAAGTTTCTGAATCAAACATTTTGCGTGATCACAAAAAAATATTCAATGCAAAAAGTCGTGAGCGTCTCGATACAGGCGCTCGAGTGACATGCAATCGCATTTTATGTCCGATTTTAGAAAGTAAAACACTCGCTTAAGTAAATAAGTAATAAATAAAAATTGGGCGCGGAAATCTGTATATCGCCTAACTCTCGCAGAACGTGTTTGGAACGAAAAGTCACTGCGCCACAATAAATAGATTACTCCATAACTTGAATCTCATAAATGGCTTTGGGTATATTTATCAAGATCACTAGCGATCAGAAAAAATTGAAACAAGATCCAATGCAATTTAATTCATGTCACTTATTGTACGAGTAAATAACAAAACAAACGCAAATAATAATAAATCCCGCATCAAGTGCAAAAATTTCCACCTGGGGGGAAATTTCTGGACTTCTTGCATTTTGACTGTATTTTTGAAGATGTTGGAGTTAGAGTTACGGTTAGTTTATTTGATATTTTTAAAGGTGTTAGGGTCAGTTTCTTTTATTAAGATTTTTTTCTTGGATATTTTTAATATTTTTGAAGGTGTTAGGGTTAGTTTCTTTTATTAAAAAATTTTTTTCGTTGAAAATTTTTGCACTTGTTAAAGCTGGGGTGAAAATTTTGATTACAAATCCAGAAGTGACCGAAAAAAAAATTGAATCTAGTAAAAACACATTTCATATTAGCGGTGAAGTTGCCTTAACAAGAGATAACTTCTTTGTGACGAGGTATTAAGCAAGCATTTTAAATGAAAAGAAGAAATCAGTTTTAGAAACTCCAATTTACTTCTTTTTATTATTATTCTGAATTTCAATTCTTTTCTTCAATTCAATTCTTTCAATTCAATTCTTTTTATTCCGAATCACAATAGAAGCGAACTCCAGCATGCAGCTGTTAGTTCGCTTCTATTGTATTTCACAAAATAAGTTACATTTACTTCTTTTTATTATAACAACACAGGCCGTTACAGCTATATATATTCTTCTTCTTCTTTCGGCTCCTCCCTACCCGGGGTTTCCACAGCGCGACAGTAATCTCCATTTCACTCGGTCTACTTCGTCTCCTTCCCTAGCTCCAACCTTTCCATGTCTTCTCTCAACAAATCCATCCACCTTCTCCTTGGCCTTCCTCTTTTCCTTCTGCCTGGCACCGCCATCTCCATCATCCTTTTTCCCACGTAGTCTTCTTCTCTCCTTTTTACGTGTCCATACCAACGTAACCTTGCATTCGGAAGTTTGTCTCCCAGATTTGCAATTTTCGTGGTCCCTCTCACGTATTCGTTTCTTATCTTGTCCTTTCTTGTCACTCCCAGTGCCCATCTCACCATTTTCAACTCTGCAACTTCCATTTTTCCCACCTGTCTTTCCGTCACTGCCACCGTTTCCATTCCATAAAGCATGGTTGGTCTGAACAACACTCTTGTACATTTTACCCTTAACCTTTGCTGCTAACTTCCTGTCGCACAGAACTCCAGATACCTTCCTCCAACTCATCCATCCTGCTTGGATCCTTCTCCTTACTTCTTCTTCACATCTTCCATCGCTACTAACTGTATTTGAAGTTTTTTGCTCTCATTACCTTTTCTCCTTGCAGCTTCAACTCTTTTCCATTATCCACACCCCCAACCCTCAAATATTTGGTCTTTCTCCAGCTCACTTTCAGGCCTCTTCTCTCCAGTGCATTTCTCCAAATCTCAGATCCTCCTCTAGCTCCTTATGATTTTGCCTAGATAGCACTATGTCATCTGCAAACGGCATATCCCATGGTGCGTCCTTCCTGATATCTTCTGTCAGCCTGTCTATGGTGATGGCAAAAAGAAATGGGCTGAATGCTGAAACTTGGTGGAGTCCAACACCTACCTTGAATTCTTCAGTCAACCCTGCTGCACTTCTCACAGTTGTTGTCGCTCCGTCATACATATCCTGGATAATCTTTATGTAGCACTCTATAATGTTTCAGCTAACTGCAAGCATTCCCACAGTTCCCATCTGGGTACCCTGTCATATGCTTTCTCCAAGTCAATAAAGGCACAGTGCACTGCCTTTTGCCCTTCAGTCCACTTTTCCAACAGCATCCTTAGACAAAAGATTGCGTCGGTGGTACTCCTTTCTGGCATGAACCAAAAATTGTTGCTCAGCGATTGTCACCTCCTTCCTTATCCTTGCTTCTATTATCCTCTCCCACAATTTCATAGTGTAGCTCATCAACTTGATCCCCCGGTAGTTTCCACATGTCTCCTTTACCTTTGTACAAAGGTACAAGCATGCTCCTCCTCCATTCATCTGGCATCTTCTCTCCTCGCAAGAGTCTGTTGAAAAAGTTCACTAAAAACTCCACACCTTTATTGCCTAGAGCAATCCATGCTTCCACTGGTATGTCATCAGGTCCTTGAGCCTTTCCCTTCTTCATCTTCCTTCAACACAGTCCTGACTTCTTCTCCAGAGATATCTTCCACGTACCTTTCTCTCCCTTCTGTTCTCGTTTCTCTTCTTTCTCTAGGGTTTTCATGGTTGAGTAAGTTGTCAAAATACGTTATGTTTCACTTTCTCTTCTTCCATCAGAATCTCCCCAGTTTTACTCTTGATTACTCTTACTTGTTGAACATCCTTGCTTTGTCTGTTTCTCTGCTTTGCTATTTTGAACACCTCATTTTCCCCTCCTTTGTTTCCAGTTTTTCGTACAGTTCCTTATATGCCTTGTTTCTTGTCTTTGCCACTTCTCTCTTAGCTTGCTTTCTTGCATCTTTTTATTATAACAACACGCAAAACATAATACAAGTCAATGCTTTAGCAAGTACTCTACTACTTTTAAATCCAGGCAGTGCAACAGTCTGGGGTAGTAAAAGGATAAACCCTCGGCCCCAGTCCTGTTTGTGTCTGACCTGGAGTGGATACCCTTCAAACGACGACGACGACGACTACTTTTAAATAATAGATTCGTTAAAAAAAATTGAAGTAAACCAGGTCTGTATGGGACGTTTACGCGGGGAGAGGTGAAAAATAAATGAGCATTAAGACTTACTGGAACAAATTTTCTCAACTTTTCTAAACAATTAATTCTATATTATTTGGTACTTACTCATTGTTCCTCATTGGCAGTGGAGGATTGGGGTTGGGGTTGGGGCGTGACATTGTGTCGGTGAGTTTGTCGTTCTCTTCTTGGACTCCTGCACGCAATAAACTAAAAGATAAGTTCTTAAATTAAAATTGCTCAAAATTTCTATTCCTTTCTTACCAAATTACATACGTCTCCACTGAAGTTTTCAGTGAAATTCATACAGTGTCGGCAAAAAGTTTACGACCAGCACAAAAAAATTTAAAAATCAAAAACATGATAATTCAGCAAAAAGCACTTCGTTTCTCAAAGATATATAAGTTAATGCAATTTAAAACAATTATTGTAACCCAAAGAAACTATATGATAACTTTAAATATGCATCTGGCACCTTTTTTTAGCATACTTAAAATGATTGGCAAAAAGTTTAAGACCAGTTAAGAGAAGTGGTCCAAAGCTTTTTGCCGACACTGTATATCATAAAAATTTAACAGCATTAAAACTCACCGAATAACCGAAAGCAGTTAGTAAAGTTAAATATCATTTTTAACATTATAAAAAAGAGGAAGTAAACACGTTAATTTGTGTTTCCATATCTTTTGGCAAATATATCAGAATGCTTTCTTAGTTTAAAAAAAAAAAAAAAAAACACGTTTTTTGTCTATGTTATCTATATTCTATTAAAATATATTAGTATAATCATTAATTGTCTTTCACAGCAAAAATAGATATGCAATTAATTGAAAACTTTCGCACCGCCAAAACAATCACCTGTTAATCTTATACGTATTCATTTACACTAGTTTCTAATCAATGTTAAAATTAGGCTTAGTGTTCAATAGATTCACAAAGCCGGGTATCAATACTGTTCACTGCCGATTGATGCTTTTTATCTTAAGAACATATAGCAACCACCCTACTTGTCGTCTTGTTCGCATGTGAGGTTTTTATATAAAACCTAATTAACGTTTTTTTTCATTTGAATAGATCAATAAGAACATGGCAATAACAGTTAAGTTTGGATTAACATTCGTAGCGAACGATTCAATTACTACTATAAATTTTTTTGGTCTTCTGATTAAAGATTAAATACAATAAAGAATTTCTTAAAGCTCGTTCTCACTACAAGCGTTGCCGGAATTATTCTTCGCTTGTTTACTAAGTTTTTTTACTTCTCTCAACGCTTAAGCGTAAAAAAAATCAATAAACAACGAAGAATAATCCAGCCAACGCTCGTAATAGAAACGGGCCTTCACGTAAAAATAGTTTATTTAATCATTGATTCGATTGATTTATGACTGTCATGTTTTGTTGTGATATCCGAATGTTTTTAAGGTACTAATCATCATTACGCGTGTTATTGATTCCCCTGACTGCAAAATAACAGCGTGGATTTTTAAACGTTTTGAAACTGTCAATTGGATTACTTCAGCCTGGTTGCGAAGATGCACAACATTGCTGTCAGGTTGAATTCTCAAGTGCGTCTGGTTTATTGAAAGTGGTATAAATGCGATTTAGAATTGCAAGGTAAAACGTAACCAAAAACAAGCAACGTAAAAAGTGCACAACAATTTTTCGGGCTCGAGCGGTTTTTATTAAACATTATGTATCAAGATTGATATAAATAATATCATTAATTTTTATTTAAAACTTGAGGAAAAACTAAAAAAATTATTTTTTGTTTCTTCTTACTCAACTTCCCATAAAAAAATAATAAAACTTATCTAATTACAATCAATAAGTTATATTTTGAAAAAACCAAACAAACAATTTTATATTACTGATAACACTACAATTCCAGACATCTACAGCACATACCTAATTACTATTGTTGCAAGTTTTAGTTACTAAAGACCACGAGTGATACTTTCTATAACCTAGGTTCTTAAACTGGGGGGCATGAAAGGTTTTTCATGGAAGCGCGAGCAACTCGGTAAACACTGAATTGATAGCTGAAACAAATTTTTTAGTCTACACCATCAATTTGGGACGGATTGGACGCTGATGAAAAGTAAAAACTTTTTTTTGGTTTTCACCTTGAATTTTGGCCGAAATTGAAGGTTTTGGACGCTGATGGAAAGTAAAGACTTATTTTTTGGTCTTCACCTTGAATTTGTGCCGAAATTGGAAATATCGATAAATTGCTTGGGTTTTGTTTTGGGTTTGTATCGTCAAGGGGGGCGCGAATCTGCTTGCATTTGGAAATGGGGGAGCGAGACTTTTGCTTGCATGAAAAAGAGGGGGAGTTATGTTTTTATGAGGAAGAGGCTGAGCAAGTTTTGTTTAAGTGAAAAAAAAAGGGACGTCTCAAAAACTTTACGAACCACTGTTTAATGACATCTGTTTGCTAGGATAAAAACTGCTAACGAAGCAGCGATGTACAGCAACAAAATAAGAAAAACACAGGACCACAGCTGGCCAGGGCTTTTGCATTAAAATCATTGTGAGGATTATTTATTTACAAAAACAGTATCGTAACGAGTGACCATTCCTTGCTATTTGTATATAGCAGTATTCAAACCTTCATTTTACGTGGGAATAAAACAATTTTTTTAGTTGATGTTGAAAAATTCTCGCATAAAAGCGTTTAGCAAAGTATCAAGCGAACCTCTTGAACAAATGCGCATCAAAATCTTTATATCGATTTAAACTGGATTAGGAAAGTTAATGTAATAGCTGACTTAAAAAGACAGAACCACCCTGGCTTTTTCACTTTAGGTGCAAGTGGAATAAGATAAGCTTTTTCCTAAGTCTTGATCTTTCAAATAATTGTAATGCCTTTAAACTGAAAAGATAAACATTTATCTGATAATACCAAATGACGCTGCGAATTGTGAAGAAAATAAACATGACCTGGAAAAAATAACTGTAAACTTGAATATACAGTATTAGTCATAGAACTCGACGAGAAGATGCAATCATTTATGAATATGTAACTTCCAAAAAACAAAATTTATTGACAATTTGTTTAGTATACCGCGGATATAAAGATAGAGTGATTTATGGGTATAAAAATAGCACAAAAACATTTGAATCTTTTTTTTATTATAAATTCCACTCAGAATAAGGGTTACTATTTATAGTAGAGTTGCAAAAAAAATTATTATTAGAAGTCCTGTAAGTCAAAGGCTACACAACAAGACCTGATAAATGACTAAACATTCGACCACAACTTTTGAATTGCACTAAAAAAAAAGGATACAATGTAAAAACTAAGTTGGCTTTCAAGTGTCAGATAAAGCTTTTCAATTATTAAAAAAACTGCCAATGACTTTTATTGGTAAAAAAATTGTTATAAACAAACAGCTGCAGATGGCTACATAACCGGAAAAGATATTTTAAGACAAACAATGAAAAGACGCGCTTTTAATAAGTGATTCCAATGCTGTATATAGTAATATTTTTAAAATAAGTAATCAAGTTGAGTTCCCCGTCATAATGCACACAAAAAAAGCAGATGAAAAAGAACCTAAAGCAATCATTTACATCTTACTGATAAAGCCATTAAACCTACAACGAACTTACGAAGTCGGTGCCGTATACAGCAACGATCGCATATTTGAAAGTCAAAGAAACAGCAAAAACTTAAACCACGCTTTTTTCAGCAGGAAAAGCAATGCGCTTATCAAGCTTAAAACATGTATCTCTGATTAGACCCGGACTGCAGAATCACCTTGAAAACTGGTATAGATTAAAACGGTTTACTTCAATCGCATTGAAGGGTTTAAACAACGCTTTAATCAACGAGGTATATACGATTAGCCAACAGCAAACACCTTTTTATAAATTCCAACGATTAAAACTTTAAGCGTGAGTTGCTACAAACATGAAATTCTGATTCAAAAAGCGTCAAGTGAATATAAAATTCCTTAAACTAAACGATAAAACGGCCTACGAATTTTTAGCAAAAATTACAACTTTTTACAATCGTCTTCTTTTTCTTAAACCACTAAAAACCAATAAACAATAAAAAATCCTGGTATTTAAAAAAAAACTATGTCTCGACATTTTCACTCATTATACGAAATTCTGGAAATGAAAATAAAATATATTTTGTCAAACGAAATCTACAAATAGTACTCTCAAACCCTTGAAATATCATCATCGTTTTTTTATAAATTCTCGATTTTAAACTGATTAGGTTTGCCACTTCGCAAAGCCACAGAAAAAGTACATTAAACAAACCATCAACTAAGCAACTCCAAGGTGATTAATTAAATTAACAATATAATTTACATAAGCAGAAGTTATTAAGAAGTCAAATATCTAAAATAATCAATATAATTGTCAATCGTACTAAACCGTCTGTAGGACAAAAGTTTGAAAATCATAGTGGTTTTAAATATCCAAAATTTTAAAATTATAGTGGGAACTAATATGTAGAAACTAATTTAATAAACATCCATATCATTACGACTGGAAACTGTTTTATACGAGAATATGACTATACCACCTTTTATTTATCGGCTCATAATGCTTGGTTTAACATATTGAAAAAATTGACCTACCAAAGAATAATCATTTTTTTACTTTATTGTATCTCTATATTCCTCCTGACTCGCAGGAAAGCGACGGCGGCGCTAATACACAGAGCAAGCAATTATCCCGACCTGCTTCCGGAGATGCCAAGATATTGCTGTTCTTTAAAATCTTTTGCTTTGGTTTTTTTAATTTTATAGAAACATGACTGAAATTTAAAACTGCTTGCCAAGACCACCGAGCAGGGGAAAGTGCCGTACAGTGTCTTTTTCAAGGACACAACAGAATGGCGCGAGTAGGTTTTGAACCCAAACCATGTTGACCACAATCACGGCGCTCTAACCGCTTGACCATGCTACCGATATCATCACATGTAGACATCTTTGATATTAGAAAAGAGCACTTATTTATTTTCGTATGCGCTCGCTAGGTTCTTATGACACGAAATAGCTCTGAGGTGCGAAAACTTAAAACTTTTGGAACGCATTAACTGGAGGGAGACTCCACGATTTCAAGCCATTAAACCAATATTTAGGAACTTACGAATTTCCGGGCTCATTCAATCAAAATTACTAATAAGCCAGTGCAGACAAAAAAGTTTTTAGTGTCTACAAGTCTTTAGAACAGTGTTTCTCAAAGTGAGTCACTTGGGTCCCCAAGGAGGAATTTGTAACCTGAAGGGAGGAAAAATTGTTAAGGGAGGAATTGGGGAGGAATGTGAATGAAATATTAATTTATTCTTGTGAATGAAATACATTAAATTTATACATCGTGATTTCGGGAGCAAAATAGGGAAATCAGAGATGAAATCAAAGTGAAGACCTTTTTTTTTTTTAAAGATCATCATGATTTTGGCAGCAAAATAGGGAAAGACGAAATCAAAGCTCCTTTTCTTTTTTAGAGAACATCAATTTTTGGAAATCCTTGCCTCGGGGCCCTGAATTTACATATCCACCACTGCTCCTGGGATAACTGGAATACGGATCGAAAGTTAGGATGAATACAAAAAAACTAAAAAAATTTCACTTTGATTATTGAGGTATTTTTTGGAGGGGAGGAATGATGGTACCTGAGTCCGGAAAGGGAGGGATGCGGCAAAAACTTTGAGAACCACTGCTCTAGAAGTTGTTTTTTAATCAAAAAAACTATTCTCTAAAACAAAAATACTAAATTGAGTATTTGAAATTGTAAGTATAACCAAATGCGGAGTGCGAAATATCACGTCGTATGAATTAGAGCTTGACTGTGTAAACAAACGGCATGAAAGTTGGATCGATTGGCAGATGATGAACTTTTTGATGACTTTGGGTCAAAAGTAAAAAACATTTTTCACGATCGACAATAAATTTCAGTAATTTTATAAATATTTGTCACTTCTTCCAAAAACTGCTGTATGTCTGATCATTTTTTATATACGTTTTGACCTGATTATTTTCATATTTTGTCTATTATTTTAGAGAGATTTAGTAGTTTTCTCAATCATATATGTCTCTTTGCTAAGCGTGGTGTAAAAAAAAATTTTTTTTTTTTTAAATTATAAACTCAAATGTAATCGTCCAATTATTTTGAGTTTATTACAACAGTATGTTGTTGAGCTAGCAAATTTAAAACAAAGAAGTATAGTAAAAATTAATTAGTTTGATTGTGATTCCACAAAATAATTTACTGGTTAGCTAGGAAAATTACAAAAAAACTAAACATATCAACGTTTGTCAGCAACTAAAATAGTATTCAAACACTCTTAAAAAACTAACTTTTAGATGTTGTCCTACAAATCTATAATCGTTTTATTTAATTCTAAATAATACACACTAAAATTTTCTGCAAAAATAAAAAAACAACAGCGCCACCTTTGACATAAAGAAAATCTATGTACTTTATACATTCAACAAAAACTATCTCCATTCTTTCAACAAAAAGCTGCAAGCAAAAACTATGCTGATCATCTATAATCCAAATATATGGAAATTTCTTTTTTTACTAAATTTTTGTTTTTCAGTAAAAAAACAAGCGAGGACCCGTTAAAACATTGCTCCAACCAAATGACGTATGATGCATACGTCCAATGAATTCAAGCAAAATAACCCAACTCGATATTGAAAAATCTATTTTGTCAAGATAACTAAAACTATTTTCAAACCTCAGGAAATGCGAGCTGCAAGCTAATTCAAATTACTGATTATTTACAATAAGGTTCACAATTTAACTTATTCGTATGATGTGTGTGTGGCGTATGTACTGCACGATGTTTCTTTTATAAAACAAACTACTTGAATAAATAAATTTATTTTTTGACGATTTCTGAATATTTTTCCTTATAGTTGTACGGAATTGCGCACAGTAGATAAGGTTAAAAGCAAACAATATTTTTAAGTACGCAAAATAAAATAGTACAAGTACCAGAAAAACATGAATAGATTTTAATGGTATACCTGGTATCAACAACAGCAAAAATAAAACAGTGTACAATTTGATATATACAGTATAACACTAGATGTAAGACTTAAAACAATTTAACAATGAAGTATTTATCATACAGATGTCGATTTTTCATACTTTGAACAAAGTTACTGTTTCGACATCCTTGTTTTATTGTACAAAAACATAAAAATTAATCAAGTTGCTCAACAAAATCTAACAAAAGTTTACTTTTTTCTAGACCACTAGTTTTCAATCAGTGAGCCATGGCGCTGTTTTCAGTGGGCCATAGAGCATAAATGAGAATGAAAGCAATATGAGACTTGTTTAGTCATGACATCATGATCAAGAAATCGGAAACAAATTCCAAGTGAAGACTTTTTTTTTTAGAGATCACCAGATTTTTGCGGCAAAAATTATATTATTCACCGAAGTGGGTCGCTAAGTTACCTTAAGTTGGAAAGTGGGACACGGCATGAAAAACGTTGAAAACCACTAGTCTAGACTCTAGTCAAATAAATTCACACTAGGCATTAACATCAAACCGATAATTCTTGATGAAAGTACCGTAAATCCTTAAGCATAATCCGCATTTTTCGCCCAAAATTTAAAGGACAAAATTCCTAGTGCGTATTATACACGAGGTAAAAAAGAAAATTTATTTTCTAAGCAATGTCGATGTCCAATGTCGGGTGCAAAAATTGTATTACGCATGCGAGAAAGTGTTCGTTCGACTGCAGGTGCTGTTCGCTTGATTACAATGGCCCCGCTTTCGCGATTCACGACTTAGAAGCTTTTTTTTGATATATATGGAGACTATATCGTAGATTTAAATCTACGAAAATCGTAGATTTAAATCTACAATAAATCTACAAAAATCTACAAAACTTGAGATGTAAAAGCGCGATAATATATAATTATAAACAAGACATAGCGGTTGGAGTAAATGATAATCCGTTGACGTGATGTGCGGTTATTGCTTATTGCAAATTTGTATTTAACCAATTTTTAAAAATTTTATATCGTTGTAATGGCAAATAAATTACCTTTTTAATAGCATAAAACTTTTTTTGCGCCACTAGCGGCAATAATACCGGTGGGCGGTGGGTAAAAAGTTAACAAATATGGTGTCTTCATAACGCTAAATAGTTCATCCTGCTGTTTGTATCGCTGTTTGTATCGACAGTGTGCATCATTTATCGTGGAAATAAAATAACAGTATTAAATGTTTGAACTACTGTGATCTTTATTAAGGACATAAATCTGTATATTGACCTCCCATAAAAAAATTAAACATTAGATACACATGAAATGCCTCATAGATCTTATTCAGCTATGTCTAAACTTGAAGTTATATTATACGCTAAAGAGTATTGTAAAAGAGTCCCCGAAAGAAAAATTGATATTGACGAAAGCAATATCAGGTTATGTAGAAAAAATAAAGATGAAATTGAATAAATGCCAAAAAAAAAGAAGGCAAAAAGGGGGAAAAAGCTAAACATCCTGAGCTTGAAAAAAATTTGCTTAAATGGGTAGAGCAGTGGTTTTCAACCTTTTTCATACCATGGCCCACTTTCTAACCCAAATTAACTTAACGACCTACTTGATCTCTAAAAAAAAAAGTCTTTACTCCGAATCAGTCTCAGATTTCTTGTATCCTCTAAGAAAAAAGAGGCCTTCACTTCTAATCTGTCCGGGATTTCTGGCGAACCAGTCCCGAAAAAGCCCTAAAAATTGGGACGTTTGGTAAGCCTATACTCTGTAACCCACTGAAAACAGCGCCATGGTCCAGAGGTTGAAAACCACTAAATTAGAAGAAAGACTTTGTGGAATAGCCATTAATACAGTACATTTGAAGTTACAGGCAAAATTCATTGAATGAGTCAGAATTTAAAGCATTTTTAAAGCTTGAGTCAGAATTTAAAGATTTCAGTGGTACCCGGTACATCGTCAATTACAATTAAAACTACCGGTCACGAAAAAAATCTTTTTAACCGTCATGTTAGCTTGTATGGCTCAAAATTAAGCCTTACATAATATTAAAACGTAAAACAGCACCCAAAAACGTGGAATTTCCAACAGGGACTATTGTTAGATATCAACAAAAGGCAGGATGGATGATGAGCTATTTTGAGATTGGATTAACACTGTATGGGGAAATCGCCCTGGTGAAGCAATTGAAGAGCACAACACAACACCTTGCTTGTACTGCATGCTTTTAGATGCTACAGAAGATAAACTCAAGTATTTAAAAAAACGTCACAAAACAGATGTTGCTATAAATTTGGGGAGTATGACCTCCATATTGCATCCATTAGTTGCCTCTATTAACAAACCATTTAAAAACAAATTGCTTGATTAATGGACTGAATAGATGGCAACTGGAAAAAAGTTGCTCACTAAAGGTGGAAGGGTTGTGCTCCAGACCCAACTTTAATATGCAAATGAATTGTGCATGCATGGAATGAACTTGATACCCAGATTATTGTAAAAAGTTTTATCAAATGCTGTATATAGTCTGCACTGGATGGTACTTAGGATGACGTTATATGGAAAATGGAAATATACAACAATGAATCTTTTGATGTTGACTTTGAAACTGCCAATAATGGAGATTTACACGACAATGATGCTGACATTTTTACAAAGGAACAAATGGAACAGCTATTTGATGTTAAAAGTGACGTTAAATTTGGAGGATTTAAATAAAAGGGGTGCATATTATACACAAGGTTTAGATTTTTCAGGGTACAAGCCTCTAAAAATCCCCAGCATATTATACTCAGGTGCGGATTATATTCAAGGATTTATGGTAATCAAATAGCAACAGTATAGATCTTTAATCTTACCCTTTTCCACTTCAATAACATTATTTTCAGACAAAACCATATTCCAATTTGAAATCATTTGACTAGTAAGGGAAGTATCATCTTCATTTGTTAATAATATAACATCAGACAATTTATTTTTACTAAGATATCTGATATCACTTGTTGCTGATTTTGAATTTATAGTAAATGCTGGTTTTGCATGGTCCAAAAAAACAGCATCTTTATTAAAATCCATGACAGAACATTTTTTTATTCAAAACAAAAGTAACTCACATAACCAAGTCTATCTAAAATAAACAAGTCACTAAATTAAACAAGTATTGTAATAACACAATAAGTAGAAGATATCGTCTTATCAAGACATGAAAGAAAACCTTTAAAGCACAAACAAAAAAATGATTGTGCAATGAGTTACACAACATCAATATATGAACTAAAAATTCAAGTAATATGAATGCTTTTTTTAAAACCCTTAAGTGCTTTAAGACAATTAAAATCTACAGGATTAAAAAACATGTCAAAAATCAAAAATCGTGTCATAAGATCTTAATTTTCACACTTTTTTAAAAAAATTCTAAACGTTTAAGATCAATGCTGTGTTACTTGTTACCTAAGAATCATTTTTTTAACTTGATCCAACATTTTTTTCAAAGGAATGTTTACTAAGCTTGCAATATTTCAATTTCTCCATTTATATATCACCACGAAAATATAATGGACCTGAAGTATTTTAGATTATCATTTAAAAAATCTATATTGCAGTAAAATCAACTATCATTAAACTCTTAACATAAAATTGCAATAAAATAAATTTGTATTCTAAGCAGAATTTAACCAAGCCTTAAATGCAGTTTTATTTGCATGAATAGCTTCTTTAACTTTTTGGTTTCACCAAGCAGTTCTTTTCTCACTAACTGTTTGACCTCCCAGACGTTTGCAACCAACACTAGAAGCTGCAGATGTAATGACTGCTGATTTAAATAAATCCCACTCAGTCTTAACATCCTTAGTAAAGTCAGGGAGTTCTCTGATCAAGAAAGCAACTTTGCTTGCAAAAGTATTTTTCATCTTTTTGTCAGCTAGTAACTCCCACTTTATTCGGTATGCTTTTTATGCTCTGAATGATTGCCTTGTTTTCAAATGGTTCAGGCCTCTTACAATGCAGATAACTAGGTGATAGTCAGTAGACAGCTCAATTTTTATTCAACTCAACAGTATCAAAGCCACGACACTTGGTAAAGGAAATTCCAACAATATCAAGATGATACTGTTCTGCCTTTCAAACCAATTCCTTTCAAACCAATTCCTGCTCTTTTCTATTGAGTAAAGGTATGTTCCAGTTGCCCATACAAAGATTCTGATGTTTGGGACCAACTTAAGTACAGATACTGTGTACTCCCCCATTTGCCTCCCAAAATGCAGAGTGAATGCATTAATGGGTTTCCAGTAATGATCAGTTTGTGGGGGAGAATGTAGTTTACTTTTCAAATGACACCCTCTGCCTAAAACCTGAGTGCAGACCTTTTTATCTTGTGTGACAGCTGATGCAGTATGAACATTGTCATTCAAATTATTTATTTTGCTACATTGCTGGTATGGCTATGTGACACAAATGTCCCACAAATAAACAGCAAAGCAACTAATGAATGCTCTTCAAAGTGGCCTAGAGAGCGACCGAGAACTCACTGCTGGAATTATATCAAAGACCTGGCCTGATCACAACTTGGAATTCCACTGCTCAAATTGCTGCTAGTTGCAGGAGATCAGAATGCTTGTAGATCCCAACTCGAGCTGCTACCCCCACAACCTCAAAAAGACAATTGAGCAAAGGGAAACACATTGAATTAATTTAATATCTTTGCAAAAATGATGATGATGATGATAATAAGTAGAATTTAGTTTTCTACTAGTTTGAAAATCAGCAGCAGCAGATAAAAAGAACAGTAAGTTTGTGTTTTGCTTTTGAAAAAAATAATACAACCATTCATAGTAGACAGACAATAGAGTCAAATAGTATTACATTTTTTTAGAAATAGACTCATCAATTTTTAGAAATAGCAATTTTTTCCAATTGTGCATCCTTTATTTATTTAAACTAAAATGTTTTTTTTGTAGTAGTACTTACATTTTATTTGTGTTTATAATATAACTTGAAAAAAACAATGATGCAATTTGGCAATAAACTACCTTGGACCTTAAATTGTCCTTTTGATCAATAGTTTGACAAAACAAATTTTAAATAAAGCAAATATATTGGAATTTTCAAGTATAAAACAAAAAACTAATGATGTTACCTGCCTTTTTTCACTGTGAAATGCTTCATGTGCTTATTTAATTTTGCTTATCATATAAATCATTAAAACAGTAGCAAAAACAATCATTATCAACTAATATCTTGTGCCAATATCTGCATCATTTTTTAGTTTGCATTGATTACTAAAGCATTTAGTCATGAAACTAAATTCAAGTCTGTTGAAATATTTTCCTATTATATTGTCTAGATTTTTTTAAATTTATTAAAAAAACAATTCTCTAATCTGTGTTGTTTTTTTCTGAAAATATTAATAACTTTTTTCCAAACACAATAACTAAAAATGTTGCTAATTATTCAAGCCTAAATGAAAATAAGCATTTATATTATTATCAGATTAACATACACTTTCTTTAATATTGTGTTAAACATTTTTTGCAAAAAGCAACAGACATAAACAAAAACATTTTTCGACTGCTAATCTTTCTACATGTTAAGCATTTCTAAAAAGCTTTTAACAGGAAGTAATATGATGTCAGCAGCTCTATGATAGAAATGCTGCATATAAAACACGTCATCTAATAAAAAAATTTTTCAACTTTTAACTACAGTAATTTAAGTAAAAAATAAAAAAATTAATTAAGGTAAAAACTTACATTTATATGTTTGTTATATATAAATAAACTATTATAAAGACACTATTTATATCTTGATCAAAGTGGCAGAGCATAAACAAAAAGACTGATTTGTACACTTCACAAATTGATACCTTAAATAAGCAGACCTTTAAAAATTCTCTTATTAACTAACAGTTTACAAAAATTTAAAACTTTTCATTTATCAAAAATATTGAATATTGTATTGTATATAACTGTGTTAAAACTTTACATTCCATTATATATATGCATAAAGTATTCAAATAACATAAGAAATCATATGTTTTAATTTATGGAGTCATATGTTTAATCTAAACGAAAGAAGTTATACGTTTATTTCATGGCAAAATTAGAAGTAATTTTCTGCATATTTTTTCATAACTTTTACTTGCCACAAAAACTACACAAAAATAGTTGGATATGATAACAAAACAACTTTTTGAAAATTATCAATAAATTGATGTTGAGCTTAAATTTTTCTACTTTTTAAAATTAAAATGCAAAGATGATAACATGTTTAAACCACAAGTTACTAGCTCAAACTTGTGTTGCAATATCATTTTACTAAATCCTGTATTCATTCCATAAGATACACACACTGACACACACACACACACACAAATTTTTTCTCAGATACTCATCATTGAGCATTTTTACAGCTATATTGAAGACACTTATCTTTATGTGTATATATTATATATATGTGTGTATATATATATATATATATCTCTGTGTGTGTGTGTGTGTGTGTGTGTGTGTGTGTGTGTGTGTGTGTGTGTGTGTGTGTGTGTGTGTGTGTGTGTGTGTGTGTGTGTGTGTGTGTGTATATATATATATAAAACCGTATTGTCTCACAACACTGGCAGTGTTCAAAAAGCACTTTAGGGCAGTTTATTTAAATTAAAAGGTTATTTAAATTGTTGTATTGTTTTAATTAAAATATACATATATATATAAAAGTTTTTCAAAACTTTTGGTCAGTGTTCATCAAGGTTTAATTCCATATTAAACTATATATATTAATGAAAATAAAAATTGAATAAAGGTTATATATGTGAATGAAAATTGTAGTGTTTGAGGCTTGGTAAGATAGACAGCTCAACAGGAGCCTAAATATATATATGTTTGCCTTACTTCACCAGCACAGAGCTCGATAACCAAAAAGCTAAAAAAATTCTTAGATTTTCATTAATAAATTCTGCTCTAGCTTTTTGGTTATTGAGCTCTGTGCCAACAAAGAAAGGCAAACAGATATATACATACATATATATTAATGAAAACACTAAAACAGAATAAAAAACTTTAAATCCACAACAGCCTGTTTTGCCAAATATTTCACAGATAAGAATATCTTATCACTTTACAGATTCCACCTGATGAGCTGTCTTTGGTGAAACAGGCTGTGGTGGATTTTAAATTTTTATTTTGTTTTAATGTTCATTAATAAATTGTGCTTTAGCCTTTTGGTTATTGAGCTCTATGCCGGAAAAGTAAGGCAAACAGATATATATATAAATTGCATGTAAAAATGAATTGATCTTCCTTGCAGACTGCTCAATAAAAAGATCAGAGCAATTTAATACCAAATTTATTCAATCACTGTTTAAAAACCAAAATATTAAAAACACAAAAATACTCCAACCTTATTCAAATAGAATCATATTTACAGAGACATTTTACTCAAACAACACATGGTAGTTTTACAAGCAACCACCAACTCCAGAGAACATTAAATAATAATCAAATGAATGAGTACTATTGAGTAAATGCATTATACATTTCAACATGAGCAAGCAAGTTCTTAAAACAAATGCCATAACTACATTTTATTTTGATATCTGTAAAGATTTGCCTTGATAACATTAAGTGAGCACTTGCACTTAAAACATTTTTTAAAAAATTTTGCAGTAAGTTTACTACATGCCCATTAAAAAAAAGGATAGAAATGTACTAAAAGTAATTTCAATAGTGAGAGATAAAAATAAATTTTATTTAAACTAATATTGGTCTATGGTTAAATCTTTTCTAAATTAAACCTAAAAATAGGTTACATGGGATAAAGAGTAATCAAAACAAGCCATGTCAGAATGAAAACATGCAGTAGATGACAATCAAAAAGAAAAACACTTGAAATTATCATGATTAAATAAGCCTAAAAACAAGTTCCACCAAGTGGTAACAAGTAATTAAATTTTTGTTCACTTGGTGGCTGTAAAAAGTCAATAATTATTAATCTATAAAATTAAAGCCATATCAAATTTAATGTTTACAATTGACAAAAAAAATTTAAAACTTAGTTGCATTCAAGAGATACTTAAAAATCTCACGCATTACAATGAAAAAAATTTAACTTTATAACATTTTATATCAATACTAGTTTAATGAACTGTTTGTTTAGCAACATATTCCAAAAATTTTAACCAAAATACTAACAGATTACTGACAACAGTAAAAAGTGCTTTGTTTTCGAGATAACAAACTTGGTTTGAATTTGTGTTTAGTTTACAAAATGTTATTCAAGACTTTTTTAAATATAGTAATGACAATGCATATTGAACTAAAAATTAATCAGTTATTAAAATCATATTCCCAAACATCTGGAAAAACAGTGACCCTTACAATATTTTGAAAGTTATTAATTGTTGAAGCATCTTTCTGACTTTAAATGACAACCATAAATTAATACAAACAGCCTAAACAATTAACAAATAACCCTGGTGTAATTAACTATACCAAACAAAATAACTGGGTATTGGTGGATATAACAGTAGAAGGTTTACTATTTACAATTACAGCAATTGATTGAGTCAGATGAGAGGTGATAGATAGACCAAAGGTATAATTAAATAAAGACAAAAGCAACAATTTACAATACAACATTAACTAAGAATGTGTTGAGTAAACTTGTCAGCAAGTTTAAGTAACTATTTGATTTGCAACTGAAAGTTATTCAAATATTTAAGAAATATAAATTAAATTAAAGCAGATAAAAAAACTAGTAATTGGTTTCTAAACAAATCAATAATTTAGCCACAAGTGGAAGTACAGTTGGCTGTTAAGATTGAAAAACTTTAATTATTGCAAACAACTAGTTGATGAACACTTAGTTCATACAAATATTGGAAACAATGTATTTATGACATTGGATAGAGGTAAAATTACAGCATACAAATCTGGTGATTAAAGAAGGAAAAATTACAAAAAAATTACCACATTCAATTTCTTTAGGCCTATTAAGATTGCGTATTATGAATAACAGGTCAAAAAATCAAAAAATCAGGGATCAAGTGGGACATCAAACATAGTAAATTATGAACTCACTATCAAACTATGTTTTAATTTAAACCTGGATTGAAACCATTTACTTAATTAAATACTATATTTTTAGCTACAGAGCAAGTAATATTAGAACAAATAACATTTTTTGGCTTTAGGGTCATTCCATGCCAAATGAACAAATGGGTTACACCAAATATTTCATATTTTAATAAAATTTGGCACACTTGTAGATCTCACTGAAATAATAAGAATGCCCAAAAAGTTTTTAAAAACTCCCATTATTTTTGAAGTTATGGTCATTTAAAATAACGCCATTTTTGCTTGTTCCACCTCAACATACATGCTGAAAATTTTACTTATTTTTTATTTTCTTAGCCTCTGATCACAGGAGGTTGCTGAAAATTGCTAGGCTGGTGCTTCAAGATCCAAGAAGTCCAAAAAAATAGCTTAAAAAGTCATAAAAAAAACTACTTCATATAATAAAAGAGCTTTGAATTTGTTTTAACATTTTTCAGAGATTGAACTTCAAAGGCATATAAAAAAAAAATGGGTCTAAAATTTAAAAGCTGAAATTCACCCATTCTATTCTTATACCAATACATTTTCATTCCAAACAAAAAAGTTGAATTAATTTTGATGTTTACTACAAAAAAAAATTTTTTTTTAGAGTAACACATTTTTTCCAAAAAATAGCATTGAATCAATTAAGACAGATAAAATAACACAAACCCCATGGGAAAAAGGAAGCAGTGAATGACATAAAAAAGCTGATGCATGCATATCAACCAAAGTTTCATCTAAAAAAAATCAAGCTACACAAAATTTGCTTTAATGAGTAGTTCTTTTTAAGGCCAAGCACTTTAATCTCAAGAAGAATAAGTGTATGTACTACAGTATATCATTCATACACTTTAAATGTGATTTTAACTGCAAAAATTAAGATGTCATTGTGGAACACTAATATTAATAACTACAGAGCACTTTTTAACAAAATATAGGACAGTCCAACAATATCTGCAAACAATCATTACAACTACGACTTGTAACAATGAGTTTCTATCAAATTCCTAAAGAGTTCCATAAACTTCAGCTAATTATGCTTGCCAGGGGTGGGAAAGATGAAACCAACAAGATTTTTAACACAGTCGACATCCAGTTGGAAAGTTGCAAAGTATAATCAACATCAAGATGAAAATTGAAAAGTTAGAGACATATTTTAAGTAAAAATCTTTTTTTTTAGAGATTATTTCATTTTGGGCTCAAAAATCAAGAATTCCAAGATAGTTTTAAAGTCAAACCTTTTTTTAGCCTAGACTAGATTTTCAGCATATTAGGTGTTCCTTTTCAACTTTAAAACCCTTAAACTGTTCTCAAAAAAGTTCGAGAACCACTGGTTCACAGCACATACTAATTTTTGGTAGTCCTAAAAAAAAACACTATCACTTCCTCTAAAAGAACCAAAGTTATAGTGCAGGTCATCAAAATTTTTGTCAACAAATTATAGTTGGCTACTCAAGCATTTCTAACACCAACCAACTTTTTAATTAAGAATTAGGTATTGGTCACTTTAGCATGGTAAAGCACAAGTTAGTTTTTGTTGAAGCAAATAGACTAATTAAGGTCACAAGTCTAAAAAGAAAGATGAAATCTTTAAACAAGTTACAAAAAAATAAATTGCTAGAAATTATGCAATTAAATATTAATTAAAATATACATTTTAACATGCATCAAGAATATTCTGAGGCTAAACAGTTGACCTCATTTACTCTTTTTATGACTTCAGGGTATTTCGTTAATGTACACAGTTTTTTGTAGGTTTTGGCAATTTTTTCCTATTTCCACAAATAAAATACTTGGTTTAAAGGATGCCCGACTTTTTACCCATCACAGGCCAAATAGTTGTCAGCAAATTTTCTGCAGACCATTATCAATGCAGAAATCAAAATGATAAGCTTCTTTGTCTTCACTTTAAATTTTCTTTTTCAGTAACCTTCTTAATATCTAGACTTGGAATCAAAAACTTGGTTGAAAACCAAAAAATTCATCACTTTTATTCAATTTTTTTTCTCTTAAACTAAGCAAAAAAACCTTTACTAGGATGAAATAATTGCAACTTATTTCAAATTTTTTGTACAACCAGGATTAGTTCAGAAGCAGAATTAAAGTTGATTGAGCAACTGATTAAAGTCTTTGCAGGCTGCATGTGGTCAGAGGTTGGGCAGTCCTGGTTTAATTTCAAATCAAAAATTTAACAACTTTGATAATTTATATTTGATAGCTTTACTTAAAATGAAATAAGTAATATACTCAATTGTCTAAGATCTGCAATATTGTATAATAAAATAAAGCTTACAGTTGAAGGGAAAATTAGATGGCAATTTTCAGAAGAGCTGTACGAATTATACACAAACCATAATATTATGCAAAACTGTTAAAAATTAAGAGAGTTGATAAACATATTAGGCTTAAAAAAATCAATAGTTTAAGCAGAACTAATGGAGTGTAATGGTTTGGACATATCTTGATGGTAGTGTTAAGAAAAAAAAGCATTTGAATTTACAAAAGTGAATGAAAGGAAGAAATAGAGTTACAAAAATAAAATGTTGGAAAAACATCAAAAGGTTTTTAAGTAAGAATGCCAAAAATATAATGGCAAATGGTGTCTGAAGGGTTATTAAAAAAGTGAGGTGAATTTGGTCACCTTTGAAAACAAATTAAAACTAGATCAACCCAAAAGAAACACTTTAAATAATTTCCTAATTGTATAAATGCAAAACATGACTTGCTTTGAAGCTTCTAACACACTGTTTTAATAATAATAAAAGTAGTTTATTTCCAAATAACATTTAGATCCTAACAGTTTTTATTGTAGCTTTTTGTTAACATTTTTTGAATTAGAAATACTTTTGACAAATTTGTGTTTTTTAAAGAATTATTTTATGCAATATGATCACTATATCTACTGCTAAATAAACCTAAACATATTTCAAATCAAGAAAAGTTTAATGAACAAATTTTTCTGTAAAAATCGATTGTTTTTTTTAAATCAAAAAGCTAAGAAGACATATTATTAATAAAATTTGTTCAAAATTTTTTGTCACAAAATACTGTAACCTTTCATAAAATACACTCACTTTTTTTATGTTTTTGTGCGTATCTTCTAACAAGTATTTCAGGCAGTATAAAACCAACTTCACTACCTACTTGCTTCTTTAGTGGAGCAGACTGTTGAATACCACAAATTTCACTTTTTACTTTGTCGCTATGGATGCGACGAAGAGTATCCTTAAGAAAAAGTTTACTTGGAGCAAGATTCAAATTAGGAAATAAAAAATCATGGTTATAAAATAGAAATAACCAAGATTTAATCACTTCACATACTAGATTCTTGCGAACTTGATTGTTATCCGATGACTGCTTCACACTATGATATCTCTGAATCTTAGGCAAGTCTTCTCCTTTAAAATTACAGCAAAGTCACACTCAAATATGTAGCTGTTTTAAAATTTGTAAGAAAATAAACCATAGTACTAGCAGAAATTAAACCAAAGTGTGCCAAATCATCTTTTTAAAAAAAGATGCAAAAGCTATCATCATTCATTTAACATGCAAGTGCTTCTTAAAAAAAGCTACAACTGCTCATGCATTAAACAAAACAACAAAGAAAGGCTTGGTTTCCTTTTTTGGTTTGTAAAATGATGGGCACACTCTTTTTCCAGAGGTGTATTTTTTACTAACTAAAGATAATATTGACCAAATTAATTATTGAAAATGTAACTTTATTATTATTATTATATTTACATTTTTGTAATTATAGATTTTGATTGCAATTTTTCCTATTTTGTTTGTTTGATGAGGGCTGATGTAAGCTAAATACCTTCATGTTAGTTTATTGTCTAATTTTAATTTTTATTCTTTTATGAATGAATTAGACCTGCTGAGTGCTATTGTGTTATGGATGAATAAAATATACTCTCAATCTAAATTTATTTATTTATTTTATCTCCATGTTTATTCTCCTGACTCCAAGAAAAGTAACGGAGTTGCCAATATATAAGGCAAGCAATTACCCTGACCTGCTTCCTGAGATGCCAAGATATTGCTGTCTGGTTGAAATTTTTTTTATTTTGTTTTTTTTTTGGGTTAATAAAGATATGACTGAAATTTAGAACTGCTTGCCAAGACCACCAAGCAGGACAAAGTGCTATAAAGTGTCTTTCCAAAAGATACAACAAAATGGCATGAGTAGGTTTTTAACCGAAACCATGCCAATACAATCATGGCGCTCTAACCACTTTCCACACTGCTGACATTATAAGTTAAGTATAATCTGAAAAACTGAACTTAATAATTACATTAGCTACATCTAAACAAATACACTTATAACTGCAAATATTACTTACTAAACAGCTTAAGTTGGTTTTAAAATCTCTTTTAAACATACTATTAAAAACAAAGATTGCCAGCACAACAAAAGTCTTTGAAAATTTTTTTATAAATTGCATAAGAGACAAATAGCTTCAATCATTTAAATAATAAAATAGTATTTCCTAAAAACATTTTTGGGAAAGCATCTGAACTTTCAGAGGTGAGCATGGAAATGATAAATGCAAGTGGAAAAGTTGGAATTGATGTGATGATGAAACTTTGTCAGAGAGTACTTGTTGGGAAAGGAATGCCAGAAAATTGAAAGATTAGTGTGATGGTGCCAATCTAACTGGGAAAAGATGTGACAAACTGCAGTGCATATAGAGGAGTGAAGATATTGAAACATGGAATGAAGATTGTTAAAAGTGTATTGGAGAAAAGAATAAGAGCATTGGTGGAGATGGATAATATGCAATTTGGCTTTATGCCAGAAAGAGGGGCCATAGATACTCTATAGTGAGAAGAATGCAAGAGGAATACAGGGAGAAGGATAAAAAGTTGTACATGTGCTTCATGGATTTAAAGAAGGCCTTTGACAGAGTTCCAATAAGAGTAATGCAATGAGCACTGAGGAAGAAAGGACTATCAGAGATCTTGGTAAAAGCAGTGATGAGTCTGTATGAGGGCTCATATACAAAGGTTAAAGTTGGATCTGAATTCTCAGAAAAATTTTCGGTAGGGGTTGGTGTACATCAGGGATCTGTTTGATCACCTTTGTTGTTTGCAATTGTTGTGGATGTTGTGGCAGAGAATGCAAGAGAAGGCTTAATGAAAGAGGTTTTGGATGCAGATGACTTGGCATTGATGAGTGAAATGAAGGAAAGTCTGAAGAAAAGGTTTCTAAAGTGGAGAAGTGCATTAAAAAGCAAGGGACTGAAAGTGAATCTTGAAAAGACAAAGGTGATAGCGTGTGTGTCAGAGGGTGAAGTCATATAAGAAAAATACACCCATGTGGAATATGTGGCAAAAGGGTGACAGTTAACTCAGTCGTATGTACAAAATGTGACCAATGGATTCATGGAAGGTGTTCCAAATTAAAGTAACTCCAAGTGTGGCAAGATTTTTTGTTTGTAGTAAATGTGAGAAAGCAACAAATGGTGCAAGAGAAGTGCAACAGAAAGTATTGTGTGATGAAGTGAAAACTGTGAAGGTTTTTTGCTATCTTAACAATAGGTTAAATGCCAGTAGAGGATGTGAAGCTGGAGTAACTGCAAGAACAAGAGTGGGATGGAAGAAATTTAGACAGTGTGATGAGATACTGTTCAGAAAAAGATTCTCTTTGCAAATAAAAGGAAAGACAAAGCTATATAAGATCAGCTATGTCATATGGAAGTGAAACATGGTGTTTGAGAGAAAATGAAGTAGCTATTTTGAGAAGAGCAGAAATATCTATGGTGAAGGCAATGTGTGTTGTAAAGTTGGTACACAAGAGGAATACAGTGGAGCTGATGGACATGTTGGGATTGAAGGAAGCAGCAGATAAGCTGGCAAGGGCAAATGGTGTGAGGTGGTATGGTCATGTTTTGAGACAACCTGAGAAAGATGTTTTGATACATAAAGTGAATGGAAAACATAGCCCGGGCTGACCAAAGATGAAATGCGGGTTGAAGGAAACATAAGGATTGCTTTAAGGAAAGAAGATGCAGCAGATCAATGTGGGTGGAGAGAAGGTGTAAGAAGTAGTGGGATGCATCCTGCCACCTCCAGTCACTGGGAATTAAACTGGATTAAAACTGGATTGATGATGATGATGATGATGATTTTTAATTAAAGCTAAACTTAAAAAAACTAAGCAAAGAAAAAATGCTTCAAATAACACAAAGATGACAAATCACATTGTTGATTTCGAAAATCTGCAAAACATTTTTGAGCTACAAAAAACATCTTTGAAAATGTGGACTAAGCAAAGCTTCACTTTTTAAAATAATTTTTAATTAATACTGAGCAACTCAATTAAAGTATATCTTCATAATACAAGCATTTCATAAAAAACATAATTTTTGTAAAAGATTAAAACCAAGCAAAATTTATTAAAACAAAAGTTCTGTTATAGGATTTTAAGTGATAAATCTTATTTAACAAATGACTGCCCAGTTACAAAACAATAAAAAAATGTGGAAGTACATTTTTTACAACATTGAGCAAATTGTAAAAGCTTATTCACATAACAAATTTTTTGGCATACATAACTACTTCTTTACAAAAAAATTCCTACTTACATTTAACTTATGCAGTTAAATTGAAACATTAGTAAAAAAAAGATAGTTTAATTTGCATGCCTATTATGTGTCAAAAAAAAAAAAAAAAACAATTAAATTATGGTCTACAAAGACTTTTTTAGAAATTTACTTTTGCACAACAATCATTAAAAGTGAAGGTGTATGAATAAATTTGGTGTATGTAGCCTTAGACCATACTTTTTTATTTAACAAATTTTCAAAAGCTGGACCCAAAAGCATATTGACTATAAAAAAATATTACTAAATAAATTATACTTAAACTGGATGAATGTTTGAAAGTAAGATTGTGATCAACATGGCCTGGGTTCAAAACCTACTTGCACCATTCTGTTTGTCTTTGAAAAGACACTTTACAGCTTTTTCTCCTGCTTGGCAGTCTTAGCAACAGTTTGAAATTTCACCCATATTTCTATAAAATAAAAATAAAAAAAATAAAAAAATAAAAATTTCAACTGGACAGCAATATCTTGGCAACTCTGAAAGCAGGCCAGGGTAATTGCTTGCCCTATGTATAGCACCTCCATCACTTCCTATAAGTCAGGACAATAAATTATCGTTATCAATCTAATTTTAATCCAGCTCAATTCCCCAGTGACTGGAGATGGCCAGATGTATCTTACTACTTCTGCAAATATTGAGATAAAATGAAATGTCATTTTTTTCAAAGACATATTAAAAAAACCATTTTATATAAGTCATTATAAAATTTAAGTTTAATACTATAGATCAGGGGTGGTCAACCAGTCAAAGACCAAGAGCCACATTCCTTATTTTGTTACCATAAATAGCCATATAATTCACATGGACACACAAAGTATTCATGCTGTTCTCTAAAAAAAAGGTCTTCACTTGGAAAAAGTTTTAAATTTTTCTGATTTCATGAAAAAATCATGGAGTTTTCTTAAAAAAAAAAAAAAGGTTTTCACTTGAAATCAGTCTCAGTTTTTTAATTACAATGTTTTAAAAATTACAGACGGTATGACAAACCAATAATGCAGCGGTATGACAAACCAATAATGCAGTAGAGAAGTAAAGAGTAAGAGCTGCAGAAGAGCTGCATGAAACCAGGCAAAGAGCCATGGTTTGGCCACCTCTGTTATATACTATATAACAGGGGTGGCCAAATCTAGTTCACTCAAAATCAGATGCGATTGACCAGCTAAGATGATGGGATTGATGTGTCGGCCATTCCTGCTGTAGATGATAATCTGGGCACTATATACACACCGAACAAGGGCTGCCCTTATATTCAGCATAAGAACTGTAAAAACTATTTGAAGTTCTTTTTTGAAAACATTTGTAATATGTTTTCTAATATGTAACATTTTCTGATACGTAATATGTAATATGTAACATTTTCTGATATGGCTTAAAAATTAGTTAAGTTTTTCATGAAGAGTTTTGAAACAGCATACCAGTTGTTGCATTGCTTTGATAAAATCTAGCATTTAAGTAATATCTAGTCAACGGTTTACAAATCTCCTAAAGATTGAATCTATTTTGAAAGTCATGTTGACCAAAATTTCAAAAAAAATTAATAGAAAGTTAATGCCAATCTTAGAAAACAAATAAGACAGAAGAAATTGTAATAGTTTAAAAAAAAGCCATGCAGCAACAATTACAAAGCATATCGCTATTATTGCCAGTAACTAATAACAAACATGAAAAAATTTGCTTTTTATTTTACCTTTTTTGTGTTTATCGTGATGACCACCAAAATGCAACCGAAGAGTAGAACCAATACCTTTTTTTTTTTCTTGAGCAGAGGCAAGTTTAGCTGCTTCTTCAGCGTCTTTAAGAGATTGCTGCTTAGTCTAAAGAGTAAAAATTAGCAACATATATAAGTAAAGCAGTTTAACTTGTGAAAAAAAGATAAATAGTAACAATAAAACAATTTTTAAAATGTTGTGCTATACACTTAAATCTTTCTTTATGGTGTTTTATAAAGCAAACAATACTACACAAACACTATAAAAGACATTAAAGTTTAACTGCAGCCAGTTCTTTGGCAACGAGCTAAAAACTCATAAAAAACTATTGAGGTTTAGAAAAAAATTTGAATACTTAAAATAAATAAAAAGAAAGAAAATTTTTGCTATTTATTGTAAAACAAAAGTATACCTCATACAGAATAAAAGATGAAAATGTATAATAAACAAGGGTAATTTGAAAGCTACTAAAAAAATTTTCAAGCACAAGGTTTACATTTACAAAAGATATAAGTGCACTAAAAACTGTGTAAATGACCAATAAAACATATTTACAGTCCAAAAAATTAGTCTTTTTGGTACATAACATTTAAGTGTAAATGAATGAAGCAACAATGTAAATTAGGAGTCATCAAACTAGAGCATTGCCACACACTGTTCTCTAATAAGTAAAGTCCCAAATACAAATATTTATCAAATTGAAAATCTTTTTTGGGTCTTCATTTTTAATCATTATTAATTGGCTCAATTCTGGCATTACAAATTCACTTCTTGTCTGATCTTTATTGGGTGGGGCTCTTGCTTTATCAGGAAAGAAAAGACTTGTCCCTGGCTTCTCAAGAAAATCCATTTTTCAGTATATCATTGGTATAAATAGGAGACAGTTTCCTGTAATTATCTAAAATCTTTAGCTTGAGTAAACAATAAAAAAAAAAATGGACACTGAATTTTTACAACCTTATTTAAAACAATTTAGAAATTTCATTCATTTTTGTATCAACAAGTACTTGCAAAATTTTACAATGATTTATTGACTAGATAAGCAGTACCAGAACATAGACAAATATAAGTTTAATTTAATCTGTTTATAGCTTTTGCCAAATTTACAATTAACTTTCTATAAAAAAGTGAATAGAATAGAACTATCATCTTACCTCCTCAAAGGTTTTTAAAAATTTTTCATGCAATTCCTGAATGTTTGAATCAGAAGAGCCGTGTGCATTTAATTGATCAATTTCATCCAGAGAAGGACTGCAGTAATTCAAAAAAATAACTTAACATATCTGCTTTAAAACAAACATGTAATAAAAATAAAAACACTGCATGCATATACCTCACTGATCGGAAGCTTTTATCACGAGAGTCAATTGGCAAATGATATATGTCTTCCTCAGTGTCACCTATTTCAAAAATTGCCACAGTTCCAGATCGAGGTCGCTCTAAAAATAAATTAATTTTCTAGAACTGAAAGAGAAACATATTGCTAGCCAGCCATTTGTATTATGTTATTAAATAATAAGAAAAGAAACAAAATGACTTGAAAACAACTTGTAAAAGGACAATATAAAACTTTTCAACAATAAGAAAATCACAACTGAGAACATAAGCTTTGTCAAATGAAACAAAGAACATAGATAATAATTATGGTATAAGTGCAAATGATTAAACCATCAGACAAATTCAAACATAAACACTCAGCATGTCAGGATGATTGCTTGCCCTTCTAGCATGTATTAGCATCTCCATTGCTTTCCTTCAAGTCAGGAAGATAAATATAGAAATACAAGTAAACATAAACATATTTGATACCGTGAACATACACAAATTCACACTAATAAACATTCCTAACATCATCATCAAGTTCGTAACATTAAAGCATGCACTCAATACAATCACACACTATCAAAACTCAAAAAAATCAAAACAGGAGTACCACAAGGTGGAGTTTTACCTCCAACATTATTCAACATTTACACCTCCAACATTACACTCCCCCCAAAAAATCATAACATTTGCCAAAGAGAAAAGAGATAAATTACTTTTGTGAATTATTTCAGTAATAAAAACCATTTAGTATTTTTCTATTCTATTTATCATAATAGATTTTAAATTCATACATAAAACTCATTTAACAAATAAACCCCTATAGCTATTTTATTCTGATTAAGGAATCATCAAATGATTTTATTCCAATAAAATTATAATTATTTTTTCAATTTTACTAACATGAAGATTTAACATTATTGCTTTACACAGCATTTGCCATCACATCACAAGAGGGATTATCAATCCAAGGTTATTTAATAAGGCATTCTGGCAGTCACAAGGCAGATGATACAGTGAACATGCACAAACTAAATAAACATTCTAAACATCATCATCAAATTTATAGCAAACTACATAAAAGGATGACAAGCATACACTCAATACAACTGCAGACTCTTAAAACTCAAGCAAATCAACAATGAAATACCACAAGGTAGAGTTCAGTCTCCCAAAATTATTCAACATTTACACCTTTACATTCCATTCTTCTTAAAAATGTGCAAATCCTGACATATGCTGATGACATAACAATCAAAGCATTTCACACCAAACACCATAATGCCCAACAACTACTTCAACCATATCTTCACAAAATATATGAATTGGCCACAACCAACAATCTTTATAAAAATACAAACAAAACTACAACCACAATTTTTATACCAGACCCAGTTGAACATGGCACAACTCTATTGCTTAAATTAAATAATCAAAGACTACCAACAACAAAACACTTAAAAAATGTTAGAAATCACTCTTTACCTAAAACTGATATTTTCACAACATATTGGGTTGAGGAATATGTTTGTAGCATTTTTATATTTTCTTTTATTTTACAATGATTTTTTACTACTTGGCAAAATGTATATATTCATTCGATAGAGCTCTTTCTACTGTAAAAAAACTGTGTTGATCGTTTTTTTTAGTATTTTGAGATTTTTTATTTGTGAGGCTTACATATGGAATATCCAGGGGGTAAAAAGCAACATTTTTAACACCTGTTATTCTTCACTTTTCATTGAGGCCAAAAAGCTGCTGAAACAGCCCAGGACATTTGCATTGTATACAGGGAAGGTGTCATAGGTGAATCTATGGCAAGAAAATAGTTTGCAAAGTTCAAAAATGGCAATTTTGACATCGACAACATGCCCCACAGCAAAAGACCTTCTGAATTTGATGAAGACCATCTCAAAGCACTTTTAAAGGAGGAAAGTCGCCAAACAAGTTGTGAATTGGCCGAAAAATAAACTGCGATCAAAAAACGATTCTCAATCATTTTCATTCAATGGGATTTGCTGAAAAATTGGGAGTCTGAGTGCCTCATGAGCTTAGCAAAAACATCAAAGAAAATCGCCTTCAAATTGCTTCTCAACATCTAGCCCACCATCAAGCAACACACATTCACCAACAGTGCTTTTTGTACCGAATCGTCACGCAAGATGAGAAATGGTGCCTATATATAAATATAAAGCAAAGACAGGAATGGGTGGCTCCTGGAGATACACCAAAAGCCGAGAGTTAAGCCTGACCTCCATCCAAGAAAGACTATGCTCTGTGTTTGGTGGGACTGGGAGGGCATGGTGCACTGGGAAATGCTTGAAAGGAATGCCATGGTCAACAAGGAGCTCTACATAGCCCAGCTACATCACATGAATGAGGCTATTTGACTGAAAAGACCCCATCAACAAGGCCAAACCATACTTCTTCACGACAATGCCAGGCCTTATGTTGCACAAGTCGTCAAAGCCACACTCTAAGAACTCGAATGGGAGGTCCTTCAGCATTCACCATATTCTCCAGACCTTGCACCCATGGATTACTATCTTTTCTGCTCTTTGTCGAACCATATGAGGGGCATTATCTTCAACAATGAAGAGGACCTTAAAAACTGGCTCAACAAATTCTTTGATACTAGACCCAGGGATTTTTGGTGGCATGGCATCAACAAATTGGTCAAGAGGTGGAGGAGGTCGTAAACAGCAACGGAGAATAAATAATTTATTGATTTATAGTCATAACTTTTCATTTTTGTTCAAAAATCTTTGATAAAAATGCTACAAACATATTCCTCAACCTAATACAATAACAATAGAGACAAATTAGAGTAGAAATAAATGTTGCGAAGTTATGCTAGTGCTCAGTTTATACTCTTTTTTATCATATAGCCAAATCCTAAGTTAAATCTGATTTACTTGAAACTTTCTTACAGATTACAGTTAGTCAGTAATGTTGCCTTGCAATTATATTAATCATTAGTCAATTACCTCAATAATGGTATAATTTTATTTAAAGCTTAATTGTTCAAAAAAATACAACCACAAACTACATTTTTAACTGCAAAAAGTTAAAAAGCTTTAAAATTTAAAATAAGTTTTATAAATCCTGGCTAGAAACTGCCAAACAAATAAACAAATAACAGTTTATTTTCATCTAGCTTTCTAATGCAAACAGTGATTATTTATCATTTAAAGTATTTCATAATTGACTTTTTCAATCTTATTTTTAAAACTGTAGAATTAAGCTATAAAAGGGTAGCTACATAGCAGAAAAAGTAACTTTTCAATAAAACTGTTAGCTACTTTGCAATGCTTTTTCTGTAAAACTAAAAGTGCATTAATCTGTTAAGCATTACTGCTATAAAAACAAGTTGTTTTGTACTGTCATCTTTTTTCTTACAGTTCTTGTTCATTGTGTCAACAGCAATTTAGCATGCGTAGAAAAGCTTTTTGTTTTAACAATGACTACTTCTTGCTTTTTGATGTTAAAATATTAATGAATAAAGAAAAATGATTAACCATTAATGTGTTTTATTTTATTTTAAAGATCAAGCATTGACACATGAAAATGTTCAACTGTAAACAAGGACCCACATATTCTTTGGTGAGCCAATCCTTAAAATGGCAGGCAACACTACATTAATATGAGCTTTCCTTTCTTATTTCTTTTTTTGAACACTGAGCACCAGCCCTTCTACTTCCAATTAGCTGAAATTGTTTTGCTGAAAGTCAGGGAGGTCTGCACATAGGAGGGTGTTCTGTGCCATATTTATATGAGTTTTTCACGAAGTACCATAGGAAGTAAAAATACATAAAATATAATTGCAAAATAGAATCAAGCTCTAAAACATAAATATTTGTTAAACGCATCTACTGGTATACCAGCCTACATGAAACTGTCACTTTAACAAAACAAGCTTGCACTGCTGCCATAGAAACCAAGCATTTTTCCTGTTATATATTTTTTTCTACAGTTTTTCTTCTTTTGTCATTTTCTCTCTCTATGTAAGTAACAAATTATGTCATAGCTAACAACTCAATATAACACACTTAAATCTAAAAACAGGATATGTCATTAATGACAGTTCCAAAACGACAGCTATAGATGGTATATGCTGTTGGTGATGCTTAATAGGTAAAAACTCTAGGACAAGTTGTAGCATGTGTAAATAAATAAACAAAAAATAATTAGAGAGACAGCTTTTAACAACCACTGTGAAGATATGCACACCTTCATGCCTGTTGTGCTGTCAAAAAAAGTATCCACTAGCAAAATGTGACATATCAGGCCATATCTTAGGTGGTAAAAATGTGTTGTTTCAGGTTATTTTTTTTATTCTTTACAAATTTTTCTTTGAATTTGTCAGTCTATCTCTGACCAAGATCCTCATTTTTATGTAATGCCAAACTTACTTAAGTTGTTTTTCATAATAGGCCTATTTAATAGTAATGCTGCTCAATTTCTTACCATTAGCCTTTAAAGTTGAATCAGTGGGTTCACTGTGTGAACGATCTCGTAAATCATCGGGTGAGGATATATCTATACAAGCATCAGAAGGTAGAGAGTATATATTATCTTCATCAGGTGTTGAAGCTTCACCAGTTGAACTATAGCTGGAAGATGAAGTTGTTCGCTGATCAGTTACTCTTGGAAAAGGTTGGGGAAAAGGGACGTTTTCATAAGGACGTTTATGAATCTACAAGAGTTTTTTTATAAAAAACTTAATATAAATAAACCTTTTTCAATATTATACATGTTTCTTCACAATATTTAGCCTGAAAATACAGTGTCTATAAAAAAGTAAAAAATTTAATATAAAAAAATTATCCAACTTTTTGTATGACAAGCAAGAAAATAAACATTTTAAAAACTTTCATGACAAATACATAAAGTCAGCTAGATAGCTCAGGGTGCTGAAACCCTGACTTAAAAGCACAAGGACAAGAAGTGTATGTTCAGTCTACTTGAGTGATTTTCATTATGCTGTAAGGAAAAGTACAAATCAATAAATTCTTAATACTACTTTGATGACTTTTTTTAAAACAGAAGGTAGCAATTAAATTAAATAAATATAAATACAAGCAGTTTAAGTGATTCCATTTGGCCAGATAAAAAAGTATAGCAAACTAAGCATAAAGTCAATTTGTGCAAGCATAATGCTAATTACATGGGTTAACAAACGATAGTTTGAAAAGTCATGCATAATATTATTGAAATCTATTTAATACAATGTGCTTAATTATAGTTCATTTAAGATTAAGCAAAACTTTTAGTATATTAGATGATTACTTAATTAACAAAAACTTTTAAATTTTTTTTTGTGGTTTTATCTATGTCAGAATTGTGGGTCAATAAATAAAGTGTTTGACTAATTTAATTTATTGTAAAATTGTTGAATTTCAAAAAAATTTTTTTATGATAACTTTATCTTCATGGGAAATTTAACAAGTTTTTGCAAATTAACTCCAGTCTCCAGGTTGACACACATTGAGTTTGGCATCTGTATTTGATTTTACTAATTTTACATTTAAACTTTTACAAAAACTATGAAAAAATCCTTATGACTGTAAAAAAAAAAAAATAGGAACAACTGCAAGGTATTAGCATTAACCAAAAACATTCACTAAATTTATCAAAACAAACATTTTATATATTAGGGTGGCAAAAGTTCTTATCTGTAATTAGTTTAAAACTGTTGCATTGATTAATGTTAGCAACAAAAAAATTTAAAAATAAAGAAGATTAAAGATGGTTTAGAAATAATTTAGTAAACTATCCATAGCTAATGGTTTGAACCAGTTTGTCACATACAATACCTTATTACAATTTTCAACCAAAGCATTATTTTACAACTAATAAGTAAAAATAAAAATGCTTGGGTTACAAACAACCTAATTTGTGCATAAAACATAGGCAATAGCTCACAACTTACCTCTTTTCTATGACCACTGGTATAACGACCTTGTACTAAAAAATCAATATAAAAAAAGTTAGATTTTTAGTTGTTTGTCAGCTTCAGTCAAGTTAAGAATAGAAATCAAAACAAAAGCTAAAAATTCATTTAAACTTTTAGTTTTTTTTTTTTATAAAAAAATTCATTCAACCATAATTGGCACACACTTATGAAAAAAATAATTTAGATAATTTCACAATTAACAACTTTAAATAAGTCTCCCCCCAAAAAAAACTAAAAATTGTTAATGAAATTGTTACAAATCAACATGTATTAAATAAAAGCAAAAACTTGTTTTAAATAATTTCGAATTTTTTATGAAATCACCATTGATGAAATTTACAATCACCTGGTGAGCCTCCTTTAGGTTTTTCTGAATGAACACGGCGTAAATTTGAGTAATATGAGGATTCACCTTTAGCATGTGATGATGAACTAACTCCAGAAGATGGTTGGTTTCTAAAATTGCATATGCCAATATTAATGACTTTACATGCAAACTAAAAACTATTTTTTTTGTGTAGTTTTCAGCAAAGACTACATATTAGTTTGGTCTCTAAATCATTTTTTTAGGTAGTACTTTTATTGAAATTTCAACTTTTGAATTGTGATAAAATATATATATTATTACAAGTGTTTTTTAAAACTTTTTCAGTTCTAATTAAAAACAGTTTGTCCACTGAAAATTTCAACAAATTTATTTATTTTTATTAAACAATCAACTCAAAATTACTCATAGTGGAAATAGAAATAAAAATTGTGAATAAGGAGGCAGTGATTAAACAGAATATGTTATTACTTAATTAAACAAAATATGGTTGCTGTATCTTTGAACAAAGCAGTACGGTGTTAAGAAATAAAAACAACAAATACACACATCAAAAATTTAATGCTCATCATCAAAGTTATAAAATGGTTCAATATTTATTGCAAAGAATATTATATGGTTAATATTAAAGTTAACCAAATGTATCAATAAAATATATATTGGCTGTTGTCACTTGAATATTTGAAAAGAATGGAGTTGAAAAAATAAATACAGAAATAAAGTTTCTAGAAACCTGATAGCAATAAATATCACAAAGTAGTATTAATATCCCATTTATAAAAAAATAAAAAAAAGTATAAATTCCAGCATCCACTTTGCAACAAGAACAAGAACATGGGGTTAGTTAGTACAAATAAGTTAAACATAAAGGGTTAGAGTACAAATAAGTTAAACAAAAAGGGTTAGTAAGTCCATACAATCAAACCATTATTAATTAAAATAACTCTGATAGATACAGTGGACAAATTTATCAAAATAACAAAATTAATATTTAGTCAAAATATTTAAACAAAAACCATTGAAATATTTTATTATTATTATAAAAAGATGACACCAATAAAAATGAGATGATATCACCAAAATGTAGAGTAATATTATCATATTTCATCATGCAAATCTTTAATTTTTGAACAATTATAAATTTTTCTAAATTATAAAATATATAAAATCACACAAAATTTACTTGACTTCAAGCAAATTCATTAAAATTATGCTTTTAGGAAGATTAAAATTTGCAAAATTTTTAAGTACAGTGAAAAAATTAAATGTTACAGTTAAAAATTGAGTTTAGTGTGCAAAAACTGAAAAAATGTTCTATGACAGTAGTTCTTAACTTTTTTCAATTATACCTTTTTTTAGATGATTTGAAAAAGCACTGCAATATAACAGCAAGAGCAACACTAGGCTTTTTTGCCTGGCCAAATTTTGCTCTTTGAAAATAAAGCAAAAAATTTTTTCTTTTGAATTGAAGGTAAAATAACGTTTTTTTTTGTTTTTTTTTGTTTTTTTTTTAAATTCTTAAGATTTTTAGTTTAAACCAAGAGTTAGAAAAGCTTTTGCTTCAAAATTTAACATAGAAAGTCAGTACAAAAAACTTCAATTCTCAAATACAAGCTCCAGTAATAATTTGCAGAATAATGTAAAATTATTTTAAAGTTGATAAAAAAATATATAATTGAATACAGGTGCTCTTCTGGAAATTCTTTAACAGCCCCTAATGGTATGCTACCGTGTAAAAACTATTCCAAAACAGTTAAACTGAAAACTGAAAAAAAAAAAGGATTTAACAATGATTTCTATTAAAAATATATAAAATATTGTAATTGATTTGGATGATATTTATAACACAATACCACAGTGAAAAATAACATGATATGCAAGCTAAATATAAGAACCAGTATTAACAACTTACCCTGTTTGAAAGAAGGATTGTGATCTTGAAACACCCTTATTGTCAGTTTCAGGTTTATCTATACATGATGGCTTTCCATAAAAACCCTGAGACAAAACTTTTTCTGGCCTACTAGATATATTTTGATCTCGATAACTTGTTTCAGCGTTTGAAACGGTTCTTCTGTGGTTTGGAGAAGCAAGATTTCTGAGTTGACGATTTACTTTTTGCGTGCCAAGTGGAGAAGGTTGACGTGGTTTTGAGGAAAGTGATGACTCAGGTCTGAAAGGTTTATGAGGTACAAGCAATTTTGAATAAATTTGTTTTTGATTGTAAAATATAGAAAAAGAAATAGAAGAACTTGCTAAGTTATAATGAGAATATGGCTTAAGAGTGACATTATTATTTAATAAAATTTAAACTTGCAATGAATATGAAGAACAATTGCATGTAGGACTGAGTGACCTTGTAAGTTTGATTTTATGACAATATTTCAAAAATTGATAATGATCACTGCCATGATGTTAATAGTAAATGACAACATGCACAAGCATAATACGATGAGGGATGATAATGAAGATTGCAAACATGTCAAAGCAAGATTGTATTAGATTTCATGCAAATAGTTACAAGGATAAAAAAATATTTTACAATAACAATGAAAAAACAATGCACATGCTTTTACAATTAGAATGTCAAAACCATTTGAAAAACAATTAAAGTAAAATATCTGCATAAGTTTTAACAATATTGTATAGAACCAGCTTCAAATTATTAATAGTCCATTCCACTTGTTCAAAAGTTAAATCATTTGAATTCAATTCTCTCAGACAATTTTAGTTCAGTTAAAAAAAATTTTTTTGAATCACAATAGTTGATTTTAATATTTTTGAAACAAAAGTACAATACATTGGCATGTCAAATTTAATCTAGCATAAATTACTTTTGTGAATTATTTCAGTAATAAAAACCATTTAGTATTTTTCTATTCTATTTATCATAATAGATTTTAAATTCATACATAAAACTCATTTAACAAATAAACCCCTATAGCTATTTTATTCTGATTAAGGAATCATCAAATGATTTTATTCCAATAAAATAATAATTATTTTTTCAATTTTACTAACATGAAGATTTAACATTATTGCTTTACACAGCATTTGCCATCACATCACAAGAGGGATTATCAATCCAAGGTTATTTAATAAGGCATTCTGGCAGTCACAAGGCAGATGATACAGTGAACATGCACAAACTAAATAAACATTCTAAACATCATCATCAAATTTATAGCAAACTACATAAAAGGATGACAAGCATACACTCAATACAACTGCAGACTCTTAAAACTCAAGCAAATCAACAATGAAATACCACAAGGTAGAGTTCAGTCTCCCAAAATTATTCAACATTTACACCTTTACATTCCATTCTTCTTAAAAATGTGCAAATCCTGACATGTGCTGATGGCATAACAATCAAAGCATTTCACACCAAACACCATAATGCCCAACAACTTATCAACCAAATATTTCTACAATTCATGAATTGGTAAAGTTATTAATAATTTTCATATAAAACATAGACAAAAAAGTGACTCATTCAACCATTATTTTTAAAAATTCATCAATGGGCAATAACAATCTTTACACAAACACAGACAAAACCACAACTTCCACAACAGACCAAGCTGAATATGGCACAACCCTATAACTTACATTAAATCAAACACTACCCCAAAATGCAAAAAAGTTCTTAGAACCATCCTCAACTTAAAACTAATCTTTTCAAATCATATAAATGTCACTACCACAAAAGCAAAAAAAAACTAGTAATGGGATATTGCCTTTTTTTTCAATTCCAATGTCGATTACAACAAAAATTTTTGATTTCAATTCTTGTTATAGTTGTTGTTGCTGCCTCTCCTGCAAGGATATCTTGCAGTATCCCTTAATCTAGATTCTGACTCTGGGATTACCTTTGCTGCTTCTGAAAACTTTTTCGACAGACTGATGGTGTTTTGTTGTGTTGGTACTTGACTACAGTGAAAGAGGTGTCTGTGACAACTGACAAGCATAGTGGGCATTGTGGCACCTAAGTATCAAGGTTCACTGTCTGTAGGTAACTTTGCAAGAGTGCTGATTTGGTGGCTCTGAGTTGTGCTAGTTTTGTACACATATGACATGGTAATGTTTGTTCTGATGAATGAATGTCATAAGGGTATGGTGTTAGTAACTTGGTTATTTTTTCTAGAGGTGAGGTATTGTGAGGTGATGGTGGTGTGAATGTGTTTGAGGTTTTCTCTACATTTCTCTGGTGTTATGCCTGGTTCTGAGATGATGGTGTTAGTGTACTCATTGTTATAAAAGATTGTGGCTTTGATGTTTCTGGGAAGATTTGAGTATGTATTAAGATTATTTAAAGGGGTGTTGGTATTTGAGTCAGTTGTTTAAGTTGAGCAGCATAAAGTTTGAGATGGGTGTTTATTGGAAGGACCTTGGTTTCATCATGTAAGTGTTGAGTGTTTGTATCATGTGCAGCCAGTAGCAATTTATATAGATATTATATATAGATATATATATTGCAGGAGTGAATCGATCTTTCCTGCAGAGTGCTCAATAAAAAAATCAGAGCAATTTAATATGAAATTTATTTAATCACTGTTTAAAACCACAACAGTCTGTTTCATCCTTAGAATCATCAGGTGGTTACTAGAAAATTAAAAATATAGTTATTAGTGATAAAAAAATGCATATGTAATAAATGATATGTAGTTAAATCAAGCAAATAATATGAATCCTATGACGTCATACAAAAAAAATAACTCAAAATATAGTAAATGCATAGAGGTTTGCATTCATTTGAAGGTGAGGGAAGGCAAGTTGGGTGTGTGGTGAAAGATATAAAAGGAAAGAAAATAATCTACAAAGCAATAAAAAAGTAACAAGAAAAATCGCATAAGATGAAAAAGTAAAGTGGGTAAAAAATGGTGTGAACGATAGTGGAAAATATAAGCGGATTTAATGACGGACAAGAAAGCACACACACACAAAAATAATGGCAATTTAAGCATACAAAATTAAGTAGGTAATTTATTTAGTTTAAATTTGTTTTTGTGGCGACATTTTCCTGTAAGTTCCAATCTTTTGTTGAGTACATATCATTTATTCCACACATATTTTTTTACCACAAATAACTATATTTTTAATTTTCTAGTAACCCCCTGACGATTCTAAGGATGAAATAAACTGTTGTGGTTTTTAAACAGTGATTAAATAAATTTTGTATATACAGGGTGTCCATGAATTAAGGCAATGAACGTTTTGGCCTCTACCAAAAATACAAAAAATTAAAACAAGCATTGCTACTCATGACTTAATAGGATAAAGAATAGGCTTTCAAATGATATATACTTTATTCAATATAACTCCCTTAGTTCTTGACTACAACCTTCAATCTGTTTGGAAACGAGTTGCACGCAGCACATAGCATTTCTTGAGGTATAGTGTCCCACTCTTTCATTAGTTTGGCCTTCAGAGACTCCAAGGTTTGATGAGGAGTGGAGCACACTCTTTTCTCCAAGATACACCAGATGGAGTAGTCCAATGGGTTTAGATCCGGGTTTTGCGCTGGCCAATCTTCCTTACTTATGAATGAGGGGATTTTCCTCAGAATCCAAGATTGGATAAATTTTAAACCATGGGAGGGCACCGAATCCTGTTGGAGGGTCCACAGTTTGTCTTTGAAGTGTTGCTCAGCCCAGGGGAGCAGACAACCTTCCAGAATGTCTGAAACATACTGCTCGAGTTTAATTTCACTCCCGTTGGAACAAAAAGGAGCAGGGGTCTCCCGGTTGCAATCACTGCTGCCCACACCATCACAGACTGCAGATTTTGGCGTCTGGTACAATTCTTCCTTCAGTCATGGATGAGGATGCCCAAACTCTATCGTTTTTCTGGTTAACAGCTTGCTGGATGTTGAATTTCTTCTCGTCAGTGAAGACCAAATTGGGCAGTGTGCCTTCTGCAATGTCCTGCAAAAGTTTCCTGCATTTTTCGGCCCTCATGGCCACATGATGATCTGAGAGTTCTTGTCAACACAGCATCTTAAAGGTTTTAACTCCTAAATCTTCCCTCAACAGTTGGTGCATGGTGAATTTGCCTACACCAGCTGCAGCAGCCAAGTTCCTGCAACTTCAGCAAGAGTTGCATCGCAGCTTCTCCCTGGTATGAACAGTCCATTTTCGGTCTTGCCCTTCCTGATCTAGGGTAATTCCAATCTCCTGAAACTTTTTGATGATTTTCCAGACAGTTGTGTGGTTCATTTTGAGCCATTTAGCTATTTCACTATTACTTTCTCCACTTTTGCAGAGTTTATCACAATGTTACAATCAATAGACATGGAAATAATTATTTTAGAAAACTTTGCTATATCTGAAATGAAAGAACAGAGTTTTAGCTTTAAAATGGTGTATTAGTTGTTTGAGAAAAACCAAATTTAAATGCACTAATTTAATGGAGAAAGTTGGTTGCCTTAATTCATGGACACCCTGTATATATATGCAACTGTATACATATATATATATATATTGCAGGAGTAAATTGATCTTCCCTGTAGAGTGTTCAATGAAAAAATCAGAGCAATTTAATACAAAATTTATTCAATCACTGTTTAAAAACCATAATAGTCTGCTTCATCCTTAGAATCGTCCAGTGCAATGGTGTTTCTTTGTTAACTACCTGTCTTGCACGAAAGTTAAACTGGAGATTGTTACCCAAGACATGCTGCAGCATGTTTAGGAGGAGCCACAGTACCAACTTGGGTGCCAGTGTGCCACATTACAGGCAGTGTGCATATTGAACATTTGCAAAACCTTTCATGAGATTCACATGCCTTTGAATTTCTTATTCAATTTTACAGGAATAAACTTTGTTCAGCTCAACATTAATCCTGTTGAATTTTATTTGATTCGACCATGTAGTTTCTGTAATATTTACATGTCAAATGATGTCAAATTTTTTGAAACACCCTGCATATACAAGGGGCATTCAAAAAGTAATGCACTCAAGTGCATTGCTCGTACAGGATTTTACCAATCTTGTTTATATTTGGCACAAACATGATAGGACACACCTTTTTGTACTTGTTATATGTTTTTCTTTTATTTTCAGATTTTTAAAGCTTAAACTAGTTTTTTAAATGGCTGCCCCTCTTGAAGCTTGTCAGAAACAAAGAGCTGTAATCGAATTCCTTGTTGCAGAGGGAGAAACCCCTCTGAGGATTCATAACCGGCTTAAAAATGTCTACAAGGATAATACCATAGACTATAGTAATGTAAAAAGATGGGTACAGTGATTTAAAAAAAGTACTGAAGACCATAAAGAGGTGGGTAAAGTCAGCATAGCCGATAAGCCACATAGTGGTCGCCCATCCACCTCTGTCAATCCTGACAACAAAACTTATGCTGATGAGTTGATAAGAACTGACAGGCGCATTACTGTCGAGGAGCTGGCATCCAAGCTTGATGTAAGCATAGGCAGTGCCCATTCAATCATGGCATCCCTTGGGTATTCAAAAGTGTGTGCCCGTTGGGTACCCAGACAGCTGATGGAGGACCACAAAACTGAAAGAGTTCACTGCTGCACTCAACTTCTGGAACACCACCATGGAGATCCCACCTTTCTGGAAAGAATCATTACTGGAGATGAAACATGGGTATACCATTTTGAACCTGAATCTAAAAGGAGATCAATGGAATGGCGTCACCCAACTTCACCAAGGACCAAAAAGTTCAAGGCCCAAAACTCTGCTGGCAAAATTATGGACACGATTTTTTGGGATTCTCAAGGTGTAATCCTTGTGGATTTTTTGCCAAAAGGGGAAACTATTAACTCTGAGGTATACATTGAGACTCTTAGGAAGCTCAAAGCAAAAATTCGATGTGTTCAGCCCAACTTGGACATGGCAAATGTGCTCCTCCAGCATGACAATGCATGTCCTCACACAAGCATCAGGACAATGGAGGCCATCACTTCATTTGCATGGACTGTGATACCACATCCGCCATATTCTCCTAATTTGGCACTGTCAGACTACCACCTCTTTGGTCCAATGAAAGACGGACTCCAGGGCAACCGATATGGCAATGACAATGAAGTGAAAACTGCTGTCTTGAATTGGCTTAGACATCAACTGGCTGAGTTCTACAACACTGGTATACATGCCCTCGTTCATAGATGGACTGTAGCTCTTGAGAGAGGTGGAGACTATGTGGAGAAGTAAAAATGTAATCCTCACACTTGTACCTTTCTTTTGATGTATAATACATGTTGCTATTATAATTTGTTTGTACATAATGAAGTTGGGTGCATTACTTTTTGAATGCCCCTCGTATATTTCATGTCTCTACACATAATCTTTCCAAAACTTCACAGTTTTTTTCAGCAATAATGTTGAAGGCTGAAAGGTCATTTTGTCTGCACTTCTGTGGAAGTAGGGGCATCTGAGCAAGTGTTCTGCAGTGTCATTGGCAGTGCCACACTTACACATACACAAATTCTGGATATTATGAAGTCCCTACTTTACAAGTGTGCTTTGAGTTCCACAGTTGCAGTACAAAGTTGGTTAAGGCATTTCCAGCCTTTCCAGGGAGCTTAGTGTCCAGGAGCAAGTGCCTGGGTTGGCTTGATGTTAAAGCCCAGCATTAAGGGGCATTCTCTAAACTGGTTCTTTTTTTTTCTTATCTCTGTACTTATCCTTGTGACTTGCAGAAAAGTGGAGGCACTAATACAGTGTTTCCCAACCTTTTTTGTTGGTGGACTAATTCCAAACCTGCCAAAGTCTTTGCGGACTCAAAACGCAACAATGAAAGCCACTTCACACAGAGTATGGTTAGTTGACAACGTTATGTCCCTTAATCACAATTTGAGTGAAAAGGCCACGAAACAAACACAATGAAACATTACAGAACTTAAACACAGTCAGTTTAATGCCACAAACAGAAGCTGCATTTACAACTTTCAATGGGAACCTTGTCCCTGGACTTTCTCCAATAGCTTGTCGAAATTTGGGTCTATGGTTGTCAACGCGCATCTAAGGTCATCTTCTGGTTGAAGTTGGTTGTGGTACTTGGTTTTTATCATAGCTAAAGCTGAAAATCCAGCTTCGCAGAGATATGTAGTTGGAAAAGGTAGAAGAGCTTTTGTTGCCTGCCAACAGAGATCAGATAGATTTGGTTCCTTTGATTGAACTTCTGCCCAAAATTGAGTCAGAGATACATTTTCGAACTTGTTCCTCCACAGTTGTTGACTCTGCAACTCAATCAGCTGTTCAGCAATGCAGTCCATATCAGGGTGAACATGCAAAGCTGATACCTCGAAAGGACATCGCACCCAGTTAAACTTTTTGCTGTAATCATTAGAAGGGATATATCTATCCAACTCGGAAAGAAATGAAGAAAGGTGATCAAGAAATATCTCACGAATGCTGTGCAAATTAAATTCTTCTTCTTCTATAAATGCGTTTAATGCTGGAAACGCAGCTATCTTCCCTTGTTCCATTCGATGCATCCACAACTCCATTTTAGCTTTGAAAGTGATAATATCTTCAGACACATCCAAAAATATTTTGTCTTTCCCCTGCATAGAGGTATTTAGTTGATTTAAATGACTGAAAAAATCAGCTAAAAATAACAACTTTGCAATCCACTTGTTGTCTCTGAATCGCTCTGAAAGTTCATGTTTTCATTCTTTTAGAAAAGCACCTACTTCATTGCGTAAGCTAGCTATTCTCTGCAACACTTTTCCTCTTGATAGTCAATGGATGTTTGAATGATACAGAAGTCCACTGTATTCAGCTCCCATTTCGTCACAAAACACGCGAAATAAACGAGTACATAAGGAGTGGGATTTTATATAATTGACAACACAAACAACCTCCTTGAACACTAAAGCCAGGTTTGCTTGAATGTCTTTAGCGGCAAGATTTTCTCTGTGAAGGTAACAGTGGACAATTAAAATGTCATTGTTTTGCTTTTTTGCAAAACTCATAAATCCTTTTTTGATTCCCATCATAGCTGGAGCACCATCGGCACAAGCAGACACGCAGTCAGTCCACAAAAGCTGATGTTCTTCAAAAAAAGAATCTACCTTTTTATATATTTCTTCTCCTGTGGTGTATTTAGTCAGCGGTCGACAAAAGAGAAATTGTTCTACATAGTCATCGGCAGTGCGATAACGTACAAACACCATCAGCTGGGCGTCGCTTCCTATATCTGTTGTTTCATCTAACTGCAGACTAAAATTTTTATTTCACTTTACAGCAGCAATCGTCTGCTGTAGAATATCAACTGAAAGTTCTTCGATTCGTCGTTTGATTGTGTTGTCCGACAATGGAACCATAGCCAGTTTATTAGCAACAGCCTCGCCGCACATTATCCAGGCCATTTCAATGGCTGCAGGCTTAATCAACCGTTCTCCTGTTGTATGAGCAGCTTTAGCTCTAGCAATTTTCCATGCAACAGAAAAGGAAGCTTGCACTGCATCTTTATGAGAGTAGGCTACCCCTCCCCAAATACTCAGACGATCAATGCGGCTTCTCTTGGCATGCAGTTCTTTGCTCTTAAAGAATTTGTAATCTTTGCCAAGGTACTTTTCATGCTTAGATCTAAGGTGCCGTTGAAGTTTAGCTTCTTTTAAAGAGCTGTGAGCTAAAACTTCTAAACACAACACACACTGTGGCCTGACCTTGCCATTTACTTCCACTGACATGAATCCAAATTTTTAAAAAGTCTTCGTTATATGAAAATACTTGTTTTCGTTTTGCCATTGAAAATCGTCTACTGTACTACGTTAAAATTTATTGCAGTTTAAATTTTAGACTCGTCCTCGTGGTTATGGCTATGCGGGAGTTAGATAGAAAAGAAAAAAGGAATGCGAGCACAAAGGCATGACAGATTCGTTGTGACGTAATAAAACAAAATTTATTACATTTCACTCCCTAGGGAAGTTTCACCATTACCAAAAAGTCAAAGCGTGCGCAATGAATAAAAAAGTTCCAATGCATTAGAGTAGCGGCTACTCTTTTGCATTGGAACTATCGTTAAAACTGGTTACCTATATGCGGTTATAAGGTTTTATCGTTAAAACTAGTTGATGTTATTTTGAAACTTGTTGATGTGCTCGCGGACTCATTAAATCCTTCCGAGGACTCAAATGAGTCCGCAGACTCGGGTTGGGAAACACGGCACTAATATGTAGGGTAAGCAATTACCCCAGCCTGCTTCCAGAGATACCAAGATATTGCTGTCTGCTTGAAATTTAATGAAGATATGTTTGAAATTTAGAACTGCTTGCCAAGACCACAAAGCAGGAAAAAGTGCTGTAAAGTGTCTTTCCCAAGGACATATCAGAATGACACAAGTAGGTTTTGAACTAAGACCATGTTGATTACAATTACAGCACTCTAACCATTTGATCACACTGCCAACAACTTCCATAGTTCAATCCTCATCTCCTTGGAAGGCAATTTACGAGGAGGGATGGTATACAAGAAAGACTTTCTTGATTTCAAATGTTGATTTGCTGCATCTGATGTATATAGCATGTGGCTTGGGTTGTTTCTTGTTTTTTGCCTTTTCCTTCTGTTTGTCACCTCTTGTCAAATGTCTGGTGGAGCTGTTCTGGTGAGCAGATACAGACAATTGGTGTTGGTGGGTTTTAGACATCCTGTAATAATGCAACAATTGTCATCAGGAGCAGGGTCTAGGCAATAAGCAATGGCAAACATACTCAGGTACAGAGCAGCATAGAGCAAGTGCTGATGTTCTCAAAATATGAGGGCTAGCTTTCTAGTGTGAAGAAATAAGCTACAAGATGGGACCATTCGCTACCACCTATTTCCCACTGACAATTAGCCACCACCAACTTGGGTTAGTGATAATAGTATTGTTAAGGTTAGTGGCAGTTAGTGATGATTTTCATGGCTGATTTGCCACCAACTCATGATTATAATCATTATAAATACATATATATAGTTCTAAAAAAGAAAATATCTTTTTTTATATATATGTGCATGCTCAATGATAGTGAGGTATATAAAAAAAAAAATGGGCAAATAGATAAATTAAAAATTGATTTCAAGAATCAAAATTTTTGTAAAAAATCTTTCAATTCTAATGCTGATTCCAATTCCCAAAAATTCATTGATACTTTCAATTCTCAATTCTAATAAATTGTCCCATCACTAATGATAGCGTTAGTAGTAATATGCATTTTCTTGCTATTGATACACACTTTTAAGTGTATTTCCTCTAATTGCTGTCTTGAACTTCTTGTATTCTTTAAAAATCTGACTGCCTAAACTTTAACTCAGCAAACCTCCAATAAACATTTTAAAATAATCATTCAAAATAGTTTTGTTTACAAAGATTATATTGTGGCAAATTAATTATATACTTATATTAAAGGTGTGGTTTTTCCTGCACAACAAAAATTTATGCCCAAAATTATCACATACCACATTAAAACACAATCAACACATTTTATAAAACTAATTGAAGGCAAGGGTTGTAAATGGGTTGTAAATGGACTTAGTGAAGTAAGTGTTGTTTTTTTCAGATGTACTGAACTCAGAGTTGTTATTGTTTTTGGAGACTTTGCTTTATGGTAAATTAGGCTGCCAAAGTCGCATGTTTTAGCATGAAATCAAAGTCATTTTTTCAGACATGCTGAAGTTGAAGTCATTTTTTTAAATGTTTTGGATTCAGTGTCAGAGTTATAAAATTGTATTGTACATAGCTGAAATTAGAATTCAAGTCATAAAATTTTAAATAGCTGGAGTCAGAGTTGAAGTTGTAAAATTTTGATTCCTCCAACTCAACAACTCTGATGTAAAGCTTTGGTGGACTTTTTGATGTAAAATAAGTGGTAAGAAGATAATCCACAATTAAGTAGCAATCAACTTTCACTTAAACAAATGCAAACTTTAATCTGATGATTACAAAAATTGACTTTGTAAACTGCTAGCTTAATTGAATAAAACTTTCAATGTGTTTTTTTTTGTACATAACTATTTGGCAAGAAAAATTCAGGTAAAAACTCACTGAAAAAATTTGGCAACAACCCAGTTCAACAAAGGTCAATTCAACAAGAAAACCATTAATTTTACAGAGGTCAAATTGACAAAAAAATCACATCCATAGATGCAATTATTGTTTTCATCTCAAGTTTTAAACAATAAGCAGCTGGGCAATTAATAATTTTTGGACGAAATTAATACTTAAAGTTATTTAACAATACTAATAAATATTTTTGCATGGGCAAAATACATTAAATTAGCAACAATTGTACCATATAGCACAGTAGTAGGTTTATTTTATTTCTCTAAAAAAAATTCAGCACTTAATTCCCTTAGACAATATGATGCCACAAAAAAAAACTAGATCTTTAATCTTTTATTTTTGGTGCTATAAGTGAGGCAAAAATTAAGAAATTTTGGCCACTAGCAGGAAAAAATTCACTATTTGTAAAAAAATTATGATTGCTGATTCAAAACAATAATTTTTCTGAATATTCTACCCGTGATTGTAATTTCAAAACTGTATGCTTTTACAAAAAGACCATTCTTCCTAAGAAAAAATCCAAAGTGATAAACAAACTAGCAGCTAGTGGCATACATTGCCTATCATGCATTTTTGCTTTGCATTTGAACCCATTTTCTTGTTTGGCTGCATGTACAATAATATTCAAATAAGAAACCACTCTAATTTCAAAAAGTTTAGTGCAGGGGCAATAACTTTGCCATTTTTATCTTTTATCCATTGCATCACAATTGTTAGCAATAATAGCAGCAAAACAAAAACTAGTCAAGTTTATCCATTTTATTGAAATTAGTATTTTTCTTCCAAATTGGTCTTGTCAAATAATCTTGATTTGATTTTCCCTGATGCTTAATTTTTTTAATTCTGATAATTTCTTGATATTTCATTTTTTAACAAAATTTATAATTTCTTTTTTTGTTTTTTTATTCATCAAAAACCATTTTTTTCCAAATCCTTATTGGTTAGGTGCCCTGTGTGCATTTGCAAAGAATAAAAAATAGGCTAATTATTCAATATAAGAAACACTATTTTTACATAAACTTTTAAATTGTAAAAAATTTAGTAATGTCAACCAAAACACATGGTGTAAATTAGATCTATACCAATTAAAAGTCTATTTCACAAAAATCAAATCAATTTGGCTGAAATGAAATTCAATCCAGCAGAAATGAAATTCAATTTAGCAAAAATAAAATTCAATTTGGCAGAAATGAAACTCAATTTAGCATTAATAAAATTTATATCCTGTTTCTTACTTGCTATTTTCATATTTTGGTATAATTTCAAAAACTTTTCTTTTTTTAATTCTTACAATAGTTTTATTGGTAACAAATAATATCAATGTTTATATATATATATATACATTTGAATATATATACATTCTATTTGAATAAGAATCACCTCCTGATGAGCCGAAAAGGCGAAACAGACTGTTGAGGTTTTAATAAAATCTCTTTTGTGGCTTTTGTAATATAATTTAATGCTCCGAGTTTTCATTGAGCTCTTTACTGACAGTCTTGCCACTTTTATTATTATATATATTATGAATTTTATAATATGGGTATACTCGTATATATATATAAATATATATAACTGCAGACAGTACTGTTTCGACCTTTCGGGTCTCATCAGTGCAGTGAAGTTATATACATTTATATATATTATATAATTAAATTTCAGACCACAAAATTTTTTCTAATTTTACATTAATTTTATTTTATTTGCCCCAACAGACTGTTTTGCCTGACTGGGCTCATCAGGGGGCAGTTATAAATCTGAAACAAATAAACAATTGGATAAAAATACAGTTTAAACGAAGTGCTTGAATGCTGGTGAAAAACATATAACAACAACACGAGAAAATCTATGACTGTAATATTGATCAATAAATGAATTTTATTATCAAAAAAAAAAGTTTTTTTATGCAGCTTGTTCTATTGTTTGAAAATAATGGGTAAATTTGAAAAGTTTGCATTAAAAATGTATTAAAATTTTGATTAAATAGATTGCACTGGAAAATACAGCAAAAGGTGCATAAGAGATGTGTTTAAAAATAACAATTAACAGGGTATGAATCAAAATTAAAACAGTATAATTTTTTACAGGGTATAAGTTAAAAATTTTGTTAGCTTAATAAGTATGTAATGTAGAAGTAGGTTATTTTATTTGCTGATCAAGAAAGTTGGTAAAGGTGAGATGTAAAAATAAGGTAAACCGAGTGTGTAAATTAGTAAATATATTTATTAACTGCCAGCGTAATTAAAACTTCATAATTTAAATTTACTTTGATGTTAAGTGGGCAATTTATGGCTGATCTACAGTTGCATTGTTTGGCATCTACTTTGTTATCTGGGTTGTTTAGGTATGAAGTGTTTAGCTTGTTTATAATAGATTTCACATTTGGCATGCAACTGTAGCTTAATCTTATGTTGTTTTTGTTGAAAATTTTGTGGTATTGGTTGCTGGATGGAAAATGTTAAGAATAAAAAACTCTTTACCAATGTTAGTGCTGACTTCTTCATTGAAAGGGGGGTTGAACCAAATAATCTTTCTTGTTCTGTTTCTTGATCTGCTTTTTGAGGTGGAGTTGAATTTATCTGTTTTTTTTAGTTCTTGTTTTATGCAGGTTAATTTTTCCTTGTAACCAGTAGTTTTATTAGTAACAAATAATTTATAAATTTTAGTATTGGGAGACCCTATACAAAGACAAACATATATGAGTATAACTATATTATAAAATTCATAATATACAAGGGGTTGCAAAAGTAGGTATACAGTAGCATTACATCAGTGAAATTAGTGACACATTACATTGAAACGAAAGTGACATATCTACTTTTAATCATTTTGTTTTATTAAAAGACTGGTACTTTTGATCATTTTGTTTTATTCTTTCTATTAAATTCGAAATTTAACCATGGCCAGTGTTAGTTCCAGTACAGAAACAGATTCAAACTTGAACTACAAATACTTGTTTATTCCAAATTTACTCAATTAAATTAATTACACCAAATTAGTTTAAAACAAATTTGTTCCGTTCCGAACTTCTGCCAATAGGCTATTTAAATTTCCAAGAGGATATAAGAAAGCCACCAGCAGGCTCTACTAGTAACCTTCTCCTATGAAGGTCAAACCAAAAAAAAGAACTACCTCATGCTAACTGTTGCAATAAGAGATTGCCAAAGGGCAGTCAACAGCAGTGCGCACAATCATCAGGCGCCATGTGCGAACTTTAATTAGCATGCAATCACAGACCTGGTTCACGTCTTGATGACGCTACAGCCAGTAATTTATCATTGTCTACCTACTTTTACACCACCCTTTTTACATTATTTATATATATATACATATACAATAATACTAAAGGTGGCAAGACTGTCAGTATAGAGCTCAATGAAAATTCAGAGCATTAAATTAAGTTAAATTACAAAAGTTACGTAAAGAGTTTCATTGAAACAGACAAAAAACAGATGAAACAGACTGTTGAGGTTTCAATAAAATTCTTTACGTGCTTTTGTAATTTAACTTAATAAATATATTAGCAAAAGTAATAATAAAAGTGGCAAGACTGTCAGTAAAGAGCTCAATGAAAACTCAGAGCATTAAATTATATTACAAAAGCCACAAAAGAGATTTTATTAAAACCTCAACAGTCTGTTTCGTCTTTTCGGCTCATCAGGAGGTGATTCTTATTCAAATAGAATTCTATTTGAAAGGCATGTCATCCTAGTCGTAAGATTGTTTTTAGTTTGTTTTTCGTTTAATAGGTATTGCAAAGGGGGATGGCATGCTGTCCAAACATCCCCCCTAGTTGCACCCCTGCATATATATAATACAAAATTTATTCAATCACTGTTTAAAAACCACAACAGTCTGTTTCATCATCAGGTGGTTACTAGAAAATTAAAAATATAGTTATTAGTGATAAAAAAATGCTTATGGAATAAATGATATGTAGTTAAATCAAGCAAATAATATGAATCCTATGACGTCATACAAGAAAAAACAACTCAAAATATAGTAAATGCAAATATAGAGGTTTGCATTCATTTGAAGGTGAGGGAAGGCAAGTTGGGTGTGTGGTGAAAGATATAAAAGGAAAGAAAATAATCTACAAAGCAATAAAAAGTACCAAAAAAAATCACATAAGATGAAAAAGTAAAGTGGGTAAAAAATGGTGTGAATGATAGTGGAAAGTATAAGCGGATTTACTGATGGACAAGAAAGCATACTTGCACAAAAATAATGGCAATTTAAGTATACAAAATCAAGTGGATAATTTATTTAGTTTAAATTTGTTTTTGTGGCGACATTTTCCTGTAAGTTCCGATCATTTGTTGAGGATTGTTGGTTGGTTTGTGTGTAGTATTTCTAACTTTTCGGTTAAGCACAGGTTGCAGCATTTTTGTCCTGGTATATAGGGGATAACTTGATTGATTATTTTCCAGTTAATTGTGGGATTAAGACCTGATTCTTTGGCATTCCAGAATGTTTTGGAAAGCTCTGTGACATTTATTTTTTTTATATTTTTAAATGATTGTATATGATTATAATATCATGATTTAAATTCTGTTTTGCTGCAACCTATGTAGCTTTCTGTTGTATTTCCATGAGATATGTCTGCTCGATAAATGACAAATTGCTGTCGGCAACATCCTTTAGTGGGCAGATATATATCTTTATTTTTACAGTTGCATGGTTTTGATTGTTGAGAGCTTTTATACATATATACTACATATATAACTTTTATACACATATATATAAAATACAAAATTCATTCAACCACTGTTTAAAAACCAAAACAGTCTGTTTCATCCTTAGAATCATCAGGTGGTTACTTATTCAAATAGAATACAATATATAAACATTGATATTATTTGTTACTAATAAAATTATTGTAAGAATTAAAAGAAAATTTTTTGAAATTATGCCAAAATACAAAAAGAGCAAGTAAGAAACAGGATATAAATTTTATTAATGCTAAATTGAGTTTCATTTCTGCCAAATTGAATATCATTTTTGCTAAATTGAATTTCATTTCTGCCAAATTGAATTTCATTTTTTCGAAAATGACTTGTAAATGGTATAGAATTTAGTTTAAATTAAAAAGTAAAATGTAGAAAAATGCATCAAACAACTAAATTTCAAAATCAGAAATAATTTTTCGTTTTTTCATACTATTCTAATAATAATGTTTTTCATCAAGCAAAAAATTAAAGATTTTAAATCATTTTAATTGGCAGAAATTTACATTTTTCTTACAATACAATTTTTTTAATTTTTCTAGAAATCATAAAGAAGCACTGAAAATTTAAGTTGAATACTCTATCTAAAAGATTATAAAAATAAATCATAATAGCAGCAATGTAACAAGCAAACAAAGTATGATGTGCATACAAAATATATTAGCCATCAAAATAATTTAATGCAAGAGCTTACAAAATGTTATAAGATTAATAAATTTTATCAAAATTCACCGTTATTTCTATTAAAACAAACAAAAATAAATGTAAAAATAAAGTGAAAGAAATTCTATTCAGATCAATAAAAGTCAAGTTATATCAACACATAGTCAAAAAATTTAGGTATTTACTTACGATTCAGCACTAGCAGGAGAAGATTCTTGCCTTTGAAGTATATTTGGTGGCTCTATATATGAATGACGTTGTTGAAGTGAAACTGTTAAAAAAATAATAATGAAAAGTTTAAAAATAAACTTAAAAAACTTTATGCAAATATGAAAAACTCACTGTTGTATGTAGGAGTATTTAAAGGTTCCTCTTCTAAGTCTGATGGAAGATCTTGACTAATAAGATTTTTTATTTTACAACAACGTGTTCCTGCAAAACATTTGAACATAATCAAATAATATTGATTTAAAAATGGTATTTCATTTAGATATGAAAATAAAAATTGAAGATTTTTATAAGTAGTAAAACTATATGATCAAACTGCTCATAAACATTGTATATTTAAAGTAGAAAGCAAATGTATGCAACAATAAGTAATAGAAATTCAAAACAACACTAAAAAACTTTAATTAAAATTTGATAATCAAAACTCGAAATAACGAAAAGTCTTTGCCAGAAGCAACTGCCTTAACATGGTTAGCAGGTCTTAATAACTTGCAAACCTGCTTAGGTCAAATTCTTTTCCTTTGTTAAGGTTACATATGTCAAGAGGTCTGCAAGCAGAGACTATACAAAATATAATTACAAGACAGGTGGTAATCATTAGTTGTGGCAGTAAGCAGTACAAGTAAATCTCTAAAATAAAATTACTTTGCATTTGGGTTACACTGCAAACAACATTGTGTCATATCACAAACTATGATATGACACAACATTGTCTTCTATGCTGATTTTGGTGTTGCACTGTCTAAAACAACGATTCTTAACTTTTTTGCATATTTTACCCATTATCAAATAAGATTACTAGATTTACCCATGATCCTAACTAATTATAAGTATACAGCTGCTGAAATAAAGTGAAAATGAAACAACGGTTTTCACTTGTCAAACAATTTTTTTTACCTATAACCTATTTTAAAAAAAGCTTTTAATTTTAGACTTGCAATGTTTACTGGATTTACTGTAAAAAAAATTTATTTTCAGGAAAATATTGCAAGTCTAGAATTAAAAACTTTTTGTTTGGTTTTCAATTGAAGTTATTTACAAAAACTAAACCCTGATACTTACATGCCACAATGCTTACTATGCTTGACACATATGCATGAAACTAATCATTTCTTAGTGGTATCCAAGTAACAACACAGCACCATGCCACTGGTCTGTGGAAAAAGCCTTTGGAAGCAGCAGAGGTAATCTAAGAGTGGGAATCTAGATTGCCTTCTTTGAGGGGTTAAAGGATGGCTTTCTTAAGATATCCTTAGAGGAGGAACAATAACAATAACAATGTTTTACTTTCATAAATGTGTGTGAAGAACAAGTGAAGAATTTTTTTATCTCATTTGATGCTTCAACTTTATTTTCAGTAAATCAATAAAGACTAATTCAAAGAAAAAGTAGGCTACTTTGAAACTCAAATATTAATTAACCTCTAAAAGTTAAGAAATTTACTCCAGGTTAAGAAATGCTGGTTTAAAAGGTTTAAAATCAAATATATACTTGGTAGAGGTACTTTCTCCAAAAAAATTTCTTTGAACACATCAACCTCAGAAAAGTTTTGAAAAACTGATGAGAAAGTTTTACCCACTACAAATTGGTTCATTTTTGCTTTTTGTCTCATCTCTGTTCAGTGAAAGTAGAGGCAAAAGACAATAAAATTTTAGTTGCCTCTCATGAGAACAATGAATATTCATTTGCAACATTAAACCAAAAAAATACAAGAGCTCTTTGATTGAAACTAAACCTTAAAAGTTTGATCAGATGACAATTTAGCTAACTTGTTTACTTGGCAGCCTAAGAGTTCAGTTTTTGCATCAAAAAAAAGGTTTAAAATCTTGGTAGAATGTTGGCATCTCTTCTCTGAAGTGATAAGTTTAATTGTTTGAGAAGTTTAAATATGTCTGCCAGGTCTGCAAGTTTTTGCAAGCCAAATTTAAGCAGCTAGCAATGAAGCTAAATTTAAATTGTGTTTTTGAAGAAAAATTAAAAGCTCTTCTCACAGTTCAAACATGCGTTCTACTATTTTTCTTTGCAACAGCCATCAAATTTTTGTATGGAGCAAAAGGCTTTAATGTTTCAAACCTAGTTTATTGCAAAGTTTCCAAAACATTCAAGACTTTAGTGGGCAGGTTTTGATCAAGTTCTCAATTTTGACACACAAAGACAAGATTTTATACAATAATTGTCTTAAATATTTTGCAACAAGCACTTCACATTTTTACAGTGTATTTGTGTAATGTTCAGTACATTTTCTTTAATATGAGCAACAACCCAAGTGCTTTCCAGACATGACATTGGTAGATATATTCACACATCAATATTGTGTGAAGCTGGGGCTGGAGCCATCAAAATTTTTGCTGGCTCCAGCTCCCAACAATATATTTTTTTACATTTGAAAGTCAATTAATTAATTCGTGGATCTAAACATGCATTAAGATAATGTAAAAAGTGTGTTTGTGTTTGAGTCATTTGTTTAAGATGAGTAGCATGGAATTTGACATGGGTGCCCATTAATAGGACACTGGTTTTGTCTTGCAAGCCTTTAATATTTGTGTCAAGTGTGCAGCCAGTAGCAATGAACAAAGCTGTGTTCTGAATGGTTTGCAGTTTCTTGATGTTGGTGTTTGATATGGTAGGGCTTCATATGATACTTCCATATTCCAATACGGGCAAATGATAGCTTTAAATGTAGAGATGATTAGTTTGTTTTGTTTACCTCATTTGATTAAAATGCTTTGAGAATGTTACCTCATCTGTTTAAAGTGCTTTGAGAATGTTGTGAGATTGTGAAAATGTTAGTTTTTGGTCAAAAGTAATTTCAAGAGTTTTTGGGTGTTTTGCTGTTGGTGGTGTTTGATTGTTAAAAATTAAATGATAAGAGTTGTCCAATATTCAGCTGGGTCTGGTGTAAAAAGTATAATACTTTGTAAAAATAAAGTTGAATGAGTTGTTGGGCTTAAATGGTAATTGGTGTGAGATGCTGTGATTGCTATGTCATTGGTATATGTTGAGATTTGTACATTTTTTAAGAGAGTAATCTCAGAGATGTAAATTTTAAATAATCTTGGAGACCAAATTCCAAAATTTTGGTACTCCAGATGTTGATTTATTTGAATTTTGAGAGTGTGCCATTGTATTGAGTGCATGTTTGTTGTCTTTAAACGTAATTGGCTATGAAGTTTGTAATGTTTGTTAGTATAAGTTCGTTTTTGTTCACTGTATCAAACGTCTTGCCCATGTCCAAAGACATTGCTACAGTGTGATGCTGCCTTGGATTGTTGAAGCCTTTTGTGATTTGGTAGAAGATGTTATGCAAAACAGTGTATGTTGAGTGTTTATATTAGAATCCATATTGATAAAAAATACCTGGAATGTTTTCTGTTATTTATGGTAGAAGCACTTTCTCTAGTGCTTAGGCAATGGGTGATAAAAGTGATATGGATCAGTAGCTTGTGCTGATGTTGTGGTCCTTGTTTAGTTTTAAAGTGAAAATGGTTTGGGCACCTTTTTCAAGATGTAATATTGTGTTAGTATTGGGAGTAGTGTTGTACATATTTGTGAAGTGATCCTAGGTGTTTCAGGAGTGACCAGTAAATTATACCATGGTAAATTCCACCACAGGTAAATTTTACCACTGTTGTTTTCATGTATTTGTTTGTTTATGTATTCATGTATTTCTTTGTTTATGTGATTGTTAAAGTAATGATTTAAAGTGATCTGTTTGTTTGCAAGTGTGATAACATTGCTGAATGAGCTTGCAGATATGCCTTGGCAAGTGATTGCAATTTGTGCTGTTTTGATTTTCTTTAAAAATGAAGAGTCTGTCAGCATCTAGTATTGCCTTGACAAAATATTTGTTTGCCTCATGGACACTTGATGGACATTTGTGGAATGGGGTCTGTAGAAGATGAGATCTTCAATATGATGTTTAAATGATATACAATTGGATTTTTGGTAATTTGTTATTGTTTTAGTGAAGTGAGATGGAGTTGTTTTGGCTTCGTGATGTACTGAAAGCAGAGAGTAACAATAAATAATCTGATGCGAGGGAGGGGATAGTCCTGGTGAAGTAGATTGTTGTGTTTGATTGGATGGTCAACTTGTTAAGCATTTGTAACTAATGTGATGTGATTCAAGTTATTCAATCAGTTCTCCTATATGGCCTTTGGTCAGTGCATACCATAATTGGTAGCGAGCATTGACATCTGCAGTCATGATTGTGTTTGAACGATTTGTTTTGTACATAAATGTGCTGGATATATTAAGTCTTCTTTTGTTTGAGGTATATAATTGATAGGACCCTGGATATTATATAACTCTACCCATTGAACCCTTGGGTAATATTAAGTCCTTGGATAATAAAAGTTAATAAATTTTTGATGATCGATATATCATCTAGTTGCCCTTATCGGCCAATATTTATATATGTATTATCAAGTTGGAGTTGGAGCTGAAGCCAGAGCTGAGCTAGAGTCAAGCATTGGCTCCAGAGCTGGATCTGAAGCCAAAGTTTAAAATTAATTGGTTCCAGAACTGGAGCCAGAGCCTAACCTAAATTAGGCTGGGTCCCCAGCCCTGATCACTACAAATAATTGTGCAATGTGATACAATGATGGTGTGTGTGTCAGAGGGTGAAGTTATATGAAGTGGAATACACCCATGTGGAATATGTGGCAAAAGGATGACAGTCAACTCAATGCTATGCACAAAATGTGACCAATGGATTCATGGAAAGTGTTCAAAATTAAAGAAAGAATTGGTTTAAAGAAAGAAGATGCAGCCAATCAATGTAGGTGGAAAGAAGGTGTAAGAAGAGTTGCAGAAGTAGTGGGATGCATCCAGTCACCTCCAGTCACTGGGGATTAAACCAGATTATAATTGATGATTGATGATGCAAAAGTTGAAAATAAACATAAATGCATTTTGGTCTTATTATTTTTGCAAATGACTGTATAACACCAATTTTTGTTTATGGTAAGGAGAGAGCATCAAACAATACACCATAATTTGTTTTTTTGTTAGTGTTTTTTTTTAACTGACAACCTATAAATGAAAAACTTTATTAGTTAAGAATCTTTTGTGATTGCAGTCTTAAAGAAGTAATTAGATTGTTGTAATCTATTTTACATTTGTAAATTTAAAATATTACAATAGCAAGATTATAAATGATTTTTGTTGGTGAAACTAACCCAGAACCCCCCCCCCAGTGATTACTATCACTTCTAAAAGAGATTCTTTTTCTCTTAGTTTCTTTTATAATTCTTCTTAGTGCTATGGAGGCAGCCAGGGTTAATTTCACTGACAAAAGCACTTATGCTTTTATAATATTTTTAATTTACACACATAAAATAAGAGATTACCTTAGATTGCTTAAGTTGTTATGGGACATTTTTTGTTGAAAGTCTGGCACTTTATGATTACTTGACACATTCCTGTTTTCACTTTTCTCTCATTTTTAATTTTCTATCATATCTAATTGCAATTTACAACGCCACATTTCTCTTTCTTATCACATTTGCATTTTTTTTTTCTCGCATCTGCTTCTAGCATTTAACTTGAGTTAAAGCTACTCTATTTTAAATTTAAAAACAGTGCATTAATGGCTTACCAAACCCAGTTCACAAACTATCTGTCCAGATATCACTGAGTGTGCATGGATAAATTTACCAACAAAAAACAAACTTATGATGTTAAAATATTTATTTTATCTTTAACACATTCAGGGTAACTGCTGTATATCAACTATAGTCATCACCCTGATGCTTTCACAGCTTGGGTTTAGCAATTAAATGTCATTTTGACAGTCTTTTTACAGTGCAGTATTCAATAAATACTTGCTGGAAATGAACCCACTGGTTTCTGGCTGACAAAAGTTAAGACAGGTAAAAAACCAATACATTTTGAAACATTGTTTTATTCAGACGTTCAGAACTCATTCCATTATCAACTGTATCACAGTTTAACGCAGTTGATAATGGAATGAGTTATAATTCCAAAATGTCTTGAATAAAACAATGTTATAAAATATATTGGCTTTACTTTTTATTCTGAAAATAGTTAAGTGTTCCAAATTTTATGTTCCAAGGTAAAAAACAATTTAGATTTAAATAAGAGATTGATGAGCTGTGATAGTGGCAGTTTGCAAACACAATATTGCATTGCAATAAGACATGAGAAAAATTAAAATGAGAGTAAAGAACAAGAGTGTGTTAAGTAATGATAAAGCATTAAAAGGTTTTGTCTCTTTTAAAAATTCTTTTACAAATTGAAGTTGAAAATGCCACACTGTTAGAGCATATATTAAAGCATGGTAAATTTACTTACCAGGAAAATTAGCTGTATCTTCTTTTATTTCAGATAACCACTGGCAAACAACATCAAAAGTAAACCAAATTTGTCCTAAATAATAACAAAAATCAACTAGTTTACAAGTTTAAAATAAACAGGACATTTCAAACACCAACAGATCAACTAGATTATATTCTAATTTTTAACAGTTGATAAATGTTTAGTTTCAATGGTTAAATGAAACATTATAGCCTAATCCAAAAAAATAAAGTCTCTTCAAAAAGCCACCATAAGCGATTTTTATTTGTGAAACTAACCAAAATGCCCCTGCAGTTACTATTGGTTTTTAAGAGATCCTCTTTCTCTTAGTTTCTTTTTTATTCCACCCTGCTGCTGAAAAGGGGGTTCCAGGTTAGTTTTACCTTAAAAAATCATTTACAGTGACTTCTTAAAGAGGCCTAAAAAATACACCATTTTCTAAAATCTTTCAAATGGCTTAGCAATAATTTTTGGTACCAGCATATTAATATTATACAAAAAAAGTAGCTTCAAAGTTTATACAATACACAACAATTTTTATAAAACAATAGCAAACACAATTTTGCATTGCTTAAAATCAAGAGATTCAGTATTTCATTGCTTCAAGCATAGGAATAAAATTGAGTTCTTGTTCACTATTTGCCAAGCTTAGTTGCACCTTTTAAATTTTGAAAAAGTCCCAAAGCCTGCAAGGTTAGCAAAGGCAAACATTAAACGACACCCTAAAATTGATAGGAGGCTATCCTATATAATACCTTGTCTCAATGCTTTGCAACAACATTGCTTTATAAATTAAAAGTTCAATATAAACTGCATTTAAGGCGACAAACTGAACAACCAGTGTAGCTAAATACAATAAATGCTACAACCAGTGATTTAAAAAAGACCCAAAACAAGCTCTATACTGATTTAAAAACCTATTGTTGACAAATGTTGTAAAGAACAGTTCGTTATTTTGTTTCCAAAACGTAAAGACAAATGGTTTATACTGTTATACATCAAGTTTTGTACCTCCCGCTTCTGTAAATTATTTAATATTCTTTTTAAAGATGATTGAACTAATATTATGTACGGGAGATAACTCTAAGCTAATTAAATTAGATTTTTCGCTCAACCAAAATAATTTTAAATTCTAAAAGTTTAATTATCAATGTTTAATTAACATATTTATTTTCTTTTATTGAATAAATAGGCCTACTGTTATGTTCGAAGTGGACGACACCTTTTTCCAATTTTGGAAATTTTATAAATTTCAGCTGAAACTGCAACAATTAGGGCTCATTTTCACTATAAGTGTTGTCGAGAGTATTCTGTTTTTTTCATTGATTTTTCGCTTCTCTTAGCGCTTAAGGGCGAAAGAAGTAAAAAATTAATAAAACAAACAAAGAATACTTCCGCCAACGCTCGCAATGGAAACGAGTCCTCATAAAAAAAAATAGGAACAAGTTATACAGTGCATCTGTTTGCTTGAGATGCTAATTCCCAAACTGATGTTACTTATTAACCAGGGGTGCCCAACCTTCTGCGCTACGCAAGCTAACTTTTTGTCTGCAAGTTTTGCTTGGGCCGCAATTGGAGCAGTAAACAAAGCGATGATCTTTTTTTTGGTTATCATTTTATCCTATGTATAGGGCCTCCGACGCTTTCCTGCGGGTCAGGAGGATAAACATGAGATAAAAATAAAATAATACAAATCTGCTAGACTTGCAGTTCCAATTCTAGTTGTTATGGAAGTGATCAAAACCTTAAAATTTAGGTGATGACCTTTTTTTGTCTTTACTTTGATTTTAACAATTACACGATGCCAGCAAACAATCGCTCGTCGGACAGCGGATGGGCCAACGTTGAATCGATCGCGGTCGATACATGGTTGTAAATCGACTTTTTTCTGACGCAGATAAAATTATTTAAACTGCTATATAGTAATCAAAAAATTTGTCAAAATGCTTTTGAATTATCGTGATTACTTAAAAGTTTTTAACAGAAATTTTAAAAAATGTTACCAGCCAAATTTGTTCCAACGTTGGTGCGACATTGCTGCAAAAAAATTGCTTCAAACAAAAGTAGGCGTAAACTGACTGTGTACCAACTTTTCGTCCCACACAGATAAAATTATTTAAATTCAGGCGTCGAACCGTTTAAAATAACGTTCCGGTTCAGGTTCGGCAAATACTATTATCATTAGTTCAGTTCCTGTTCGGGTTCAACAAACTTTATTTTTAAAGGTTCAATTCCCATTTAGCTTTAGCAAATTTAATGTTTTTGGGTTCAGTTCCGGTTTAGGTTCGGCAAATTTTATTTTTAAAGTTCAGTTCCAGCTCGGGTTCAAAAAAACAATCAGCGGTTAATACGATTTTCGATTCATGTTAGGTTTGATCTATATATTTTTATAAAATCTTTTTTTCTGTCCATTTTTGCAAGCGTATAAACCAGCGACGGACAATATTTTTCAACCTCGGAACACATTGGGTTTTTAGAATAATTTGTGGGCCACTCATAAACTGATATTGGTAAATTTTAATAATTAAGGATCATATTGCCCACCCCTGGTATAAACCAAAAACATGGCTTGTAGATCGTGGCCATAAATATACCAGACCAAAGGATTTGGTAAAAGGGGGTAAAACAATTTTGCCCACATTTTAATACACAGATCGATTTTAATTACTTCCCAAATAACCAGAGTTACCATTCGAACTGGCCAAAAAAATAAGAACGGCTCACTCTCTATTTTTGTTCCCAAAAAAAGTCAACACTTTCAATCATTGTCCGAAATCTCTATTTTCTTGCCAAAAAGGTAGTGATTTCTAAAAAGAAACTTTTAATCAGTGTCTAAAATCTCCATTTGTTAATGTTTAAAAAAGAAGCACAAATCACGAAATAAATATCCTGTTAATAACAATTCTAAATATTTGTTAAGCAAGCATCATTATGATAATACTGAGGAGTGCCTATACTACATAGGCAATAAACCGGTTCTCCGAACTTACAAAATTCCATGAAACAATTCTATTGAATCACCCAACCGGTGCAAACCGGCGAAATACCATTATAACTGAGTAGAATGCTTTAGCTTTGTTTTGTAGGCCTACTTGAAATCTTTTTTGCACCCAAAAATTAATTTAGAAGTGCTATGCGTTAAAATAATTGAGTTTACCTCAAAAAAGACAATTGTATGATTTAATTTCGGGTACAGCTCATTGAAATATTATTTGGACGTAAAACAAGTTTCATTCTTCCAAGAAACATTTTTACAGGTGCATTTTATGCCTCGAAAAACATATTCATTGCCCAAAAAATCAAACTGCTGTTGAATTTTTTTGATGGCAAACAAGTTGAGATAGCAACGACGTCCCTATTTTACACCAATTTGCAAGGCGAATGTAGCCAAATGGCATGTTTCTTAAAGGATTATGGCAACCAACTGCATACATAAAATTCTTACAGATATTTCTGATGGGCATATAGGTTTTAGAAAGTTAAACACTAAATCTATCTATTGGCAAGCTTTTTAGGTGTGAATTGCAAATCAAATTTGTATTGAACAAAGTTAAATATATATAAAATAATAATTTTGCGAGCCCTAAAAGTGCAATCGAAAACTTTGTGTAATTTTATTTTTGATATCTTTACTTTCTATGCCCTTATATTATTACGATCTTTACTCCACTTGGAAATTACTTTCTCTGCCACCCCTCGATTTTGGCGCCCCTGGCTTTAACACTTTTAAATGAATTTTTTGGGAGCAAAAAAGATTTCGGGTATCGAATAAAGCTAATGTAGTCTGCTCAGTTATATTTGTTACGTTTAAGCTTCCTGGTAAAATTGTGCAAAACTATGATTCAAGTAAAATTGTTTTGTCCCCTTTTCCCAAATCCTTTGGTATGGTATGTCTATTATAACCAGAGACGCCTGAAATTTTTTGGCGTGGAGGCGGAAAAATATTTTATGAAGTTAGGGATTGAACTAAATCTGAATCGAAATTCCTTATTAACCGCTAATAAAATTCTTTTGAACCCGAGCCGGAGCGGAACTAAACTCTTAAAAATGAAACTTGCTGAACTTGAACTGGAACTAAATCCCTAAACATAAAATTTGCTAAACCTGAACCGAAACTGAACCCGTAAAAATAGAAATTGCCAAACCTGAACCGGAACGCTATTAAACAATTCAACGCCCTGGTGATTGATAATATTTAATAAAGGAATACGAAGAAGAAATATTAATAAATCCTATTAACTAAGGAACGTTTTTTTTTTTTGTTGAATTTATATTTTTATAGTGGTTGCACCAATTGATCGAAACGACATTTGAGCGAAACGACACTTGATCGAATAACGTCGATCAAATGTTGGCTGCGTGGTCGAGTGGTTAAAGCACCGGACTGATGATCAACATGTATCGGTTCAAAACCCACCTGTGCCATTCTGTTGTGTTCTTGGAAAAGACACTTTACGGCACCTTCCCCTGCTTGGTGGTCTTGACAAGCAGTTCTAAATTACAGTAATATCTCTACTAAATTACTAGCGGACAGCAATATCTTGGCATCTCCGGAAGCAGGTTGGGGTAATTGCTTACCCTATGTATAGCGCCTCCGTCGCTTTCCTGCGACTGCGACTAAAGTATTAGAAGGAGGTTTGTGAATTGCTTTAGAACTGGATCAGAAAAAAAAAGAAGCAACCAAACAAATTCAAGTAGTAACTTGCTAACAAAGATGAAATATGCGATAAAATGTATTATATAAAAGGCTGCTTTACCACAACTTGGCACTTGCTAAGCTTTCGGTCTAACTGTATTATCGAGTTGTTTAGATTATCAGCTACTTATTGTATAAAATAGATATAACATTTTTGTACTTTCACGCTTCTCTTATTAACTTTCCACGTTCTCCCTGTTTAAAAAACCAGGATTAAATGATGAAGATTTATTAGATTTATGAACACCGACTCCGCAATACCCTGTTGTGGCAGGAAACTTGCATGCCAAAATGACTTGCATAACTTACACTGATTAAAAATTGTCCTATTTGGTTTTACATTCTAAAGAAGTGTTTAGTTAGTAAACTAACAAAATGAAGTTCAACCTTATTAAATTGAAAATTTAAACAGATTTTGCTCATTAGCTCTAAAAGCAAACAATCAAAGAGAAAACTCCAATGCACAATCTCTTTGCAGTTGGATCAACTACAATGTTACATGATTGCAACACCTGAAAAAGTCATTGCTACGTAACCTACTTTGATGCCTTCTGAAATAAAAATTTCCTCCCTCTAATCAAGTATGGCGCAAACAGGAAGCGACATAAAACAGTCTTTTTTGTCATGTAAATGTTATGAATCTATAACCTACTTATTTTTTTCATTGTAATAAGATGAAGCAATCTTGCTTCCTTATAACACATTTAATCACACGTTTCATCTTTATTTAGCATATCATTATGTCAACTTCTTTTGTTGCTTTTTCCTTTTTTTGATTCCACTTTATTAAGTAATTTATAACAGCGTGGTCTAACTACGGGCCCGCGGAACAATTTTGCACAAGTCTTGTCGATTACAAGCAGCGGCAACTTTTTTTTTTGAAGAACGCTATGATTTTGGGACAAAAATAGGAACTTCGTAGATCGATTCCAATTGAAGACCTTTTTTTTTTAGAGAACACCCTGATTTTGGGACAAAAATAGGTGTTTTTAGCCGGCTGAGGCCCGCAAACTCGAATAATTTTGAAAAGTGGCCCACAAGAGTGCAGAAGTTGGACCACCCTGATTTATAACATTCTTGTATTGCTTTGTACTATTTGGATTAAGTGGTGAAACAGAAATAAAAGAATACTGATCTGAATTGAAATGACAAGTTCCACCTTAAACCATCCATAGTGAGCTACGAAAATGAGCTTGCTAACACGTATAGAAATGTTAAGAGGGGCATCGTAGGCCGATAGTATACCGAACTATACTCAAGATTGATAATTATTGATCACTCACATTAAAGTTTCAAACTACAGTACAACCAACTGCTTGTAGCGATTGAAATATTTTCCCCAGATTTTAAAACCTGTTACCTGTAAATTTTCTTAAAATTTCTTCAACAATGTGGCGCACTTTAAAATTGTATATCTGCATGGCTAGTTGAGAACATCTTTCATTCTCTTTTTTTAAATATAAGCCTGTCTTTAAGCGACTGTGAATTTAAGCTACTACTTCTAAGATTTCTAAGTCTTAAGACTACAGTCAGAATGGATTGTCGCAAGATGAGTAACCTGCATGTTGAAATTGAAAGTAAAGCGGAGGCAGATTGCAATGAATTGAGACCTAACGCTTTATTTCTTACTACAGAGGGCTTGGTTTCGACATGAGTCGTGATATTAACTCATGATTCTGACTTGACTCAAATCCAGATAAAATTAAATCGAGGCAAAAATTTAATTTTTTTTCTGGTATTCAAAACCTATCACAGTCCAGGTAGTAGGCCTATTTTACTTTTAATTTTGCTGTTTCCACATCGCGGTAATAGTAGAAAAAAACTTTTCATAATTAAGTAAACACCAAAAAAAGATCTTTAGTTGACATGAAAGTTTAAAAACTAATTGAAAATATGCCCAAAAATTTTAGACTGGGACTGGAAAAAAGCTTAAAATTTATTGGAGTTGGATTCGAAATAACTCGATCCTTGGTGGACTCAGACACGAACTTAGACTCAACTCGAGTCACAGCTCCAAAGAACTCGGACTCGAATTGAGTCCTTTCAAATACTTGTTAGAATTATGAGCGCATGTAGAATAAGTTCCGAAAAATACTTTCTCTACGGACATAGAATGAAAATGGTGTAGGAGTTAAAGTTATAAGGAGGTTTTTATAGAAGAGCCTGCCAAAGGACCATCGAAAAAAAATCTCAAGCGCGGCCAAGTGGGTAAAAGCGTCGTATTGATGGCGAAGTTTATCGAAACGGTTGCAGTTTAAAATTTACTTGCGTCGTTCAATTATGTCCTTGGGAAAGACACTTTATGACATTTTTCCTGTGTTTGGTCGTCCTAGCAAGGAATTCAAAAATTCAGTCATATCTCAAAACAAAAAAAAATGAAAAATTTCTAGCGAATAGCAATATCTTGGCATAGGCGTATCCGAAAACAGGTCGTGGTAATCGCTTGACGTTTGCCCTAAGTAGGAGTATAACGTCTCGTGCGAATAAAAAAAGATAATAAAAAACATTCTTGAGAGAATAATGTTCTATTCAGGTTATGCCTACTCATTTTGGGTAATTGACCGTGCTTATAATTTTGTCAGTTCGGATGGTAACTCTGTATATTGTTCACGCCTCAGTTACTCCTTTCTATTGGTTTACTCTTATAAAAATTTTAATCGCTCCGGAGTAACAATTTATCTGACGAAAAAACGCTGCAGTAGTCCCATTAAAATTCTTCTTTAGTTACATAAATAAATCAAAACGTATGATTTAACGATAGACATAATTAAGACATTTTATCAAATAAATTGCTGAGTTTCATTAATCAGTTTGCTTTGTTTATAAATTTTTTCTACAATTTATGCAAGTCGTCACAAACCACAGCAATCTGGTTGAATCAATCTATGTTTGTTACAAAGATTTTTTTAAGTTTGTAGGCTTACTGCAGTATAAATTTGATTCATACGGGAAATAACCCTAAATTTGTAAACGATCTAAGTACGTTTTGTACTATGAGTCCGAAAAATAGCGCACTAATGTAGCCTATGTAGATAATAAAAGTATTTTTTCCAAAATGGAATGTATGCAACTTCCAAATCTAAACAAAAGAAATTTTTTTAGATCAAGTTGATACGCAACACAGAGGACCGTGGTTTTAATCCATTCTGAGCTTAAAACTTGGAATAAAAAAAGAAAAAAAATAGCTAAAAATTTTAATCGGACAGATACATTTTAGCATCTCCAAATGGTGATCTTTGTAATCGCTTGATGTAATGGTTTTACGGTTACCTTAAGTTTAATGCTTCTGACATTGCCTTGCTAGTCAGGCAGGAAGATAGAGATGATGATGATAATATTGATAAAACTCTCGAATCTTTACGTCGTGTAAGCTTTTAAAAATTAAAAGATAAACTACAACTTTTTTTAAAAAATTAATACAGCCATAATAGTAATCATTGATTTAGAGTAGAAAGACTTTCTGTTAAATAGACTACTCCAGCAAACTTTGCTTGAATACATACCTCCACCCACAAACGCTTTGCAAGGAACTGCAGCAGATGCGTTTGAATGACGTTGAACAGATGGTTTCTTGTTGTTACTTTTTGAAGAAGGGCGCCGTTTTACAGTTCCGGTCTCGCTGGTAGAATTATCCAAAACATCGCTTTCCTCTTGACAAGGAAGATTATTTGAATCTTCTGTAGCTGATTCGTCTTGACCATCCGTCCATGAAGGTGATTCCTGACTGGAGCCCTGCACCAGTCTACTGGATCGGTTTGCCTTTTTATCCTTTTTTTTCGAGCCACTTGAGGCAGTAAATTTTAGCATGTCTTTGGTTTTATATTGATTTTAAACATAATACTCCAAAATCATGAAATTGATTCGATGATCTTGTTAAATTTCAATAACAAATATGCAAAAACTAGAGAAGAACTTATCCGGATCCCTATATTGAATAAATAAATCACAATTTTAATGCTATCAATAAATTCATATTCAGCCATTAAATCTTAAACTTCAACCACAGGGTATTTTATGTGCAAGATTGGCACCAGTTTGTATCAGGGCTATGAACTCACCCTTGAACTCGAAGAACTCGGTTTCTTTTGCTAAAGTCATCACAAACTACAATCTAAAGCAAAGACTTTTTTTGATCTCTACTCTACAGATAGAAAATTATCGAACTTGACAAATTAAAACTGTTAAACTCCAACTCGACCTCGGTTAAAAATGCATTAAGTTTGCAGCCTTAGTATAGCCGTAAAAAAGCATAACATAACTTTTGATAAATTCATAACTATACGTTTTTGTTGTGTTCAGGGGCGCCGAAAAATTTTTTGAAGGGAGGGGCAAAATTTAAAAAAACAAATTTCTCCTAAAGAATGTCAAAAAAAAGTTTTGGAAATGATTCCAATTCTATTTATTATTTTGATTGTAATATTAAAAAATTTGTCTAATACGCTAAAATTAGTCTTTATTTAAAGTGCCTTTTTATCTGTAATAGTCAGTATGTTGGTCTCACATCCAAACCCTTGCAAGAGCGTATTGAACAACCATCTCCGAGTCTGTCACTAATCTTTTCGCTTGTTTTAGCTGCGACAGTCTTCCTCGCTCCTGCAAAGTAATAGTAGCTCCCGACATCGCATTTTTCACGAGTTTACCATGGGCCAGCATCTTCTAGAAAACACTCAATCCCCTTTTGTTACATCACAACAGAATGTACTCTCTCATCTTTCCGCTGTAGAAGCTATTTCTATTTATTTTCTTAACCCTATTTTTGTAAAGAAAAACATTTTGTCTATAGTCTGAAACTCTTTTAGCTTTTTCTCTTCTCATTGTTCAACCATAATCCCCAATAAGAGTTCTCGACTTTGTAGCTCCGTTTGCCTTGCTTCTTCATTCTGACAATTTCTCCTGAAAAGTGTCAAGCAAAAAGCTTTCCAATTCTACGTGTTATTTTCAAAAAACAAAAAAATTTCACCTGTAAAATTCGGCCGCAGTGTTAAATTTACTTCGCCCACAAATAGCCTACCTTTGATAAACCTAAATGGTCTTCTGTTCGAAAAATTTGAATACGCCTGATGCAAGTATTTTTTGGACTTCACTTTAAAAAATTGTACCTTTAAAATCTTGTTTTTTATTTTGGTCTTCATTGAGTTTTTAAGAAAAAATTTCTTTTAATACGCTAAAATTTATGAGAGAAACAAAAAATTAATTGTGCACTAAAGTTGACTAATTTTTATTAGGGCACAAGCTTTCGTGGGCTACTGCTCACTTTGTCAGGTGCAATGGAATAAAAATGCAATTTCAGTAGTAGCCCAGGAAAGCTAATGCCCTAATAAAAACTAATCAATTTAAGCGCACAATTTTTTGTTTCTCTCATTTGATTTGAAAAGTTGACACGGCTCCCTCAATTTTACTCCTTCCAATCCTTCAATGCTCAAATTTATGTTTGTCAAGACCGCCGCTTCAACGGAAAAAACGCTTTTTTTTTAAATTTGCTTCCTTGCCAAGTTATTATTATCTGATGCTGGCTTTTTTCGAAAGAAGTTTGGTGACCCTAATGTCTTCATAGATATTTTACAACTTTTTTAATTAAATTTTGATCCAGATTACATAGTTGTAAAGACAAGTGTTACGAAATGTTTTTTTTTACATATTTCAAATGGCACTTTCTGCGCCCCTGTGCCCCGAGTTTTGGAAGGGCAGTTGCCCCCCTTACCCCTCGTTTTTGGCGACCCTAGTTGTGTTAAAGTCAAAACGCTGTGACTCATGGCGAACGTGATTGGCACTGCCGCAGTTTGAAACCTGCTGGCACCATTCTGTTGGGTCCTAAGAAAAGGCACTTTGCGACACTTCTCCCTGCTTGGCGGTCTTAGCAAGCACTTTTAAATTTAAGTCATATCTCTAAGTAAAAATCTAAGAAAAATTCAAAAATTTAATCAGAAGCAATATCTTGACAACTCCAAAAAAAGGTCAAGGTAATCTATTGACATTTGTCCTAAATATAACTCCTCCGACGTTTTTCTGCGAGTCGGAAGGATAAATATAAGGACTCGGAAGGATAAATATAAGGAGTGGGAAGGATAAATATAAGGACTCGGAAGGATAAATACAAGGACTCGAAAGGATAAATATAAGGACTCGGAAGGATAAATATAAGGAGTCGGAAGGATAAATATAGGCCTACAATTGAAAATGTAAAAATTGAAAAATTTTAACAAAATATAGTTTTAGTAAGAATGGTCAAGTCAATCAACAAGCAAGTGCCGACAGACCTGTTTCGTCCTTATTAGGACTCGTCAGGACACTACAGCTTGTTGTTGACCACAGCTGAAAAAGTTGAAAACTTAAACAGCTGGCACAACTTTCAGTTTGTGGTTTTTACACCTCAAACATCCAGTTGTGGACCTGAACGCTGGGTAGGTAGTACAATGAAAACAATGTTCCACCAGCGCAACTGCAAAAGACACCGCTAAACCGCAAGGGTATACTGCAAAAGACACCGCTAAACCGCAAAATATAGTTTTTACATTTTTCATATTTGTTGAAGTTTTTGAGACATTTTATTGAAGATTGTAGTTGTGCAATTTTTGGATTTACCCAACTTTGTTTTCTAAATTAATTCATTGTATTCATTATCGTTATTATTAATTAATTCATTATCATTATCGTTATTATTAATTAATACAATATTATTAATTAATTAATTAATTAACATTAATTCATTATAGTAGAACTTATTTTTAGTCTGTTTATTTGTCAGTCTGCTTTACAATCATTTTTGTGTGTAAAGATATTGAAGTGATATGATCAAATTTTTTGCAAAGCAAAAAGTAATACCGTGCAATTAAAAAAATGAACTGTAGGACACTAGCAAACTTTTAGCTGTTTGCAGCAAACTATCTCTTGTAACCTAGAATAAAAAAATTTCATTTACGAGAAGATTTTTTATGACTAATGTTGTTCAACTTAAACAAAGCGTATAACAAAAAGAAGCACTTATTAGCTTTCGCTACAAATTTTATCCGCAAAAACTGAGCCAAATTTGTTTCAACCAACATTTTAATATGGAATGCTTTTTTAGCAGGGTTACCCCAACCGCTTTTTCCTTCAGACAACTTTTTAAATATTTAAACATCCAGTCCGCAAGCGGTCAAAAACTATTTGAAAGGCTTAGTGTTGATTAGAAAAAAGTCCTCAGTTTCAATCGAGTTTTTTTCTTGGAAGGATTAAATAAAACCATTTATATTATTCAAAGGCTTTCAGCGAAGTGTGCACAAATACTTTTCTTAGTTTTATGTACATGTATTTCGTCCATTATTAACTTTCAATTATTAACATTTCAGTTTCTTATTATTTAAGAGTTAAAATTTAAAATCTGGTATTGAAGTTCACCAAAAGACATCTCTTGTCGGAGGCCACTAAGAAGAAAAGGCTCGATAGAGCAAAGGTTTTGGTCAAGAAACTTGTCGATGGCACGCAGCCTCAAGTTTTATAAACAGACGAAAAACTTTTCACTGTTCAAGCTGTCCATAACCATCAAAATGACAGGATTTGGCTTCCAGACATAAACATGGTCCCAGTTGAGCGTCGCAGCTCTTTCAGAAGACAAAAACCCGCCTCCATAATGGTATGGGCAGGCGCAACATCAAAAGGGCTGAAAACTCCTCTCATATTCATTGAAGAAGGGGTCAAGATAAACCAGACCGTCTATAGGCGAATGCTGGAGGAGAAAGTCCTTCCCTGGGTCCAAGAAGTAGTCGGAGAACAAGGAGTTACTCTTCAACAGGACGGTGCAACCTCCCACACGGCCAACTCAGTTCAAGCTTGGACCCAGGGAAGGACTTTCTCCTCCAGCATTCGCCTATAGACGTTCGATGCAATTTCAAAGGTTTTTGGGAGAAAGAGCTTTGGCCGCCGTTTTCACCAGACTTGAACCCTATGGATTTTGGGTTATGATCTATTTTAGAGACAAAAGCCTGCCGTACTTCTCATCCAAATCTGGACTCTCTAAAGCGAAAATTGACATCGGCATGGGACGAAATTGACCCAGAAGTGGTGCGTGCCACATGTGCCCAGGTTCTGCCACGACTTCGGAAAGTAATCAAAAACAAAGGGGGTTATATTGAATAACTTGTATATTTTCTGAAAGCTTATTAAATTTACTATCTTCACAGCATATAACTTTTTTCATTTGACCTAATTATAAGTCCGAAAGATGAGTTTTTATTTGTGCACACTTCGCTGAATCACCCTGTATAATCGAAATCGATTCTAAAAACTTGCGTTTTGACTGCATTTATGCTGAGAAAAGAAAAACGAAGAATTAAGTTTCGGTTTTAACAAAAGGTCTTCCTTCGCTTTAAGTCAACGGACAAAAAAGTAGTTTTAAATGCATAGCTTAGGGTAACTGGTGATCAGTGATAACTTTAATAGGGTGCTAACGGTGCGGCCGCACCGAGCTTCCCTAAAATACATCAAAAAGTGGCTCCCCCTACACAAGAAATTGCTCTATTTTTTCATAGTAGCACCAGGATGTTGATGGCATGTCAAAAAGAAAAGAAAAAATTTTTGAAAAAAAAGGGAGCATCGTAAAAGGGGGCATCGTTGGCTGATGACTTTTTTTAGAGATCGCATTGTCTTGGGGAAATATAAGTGCCTCTCCATGCTTTGGATCACTCAGTATTGGCCCACCTAAATTGAAGACCTTTTTTTTTAGAAAATCACAATGTCTTGGGGCATTATAAAATGACTTTCCATGCTTTGGATCACTTAATAATGGCCCCCTCTAAATTGAGGATTTTTTTTAGAGATCACTTTGCTTTCATAAAGTAAAAATAACTTCAGCTACCTTTTTTAGTACACTAAATTGTGGCCCCCTTACGTTTCTTGCAACGCGCCCCCTTTTTGTAAGGCCACCACTGCTGGTGACTAAAAGCATCCCTTAAGCAGGCAGTCTGAAGCTGTACAATAAAGTTTGATGACTAAAGCGATAAGGAATCATTAAGATCAATTCATTTAAGATTGCAAAAATAGTAAAAAATTTTAAATAACATTTTATACTCATAGGATCCATATTACAAAGTTATAAAGTCACTAAAAACCACTTCTTTAGTTTTTTACATCTTTTTTTTAATTAAAATCTGTTTTTATATAAAATTTTTAATTTATTTATTATTTATTGTCGAAAACTGGCTCACAACAAAAAATTTTTATACTGTATTGTCGAGGGCTGTACAGCTACATTTTTTTGGTTTGCAGAAATTGGAAAACTTCAACAGGCTGTTAATACATGGCGATTTTAGGCCCGGTGTTCGCAATCGACTTTTTATTATGCCACTAATATGCAGTAAGCGATATCCTGTGTCGCTAGAAAGGTTCTAGCGTTTTAATTGAATAAGCGAAATTGGACTATCTCATCTGGCTGATTTCGCATTTAAAATAGAAACAAGATGTACGAGTAAAACAGCTCATAATATCTAAATTAATTTTGACTTTGAAAACCACAACAATAACATCATACAGTATAGCATAAAACTTGACATTTTTCTTTTAAGGACATAATGAACAGGAATCGCCAGAAAATCGTTTCGGCTGTGTATAGGTTGCTTTTAGAATGTCAAGTATCAACTGCTTTTATGAAACACAGCTTTTTTAATTTAATCAAGCAAAACTATTAATATTTTTATTATGATTACGATTACTCGCCAAAAGCAGAAACTTTCTACCAAAGAACGGGAAATCAGGTAGTTGTTGCATTACAAACTAAGAGATTAAGATTTTAAGTAAATTCAAAACCCTTTTTATGGTCAATATTTTTGTTTAATTTTCTTACTCTAAACAAAGTAAACAAAGTCACCCAATAATACCTATCGTATGATTTATCATACGCTAAATTAAGGGTTTTCAAACTGTCATAAAAATAAGCATGGTGGTCCTAGAATTTTAGTTTTTCCAGATTTGTAGTTGTTTTAAAATAAATTTGTATGATAAAAATTTTAAAAGCTATACTTCAACGTTGAACTTATCAAACAAGTAAATTTTTACGACCGATGTTTTTGATTCTTGTTTTAGAGAAGTGGTTCTCAACCTTTTTGCTAGCACGTACCATCTAGAAATTTTTCTTTACATTACGTAGCACAAAGTTCATCAAAAAATTAATTATTTCGATTTTTTTTAAAATTTTTTAATTTTCGTCCCAAAAATCATATGTTATCCAAAAAAAAAGATGGTCTTCGCTGAAAATTTCGCTCTAGTTTCTTAATTTTCGTTTCAAAACTTATATGTTCCCTAAAAAAAAAGGCCCTCGCTGAAAATCTCGCATATCTAAAAAACACGATTTAATCCGAGTGTTCGATTTTATGGAATCTAAAAACTAATCACGTACCACCTAAAAAGGTCTCACGTACCATAGGTTGAGAACCACTGCTTTAGAGGGTGCGACTTTTATATTGCCAAAATCTAAATAGTTTGTAGGAGAAAATAATTTTTTTGCTTGATATATTGTTACTAGAGTCGTTAAGTCATCTTTTGCAACCTAAGTGATTTTTGGTTTTTTTTATACATAAAATAGTTATTATTTTTTATTGCGTATGATAAATCCTACGCTGGGAACTAACGTATACTGTGAAAGAACTATCACGAAGAAAGCAAAGTTGCCAACTTGCATACTACAATTACGTAACACTTTTTTGCAATCTTCCAAATATATTAGATATACTTTTATTTAAATAATTTTGTTTATTTGAAGTGTACCGGTAAAGTAAGACTGTATTTCTATGAAAAGGTACTAAAAAACATCTTTTTTTGGTCAAATTAGGCTTACTTTTAAGGTTGCTTTATAATTAGACATTGATGATCAGAATTTTAATTTGTGTTACAACTATTTCCATAAAACTTTGGGCTTGAAGGAGGCTGTACCTCCTACCACAAATATTTCATCTCACCTACAAATTCTTTTTCACTTAACTTTCGTGGACAAAAGGACTTCAAATAGATTAGTTATTCTTTTTAGTTTTTAGCTTATTTAAGTTTCACAGGCAAAGCGTGACTCTAACTCAGCCTTTTCTCCCTTCAAAACAAAGTGATATACTAATGATTATAATTATCCACTAATAACCTAGCCGTAGGTTTTAAAAAACAATTTTTTTGAAACTATCCATTTGATGAAGCAATGGCGCATTGTAGACCTCTTGGTGCTTGAAAAGCCCGGAAAAATACCCCCTGACAGTGACAAGACTAAGAAGTTGGGAAACAATTGTTACACGATTTGTATTTCTTTGTGTTTTTCCTCTGGGTTCATATGTATGCAGTAAGAGCTTTTTTATATATTTTTCAATAATGGATTCTCCACAGAAGAAAATTTTTTTGCAATGAGCCATCTTAGAAGAGACCGCATAAAAGGAACACTAATTGAAAGATGTTAAAATGTTGAATGTATTCAATAAAGACCAATACTAGGTTTATATCTGTGACCATTAATGTTACGAATGGAGATAGTAAGCGTTATAAGAAGTTAAAGACAAAAAAAGTTAGTGTGCTCTAAACAAATAATTTAAAGTTGTATGCTTCTATCTGGGAGTAATGAATCTTTTCGACAAGTTTAAAGTATATATCTGTGTCAAAATAAGAGCTTGGCGAGACTCCTTTGATTTTGCCAATTATTTAAGTTAGTTATATACGTATTAGTAGCAATTAGCATAGCAATACATAACTCTGAGAAAAGTACATAAAAAAAGAAAAAAGGGTTCTACTTTCGTAAACACAAATGCCCAGCGAAAGATTAATCATACGATAAAAATCAAAAACCATTATTCAAAAAACCTTGTTTAAAATATGTTTACGTATATGAACATTTAAAAAAAATTCACAAAAAAAATTAAAAAAATTTCAACTTCTTGAATTTGGGGCATTAATGGGTTAAAGTCAATGCTTAAATATAGACAGTTTTATAGGTCAATAAAATACCTCTGAAGTTTTGACCAAGGAAACCTGAGTGTATAAATTAAAAAATGAGAAAAACAGAACATTGTGCACTGAAGTTGACTATTTTTATTATTGAGCACAAGCTTTCGTGGGCTACTGCCCACTTCGTCAGGTGCAATGGAATGAAAATGCAATCAAAACAAGTTTTACACAACGGCATTAAACGTAAATAATGATATCCAAAATTAATAATGAACACATATCCAAAATTAAAAAATGTTTGAAATCGTTCAGCGGTTATCAGAGAATCACATAGCAGGTCCCATGCAGCCGCAATTCCCGTTTTAGACTATTCTGAATTACAGCATATATGAATAATTTCGGTACTTTCATGAGAAAATTTTTAACCTAATTAGACCTTAACTGGGCAATTTTTTTGTAGGCGTAATTCTACTTGAATTGTTGTAAAAAAAGTTGGTTATGTAACTTGCAAGAAAATATTGTACAGCGCTAAGGTAAACAAAAGCCGACAAAATAATGAATCACTTAATACTATTGTGGTAAATATTAAAATAGGAAGGAATTAATGAAACTGCCGCTTTCTGTTTGAGCAACTTGTGCAACTTAATCTGACACACCATAGAAGATAATCATTCAATAGGTGATTGAAAATCAACAAGGGTTTCTTACAATGCCCTTAATTTTATGGTTTTTGTAAATAAGTTACTGATGGTAAGTTATAAAAAGTTCAATAATTATAAAATATGTATTTAAAAAAGAAAACATTATAAAAGTATAAATTTGCGACTTCTACAGCATAAAACACTATAATTTCTGCACATTACTATCCAAAACCTGGTTTCTTGTATAAATTTCCTTGTATAAATTTCCGATATTTTCTTGTATAAATTTCCCCTTTATCAAACAAGATTACCCAATTTACCCCCAATCCGAAATTATTGTAAAAATAAAATCGTGATTACAATTAAAATTTAAAATCACAAACGGATTATTTGCGTTTTGGTCTGTGGTTCCGATGCACGCTTTTGCCGTAAATTCAGAAGCTTGTGTTGATATTTAGTAAATGAGCAAAAACACTTCGTACAGTTCACGTGGGCATGAGTGTTTTTCCAGTTATTGCCAATGGTTTACCCTACAAAATAAAGAAATTACCGTTTGCTGTCCGATTAAAAGTTTTTCTTTGCCTTTTGTTTCTACTTAGAGGTATGATTGGAATTTAAAAATGCTTGCTTATTACAGTCAAGTGGAAGAAACTGCCATAAAATAATTTTCTCAAGAACAAACAGAATGATAAATCCAGGGTTGCAATAGCTTTGTTTTAAGCAGAAAAGTAAAATTAAAACTTTTGCATCTTTGCATGTAATTGATGTTAATACTGCAATGAACACATGTCTATAGGTGAGATTAATAGATTAAAAACAATCATACAGTAAGCTAAAAAGCAATTATCGACCAATAACAGTTATCGGCCTTCTCTGTGGTGTAAAGCATAGAGCTTTTGGAAAATGGAAATCACTTTGAGTAAATATCAGCATGAAGCGTTGATGTGCAGCTCGCTTAGGAAAGGTGTCACTCAAAATCGTGACAGTCTTGAGATAATTTTTAAAGAAGCGGATAAAACAGAATGGCCGTAATTGTTTCGTCATGGCATCGCGTTGCATTACTTCATATTAAACTTAAATACGTGGCTGAAGATTTGCAAGCTGTTTGCTGCGCCGACTTGAAGCAGTTTATCGGAACTAAAAAAAAAAGAATCAATGCGTTTCTTAATGTTTTTTCTATGGAAATGCAAAAGGTAGATAACCAAAAAATCAACTTATGTGGATAAGCCGATGTTTAAAAGCCGAATGTCAGGATTTTAAAAATAAATAAAGTAGTGCGCCAATGCTTTTAGACACCAAAAAAAAGACATCGACATTACACTCATACCAATCAAAAGCTAGAGTTTAATTTTTGACAATGCTGTTTTCTAATTTTTGACATTTTTTAAAAATCCAATTTATAAAGATTCAAGCCCACAATATTGCTTTATTTTAAAATAGATTTTCTTTAGTACCGAATGTCTTAAATTAATCATTAAAACCCACAAGTGAAAATTAAAGGTTAAATATTTTTCAATTTTTGCAGCTTGCAAGCAAAAACGATGATGTGACCAAAACAGACAAGCCAAAGCGACACCTTTTTTTTATCAAAGACACAATAAAAAAATACTCTTATGAACTAGATGGGGCTGTAATAATTAAAAAAAATGATTTTACACGAATGAAAAACAAATATACTAAAAAGTAATTCCTAATTCATCGGGAATTCAAAATGTTTATTGTTTTTAAGTTAAATAGACCTTAATAAAAAAATTTAAAAAATACCAGAAAAGTACAAATATTCGTCAACTTTTTTAATTTATTATATTTTCTTAATCAACAAAATCCAGAAAAAATTCTAGTCTTGTATAACTTAGCAATGAGTAAACCGCATTTCCGACATTTTCTCACAAAATTTTTTTGTACTTTAAAATCTTTAACTTCGAAACAAAAAAGCAAAAAAAGACAAGTTATATTATCAATCTTCCTTGTAGGATCGTATTGACCTTGTTAATGCTTTCTGATTTCCGATCGTTTGGATATATTGAGCAGAAGGGGGCAAGTTTGATGCTCAGTTTACGCGAGTGATTTTCGTAGTAATTCAGTCAGAGTGCTATATCACACTTTCACCGTTTTCTTATCAATCAATAGAAAACTTAAAAGATTTAAAATTGTTTTGCTTTGCATAATATCTTATGTTCATTAAGGCAGTGGTCCCTCACCGGTGTGTCGCGAAAGATTTCGGAAAAAACTATTTAGAGACGTCAAATTTTGCGGTTTTTGTACGTGAGATTCGGAGGGAAAGAAAGAGCGTGAGTTTAGGCGGAAACTTTTTTTTGAGATTGTCATAATTTTGGGACGAAAATTGAGAAATCATGGACAAATTTTCAGTGAAGACCTTTTTATTATTAACCAATATAATGGGTGTGCCGCGAAAATTTAAATTGCTTAATAGTGTGCCGCCATATAAAAAAGGTTGGGAAGCGCTGCATTAAGGCTAGGCACCATGGCATAGTTATTACAAATTTTAAAAAGGGTTATACTGCTCTTAATGAAACATTTCTATTTCATGCACTATTAATTCATTCGAAAAATATAATTTTTTTTTTTTTTAATAGCTACAAGTGCATCAGTCTACCAAGTTAAAAGCTTCATCACATACAGTCTACCATTTGGCTGAGATATAAAGTAAGCTTTTAAATTGAAAAATTTTTAGACGTTATTTTCTTTTCTCCTCATAATTTTTGCACTAACTGCTTCTTCGTTTGAGGGAGATGGACGGGAGCAGGATGGTTCACTAAATGGCCGAATATATTTTCCTCAGCAGGTCTCCAGTTTTTTGTTGACATCTGAAAGAGCACAGGATTCACTTGGATGATGATAAATGGGGCAAGATGTTATTACGTGCTCAACTGTTTGCTCCTTTGCGTCACACTCACAGGCCGCCGTAGAAACCATACTCCATTCATGCGTTTCTGAGCAGAATGGACCAGAGCCGGCTGTGGCTTTGGGCCAGCATTTTTATTAAATGTAAGAAGCCTAGAGTCGTTTTCTCGCCACTCCATGCTCTATTTATATTCGGCCCATCCTGCTACACTGATGCCTGACTGGGCAGGGTCGTTCAGCAGTTGCAGTGCAGCAGGCACAAATAGGTGTCTTGGTTGAAGTTACCGCAGCTGGGACCTTTCATATTAAAGGTGTTCCGGCTCCTGAGCGCGGTAAGCTAGAGATAGTATGGATTTTTGGCAGCGAAGCTCAGCTGGTTGGATGCCTGCTAAGATAAAAAGGTTTTTCGTTGGTGGCGCACAGTACTCAGCCGCGGAATGGACCCAGGCAAGGATGGCTGTGCGGAGTATTGTAACATCAAAACCTCAACTTGATCCAACTAATCGCCTTAAAATCCCAACACGAGTTGTTAACTACTTGTACAGTGATTTTCAGTGTTGGTAAAACGTGAATACCCTATCCAGCTTTATGCCAAAATAAGTGGGTTCAGCACAAAATGGTAGGGCCTGTCCATTGACAAAGATGGTAAGCTTATGTCGTGCCTCCTTCTGTTAAAGATTGAAGGTTGCCAACACAGTCTTTGTTATATTGAGCTTGAGCTTCCATTTGTAAAGGTAAGAGGATAGGGTTGCCATGTCTTGACTAAGAGTTTCCTCGAATGCCTGCCAGTCACTTGCACAGTGCAAGATGGCCAGGTCATCAGCATAAGCAAATTTCCTGCCAACTGTCGCTGGCAGGTCATATGTATAGATATTAAACAAAAGGGGAGCCAGGACTGATCCTTGTGTGATGCCATTCTTAGGGCGATGTAACCTGCTTTGTTTTCCGGCACCAGTGTTGAGGTTAAAACTTTGTTTACGAACAAGTTCCATAATCAATGAAACCATGTACCTGTCCGGAAGAAGACGAAATAACTTGTAGATAAGTCCACGGTGCCATACAGTATTGTAGGCTGTTGTAAGATCGACAAAGATAGCGGCAGCTTTCTTTTTGGCCGAAAAGCTATCCTCAATTTCTTGAGTTAGAAGAGTGACTTGATCTGTATTCGCTGCAGATGTTTGTTCAGAGGACGATTCTGAGTGAAGACCTTTTTTTTTTAGAGAACACCCTGATTTTGGTACGAAAATAGGGAAAACTGAGAGCAAATGGAAGTGAAGACCTTTTTTTTTTTTTAAAGAACACCTTGATTTTGGGAGAAAAATAGGAAAATCAGAGATGAAATCGAAAGGACACCATGAGTTTCGGAGAAAAATATGCAAGCCAAGATCAGACCTCTTTTTTTTCTCAGACAGCATCAATTTTTGACAATTCTTGCCTCAAGCCCCTAAATTGGAATATCCACCACTGCCTTAGTTAACCTAGTCAAGAAAAAACAAAAAATATGCCATCCACTTATATTTTCAGTGTTGCTAAAGATTTGTTTACGTAATGTAAAACATGCCAACCCATCATGTGAATTCATATTTGAGGGAAAATATCTGTGCTGATCAATCTACATAAACGACCACTTCTAAAACCTACCTACTCCCTATTTAATTTACTGGATCAAAATTTTCTAGTTTTAAAGCAGCTATAACCTGTTGTTTTTTTACTAAGTTTTTATTCAAACAACTAATTACTGTTTACAATGCTACTAAACGTTTATTAAAGTTGTATATATTTTAACAACTTTTGCATTTATCTTGAACATAGAATTTCAAAAAGGCTATTAATGATGGATATGCTCTAACTCGGCCTGCTGGTGACACGCATAAATTTCTGAATGGGGACTAGACTACAAGTGCTTTTTCATATGTTTATTTTTTTTTTGTTATAAGAACTACATTTTTAACCATCTATTGTATGTTACTTAATAAATATGAAATTTTAAGCTCTAGCCCAACTGTAATCTTTATTGTCAATTTCTGTGTGCTTAAATTTTTACATGCATTAGGGCAAAAAAAATTTTTCAATAATTTTTTACTGTTTTGGTTCGTATCAATTTGTTCTCTTAATTCCCAGGACAGCGACGAAGACGCGCTTGGAGCAACAGTTTAGATCAATTTTTTTCAACTGGACTCTTTTTGAAATATTAAAAGGTGTTCTGCTTAATTGGTTTTTATTAAATACTCTAAATGGGACATTCCATGTCAACTCACACCCTTTTCGGCATTTTTTTGCCGACCATCTCCGATTTTGCTAAAATTTGGCATGTTTGTAGGTTTGGATGAGAAAATGTCTCCCACCAAATTTCAAGTTTCTAAATCAAATAGTTTTTGATGTATGAAGGTTGAAAGTTAGACACAAAATCGCCGCTTGAACGCCTCTGATCGAGCAAAAGTAGCCCTCCTGGCTTTATTTTTTGTTCGAGTTCAAAGATATTAATATCATTGGAAAGCTCTTTTCAGCAGCTTTCCAATGATATTCATATTTCAAATGTATCCAAATAAATAAAATAGTTATTTATTATCGTGACCTTGTGACCTTGACGTCGCATGACCTCAAAACCCCCACTCTAGACAAAAAAAATTTTTCAATAATTTTGTTCTTCACATAGAGGACTATCAGCATGCCAAAAATCAAAGTGGGATCTCTATGGGTTTTTAAGATATTTGCATTTTATTGAACAGGTGTGCCTAATGATGCAAATTTGTTGATATTTACGCAATAAATGTTTTTGCAACTTTATCGACATTTTCAAGTAAATCATTTTCGCAAGTTTTTTGTTAATTTTTTTCTAATTAAAAAATATTTAAAAAACCCATAGAGATCCCACTTTGATTTTTGGCATGCTGATAGTCCTCTATGTGAAGAACAAAATTATTGAAAAATTTTTTTTGTCTAGAGTGGGGGTTTTGAGGTCATGCGACGTCAAGGTCACACGGTCACGATAATAAATAACTATTTTATTTATATACATACATTTGAGATATGAATATCATTGGAAAGCTGCTGAAAAGAGCTTTCCAATGATATTAACATCTTTGAAATCGAACAAAAAATAAAGCCAGGAGGGCTACTTTTGCTTGATCAGGGGCGTTCAAGCGGCGATTTTATGTCTAACTTTCAACCTTTATATATCAAAAACTATTTGATTTAGAAACTTGAAATTTGGTGAGAGACATTTTCCCATCCAATCCTACAAACATGACAAATTTCAGCAAAATTGGAGATGGTGGCAAAAGAAGGGTGTGAGTTGACATAAAATGTCCCAAATAGGATGATAAAAATTTGCGAAATTACATCATAATTTTATGATGCCAAAAGGCTTGATAAATAGGCCTACTGGTCTAAAAATTATTTAATGGGTTTTGCAGTGACCAGAATAACGCTTTGCAGTTGAACTTTACTTTAGATAATTTAGTTTTTCATGCAGCGCTTTGTCTTTAGTTTCAGCAGTATGTTACTATCGCTGAACAGAGGAAACTGTCACAAATGCTCAACAACAAAAACTGTCGTCAAACTTAATACTTCAGCAAATACACTGGCGAAATAATTCAGTGTGCCAACTCTCTGACTGGCAAAAAGAAAGACGGGAGTTTGATGCTCAGTCTACTTGAGTGATTTTTGTTGCACTCTACGGGAGAGCGATTTCACGATAAATTTCTAAATGGGGTCATATGGCTTACCAAAAATGTTGTTTCCGGTTAAAGCAGAAACCAGCAATCAGGTCAATACGCGGCCATGCGAAAAAAATCCAAATCCAAGCCGACGAAATTGCTGCTAATTATACACGCACTGTTCAACCTTTCCCAAAAAAGTTTATAACGAAGTCAATTCTTCAATCAAAGAGACTTGCTTAATTGCGGCAATAACAAAAATATAAAAAGCAAAGGTTTTTTCACAACCCCTTTTAATACGTCACCAAGCAGCTATAGGCCTACAACGTTACTACTTCAACATGGATAATTTAGGCTACTTAAACAAGTTTTTTTTTGTATAAAAAAATTTTTGCTTACTTTCTGGATATTACAAAATACGGCTTTTAAGAACTGTTTGGTACAGAATAAAATCATCATTGTACCTTTTAGTCGGGTATGAAGCGTTTTTTATTGTGTCGAGTGATTAAAAGTATAACTACAACACCGCAGCGTTTTAGAGCTCAACATATTGCCCTTGCTTGCATTCAACGCGCTGCTGTTAAATCATTTCCGCTCGAAAAAATAAAATTAAAATCACTATTTGCATAGTCATTTTTAGTGTTTTTTTTTGTTTAAAGACTATTTTCCAATTTATGTGCCGCAAAACTATACACCTGTGGTAAAGTGAACAATAAAACAATTTGTATCTACTTTATAAAAAATAATTTCAATCATGATATATTGCGTAAGCCTTATTAAATCCAGGAATGACATAGTGCAACCCGAGTTATTATTAGAAAAGTAAGCGTTTTGTCAAGAGCACTTGATCAAAAACATGTACGATAAATTTCTACCCAATGATACGAGCTTCTTTCACTTCTTAAAAAAGTGTTCAGTTAGATCTAATTATATCTGTATGTATATATAACTATATATATATACGAGTATGTATATATCGGTTAGATCTATTTAACTACGTATTATGTATTCCACACGTATTATTTTTTTTACCACAAATAACTATATTTTTAGTTTTCTAGTGACTACCTGACGATTCTAAGGATGAAACAGACTGTTGTGGTTTTAGCTATAAAAATGTAGTAGTGTTTAAATAAATATAAATATATTTGCTCTAACCATGTGTTACTGAGCACTGTACCCGCAATGTGAAACATTACTGAATTATATCTGTACTGTATATATATTGTTATAGATTTAGTTAATTGCAATGTTTTTTTTGGAATAAAGTCCACGTAGGCTATCTATTTGAGAGTAAATATTATACGCTATTAGTGAAGAAGGTGCAGATTACACAGGTAAAAAGTTAAAATCGTCGGCCAAAACCATAAAAATAACATAAAATACACAAAAGATTTCACGGCATTCAAACTTTTCTAAACTTTTTTTTATTGCTTTAAAACTTATGTAATTAATATTTTGAGAAAAGGTTCAAACATGAAACAAAAATAAAGTAATACAATCACCCTACAAGGTTGCCCTTTGAACAGTAAAAACAAAATTAATGCTCGGAGTCTTAGTTTTTGGGAATATCAAACTAATGCAGTTATTACAACAATCACAACACTTACTAAATAAACAATTTGAAGTTTTGTTCTATTCAAAATTGTTTACAAACTAGTTCAAATCAAAAGCAAATGGTCATCGGCATGTCTTTTTATTACTAGCTGTTTCAAAAAAATTCTTTTTTTACCTCGCTATAAACTTTGCTATATCGTTGCACATGTGTCAGCATGATGACCGTCTAACCAGCTACACTATTTTGGGCCGTTTAGCTTTCATGGCGGAAATTGCATGCGCAGGTTTCCTGAAGCACACGCAAGCATGTGCATTTTTAATGCATAAGCATCGTGCGGACTTTTTTGCACACCCAAGCACTCTCATGTTCTGATTATCAAAGTATGGTTCTTTTTACTTTCGTAACGACTTAGCTAAATTCTTTCCGTAAAGTTAAAGCAAAAACTATTACCTTCAAAAATCTCCACTCTGAAAAATATTTTAAAGTTTAAACTTTTTCCTGATTAATGATTTCAAACACTTAACTTGTATAAGCCAAAAGCAAATGCCAATTAAGATTTATAAATTCCATGAAGTTTAAAACTTTTTTAGTCCAAACATATATAACTATAGAAAATAAACAGCCGCTTTAATCTCGTTATCGATTAGTAAAATTTTTTAGCTCAGATTTGATCTTCTATTTACAATAAATCTAACAAGTTCTTTCTAATCAAATCTAACTAGCTCATGTCAAAAATTAAAAATGAAGCAATGTTGCATCGCTCATAGCCGTATCGGCTGTTAATTGAAATCTAGCACGATTTTTTTTGTATCTTTTTAATAAGATCCTGACTACTAGCGGGCATTAATATAAAAAAATCCAGACTTATTTACTTTTGACGAATTAAACCGCGTTGTGAATTCGTATTTAAAGTTGTATTGCAACGATTAAACTTGCGTATTAATACAGTTTAAAAATCAACTTATTTAAATATGAATATGTTAATCAAATTGTGACTGATTCTGTGACTTAAAATGAAACTTTTGAATTGAGGTAAAAAATTTCGATTTTTTTCAATTTCACTGCTTTTCAGAAAAAAAACGTTTACATTAGATTTCTTTAACTTGTGATGGAATAGTTATTATTTTCTTGCACTTACGGTTAATTCATTAAATATCGCTGTCTGTATTTGAGCGTTGTTCTTTAACTGAGTGGAAGATATAGCTGCATTCCAGAGAGAGAAAAATTCATTCAAGGGTTTAGCGTTAAAATCGAGTGAATATGATTAAAAAGTATATTTTTTGCAAACAAAACGCTGTAAACAAATGGCCTGGATAACAGTTTTGTTTATTCTACATTTTTTATTTCTTTTATCTTAAAAGGTGCTGCAACTACAAATACTTCCCAAAAATATGTTTCTTAACTTGATTGGACGGTGAAGTTTATAGTTTGTGGCTTTCTATATATTTGCTTTTCTATTGCATAAAACTTTATTTTATTTCTATGACGAAGCTGATACTGATAAACATAGGCCTTCAGTTCAGTTCAGTTCATTTTTTTTTATTTCTGCTCCGCCACATGAACAAAATAACAAAATGTTGAAAAGTTTGTATGTTGTTAAAGACGGGGTTAGAAAAAGGAAGAAGCAACAAAACGAGTTGACGTTGTGTCTTGCTAATTAGCGATGAAAGGTGTGACTTGTTGTTTAATATAGAAGCAAGGTTGCTTCACCTCATTATAAAATTGTCTAGAAAGGCCTAAAACAAAAGAGTTTAAAAAATAGAATTTCACAGTTTGATTGTTAGTGTTTTGTTTATTTTTGGTTGGTGGACTCCAGAGATATAATGATTCGAGTCTATTTTTTGAAGCACTCGAATTCGATTCGAATATATGTTAATAGTAAAAATCTTAGAAGAACTTGAACTCGACACAAGTCCCAAAACAACAATTAACAACAAAACTACAGATAAAAATGACTTGAGTCCATTAACTTTGAATAATTTATTGCTATTACTTTGCTGACGTCTTTTGTCAATGAAGATAAAATTACCACAATTTATAATTGAGAAATCTTTTAGATGAACATTTTATGATCGTCTCAAACTCTAAAGAAATTTAAGTTTTTTAAAGTAGAGTAACATTAGTCCTCCAAATCTAAGACTCATTACTGTTTTGGTAGACTCATATTCTCTAAAATGTAGAAAACTAAAGAAAACAGCGGTCAAATGTTACATTATAGGGGTCCTCAATTTTTTTTACCCAAGGGTCATTTTGACTGATCAAAAAATATCTGCGGGCCAAGTAATAAAACACCTCGACCCAATTCTAAAAGCGAAGACTTTTTTGTTCTTCACTTCGTGTAAAATTAATTTCTGCACATATTTTTCCAAAAATTATTTTGGAAATAAAATCGCCCTATTTAAATATTTAGGAAAATATAAAACCAGAAAAAGTTCTTTAAATTAATTCACTTTAGATTTAACAAAAGCGATGACTTCAGTTGTAACCTTTTTTTCTTCACGTTAATTATGAAAAAACTGGAAACTGGAAGGACTTGGAGGGGACCTTAAGCCAAGACATGTCCACACTGTCAGCGTATCTCCAGACTTGGAGTTTGAAGCTCAGTCACACTAAGACGGTGACGGCAGCCTTTCACTTAAATAACCGAGAGGCCAAACGTGAGCTAAAGGTCTACAACAATGGTAGACTTTTACCGTTCTGTCCAACCCCTACTTACCTTGGGGTAAAACTGGACAGATCGCTCACGTTTCGTCACCACTTAGTGGCATTGCGCAAAAAACTATCATCGCGCGTCACACTGCTGAGGCGACTCGTGGGCCCGGGATGGGGTGCTGGTGCTAAAACACTACGCATAGCCACCTTGTCCCTAGTCTACTCAACAGCTGAGTACTGTGCGCCAGTCTGGTGTCGCAGTGCTCACACTCGTCTCATCGACAGTGTCTTGAAGGACGTCTGGCGCATAGTTACTGGATGCCTGCGTCCCACTCCAACGGACCACCTACCTGTACTCTCAGGCATCCAGCCAGCTGAGCTTCGCCGAATGGGAGCGACACTCTCCTTGGCTTACCGTGGATCTCTGGACCCCGATCATATCTTGCATGGTCTTTTAAGTGGGTCCTCAGATAATCGCCAAGTGAGACTAAGATCCAGACGCCCGTTTGTGCAAGGTGCGCGGAATCTCTTGGACAATCTTGCCAGACTTGGCATCCGCGCCTCTGAATGGACAAATCAGAAATGGAACGCGGAGTACTGTGAAAATGCTTCCAGGCTCCGTGTTTTTGTGCCCGAGACCGGTGCCAGGCCTGTTGGAATGGGCTTACCCCGAGCAGCTTGGGTTAAGCTCAACCGCCTGCGGACTGGTGTTGGGCGATTCCATTCGTCCATGCACAAATGGGGTCTCGCTCCTTTACCTAATTGCGAGTGTGGCGCCTCTGAGCAAACCGCAGACCATGTACTAACAGCGTGCCCTATACATCGGGCACCACATGGAGCACGAGGTCTGACGGTTTTGGATGACGAAACTCGATGCTGGCTTAATGACATCACTGCCAGCATCTGATCCAGGCAGTGCAGCAGTCTGGGGTAGTAAAAGGATAAACCCTCGGCCCCAGTTCTGTTTGTATCTGGCCTGGAGTGGATGCCCTTCAAACGACGACGATGAAAAAACTTCTAAACTTTTTTTCGGTAATGTGCTTATCACTGGCAAGTTCTTATAATTTTACGAATGCTTTTGGATAAGGCGGAATAAAGATAGCATATTATAATTTCATACAAAATTCCTGTGGACCATTAAGGGGCGGGCCAATGGACTCTCAGTTTAGAAACCTTAGTCTACAATATTATACTTTACTTTCGTAAAACATTTTATTTTCTCTCTCACTATTTTTTGGAACGATGCAGTCGGCATCGCGGGCGAGTAGTCAAGAGCTCTGTAATTGATGGCGAACGTGATCGATACGGTACCGGTTCAAAAACCCCTCGCTCCTTCCGTTGTGTCCTTGGGAAAGACACTTTACGGTAATTTCTCTGCTTGGTGGTTATAGCAAGCAGCTGTAAACTTCAGTCATATCTTTTTGAATAAAAACTAAAAAACCAAAATAAAAATTTTAACCCGACAGCAATTTTGTAGTATTTCCAAAAGCAATTCTGGATAACTAGCCTACAATGCCTTCAACACTTTTCTAGTCGTTTTGCGAGTCAGAATGATAAATATAAAAATGAAAATAAAAACTCAAAAATTCGAATGTCTATGGTTAAAATTGGGTTTTTCTTTTCAACTTACAATTTAAATTGAAGCGACTGTCATGCTGATGCTATTTTAATGAAGTGCGGCCACCGAAACAAGCTTAGCAAACTTCTTTTTGCACTCGAATTGAACTTGTACCCCCAAATTTTGCTTTTTTATTTTAATTCAAATTCAGCAATTTTTTGATGCAAACTTTCTTTAAAAAGACAGCCGTATGCTGGCCGTTATATATAATTTTTATTTCAAAATTTAGCTTTTTTCTCCTTTGAGAAATTTTTTTATAGGTTTTTTTATTTCTTGACTTAAATTCATTCATTACAAAAAAAAAGTTTTATTTAATTTTTGCGCTTTGTTTTCTACCTTTTTTACCAAAAAATTATTCTTTTTACAGTGAAAGTTTTTAAATAAACTTTTTTTTTCTTAGAAAAAATGACGCTATGCGAGAACAAGTTTTTTTTGCCCTATCTCTCATTTATTCTATAATTTCGACTCACCCTCAATACCTATGTTTACTGATAAGTTTTTTCTGTTAACCAACACATTATTTTGAAAATTTTATTTTTGTCAAAAAGTATTGTTAAACCCCTCAAAAAGATATTAAAGGTTTTGTAATAAAATTTTTTTCCATAAATCCTTTAACACTAGAATTACTGCATTTTTGACCGTACCTAGAATTACGCGAGCGGTCAAAATGACCGTTTGTCCAATAAAGGAAAAAATGCGCAATAATTTAACTTTACTTTAACGTATAAATTTTTTAAAAACTTTTATAGTATACCTAGAAATGACTTGAATCTTTGTAGGTGTGGGTTTGGTGCGTTGTAGGCTCCTTTTTAATATCATGTTCCGGAATATATTGCGTAGATCCTAGTCTCCGAATTACATTAAAGATCTTCAACCTGCTTTTTAGCTGCGTGGTTGAAATTTTTTCAAAGTTTTCATTGTATTTACAACAAACATAAACACTAAAATTAAAAAAAACAATTTACCTTAAAATGAGCTCAAAATATCAAATGGTTATTTTTCATCATGCTGCTGTTTACATAAACCACAAACGGCTATTCAAAAGCATACAAAAACAAAGAAATTAGCAGCAGTCTGCACAATCCACACATTCAACTTTTACACAACCTGTACACTTTCCGCAAACTGATTTATGACATCCACAGCAGAATTTTGCAGTTTTGCTTTGTTCACAGTTCACATTACCTTGGCATTGCTTTCGCTTTCTGCTTTCGTCAACCATCGAATTTTGATAAGAACTGTTGAAAAGTGGAGGCAAAATTGGAGCTAGTGGAGCTGTCTTTCCTTGAACACAAGCTTCTCTCAATTCAGTGGCGAGCCGAAACATAAAATTTCTTCCCGAGAAAGCATCTCCAGTTTTCTTCTTATACAACATATTGGCGTTAATAAAAGCAAGGTCCAAAATATTGTAAAAGACACCCACCGGCCATCGCCGTGTACCTGCCTTCACCGTGTATTGTCGTGCCATCTGGTCAGCAATATCAACACCACATTTAGTTTTGTTGTGGAATGTAACTATTTCCGGTTTCTTTTTTGTTGTTATTTCAACCGTAACAGATGTGTAGAGGGTGCTAAGAATGCAAATGTTTTTGTTTTGTTTGCAATGGTAAACTGTCAAGGTTGTGGCTTGGTTGTTGCGGTTTTTATTTGCAAGAGTTTGCTGGAATATCTGCTCTGCTGTAAAACTTTTACCAGTGGCAGAAATTTCTTTTGGATTTTGTTTAGGGTCCCCACAAGTGACGTCTTTTTTCCAGAGTTGCGTGGCAAGATGAGTGGAAATAAAAAAAAATTTCAGTTATGAGTGACGTTCCTTCCGTTGCCCAAGTATGGCTCCACTATCTTTTTTACCACACTCTCAAACAATATTTGTGTAGCTGGTCTGGCTTCATCTTCGCCAAGCTATGGTATGGCGTTCAATATATATTTAGATTTTACATCAACAGCTAGACAAAATTTGATACCAAATTTGTCCGGTTTGTTGACGTCGTCGTCGTCGTTTGAAGGGCATCCACTCCAGGCCAGATACAAACAGAACTGGGGCCGAGGGTTTATCCTTTTACTACCCCAGACTGCTGCACTGCCTGGATCAGATGCTGGCAGTGATGTCATTAAGCCAGCATCGAGTTTCGTCATCCAAAACCGTCAGACCTCGTGCTCCATGTGGTGCCCGATGTATAGGGCACGCTGTTAGTACATGGTCTGCGGTTTGCTCAGAGGCGCCACACTCGCAATTAGGTGAAGGAGCGAGACCCCATTTGTGCATGGACGAATGGAATCGCCCAACACCAGTCCGCAGGCGGTTGAGCTTAACCCAAGCTGCTCGGGGTAAGCCCATCCCAACAGGCCTGGCACCGGTCTCGGGCACAAAAACACGGAGCCTGGAAGCATTTTCACGGTACTCCGCGTTCCATTTCTGATTTGTCCATTCAGAGGCGCGGATGCCAAGTCTGGCAAGATTGTCCAAGAGATTCCGCGCACCTTGCACAAACGGGCGTCTGGATCTTAGTCTCACTTGGCGATTATCTGAGGACCCACTTAAAAGACCATGCAAGATATGATCGGGGTCCAGAGATCCACGGTAAGCCAAGGAGAGTGTCGCTCCCATTCGGCGAAGCTCAGCTGGCTGGATGCCTGAGAGTACAGGTAGGTGGTCCGTTGGAGTGGGACGCAGGCATCCAGTAACTATGCGCCAGACGTCCTTCAAGACACTGTCGATGAGACGAGTGTGAGCACTGCGACACCAGACTGGCGCACAGTACTCAGCTGTTGAGTAGACTAGGGACAAGGTGGCTATGCGTAGTGTTTTAGCACCAGCACCCCATCCCGGGCCCACGAGTCGCCTCAGCAGTGTGACGCGCGATGATAGTTTTTTGCGCAATGCCACTAAGTGGTGACGAAACGTGAGCGATCTGTCCAGTTTTACCCCAAGGTAAGTAGGGGTTGGACAGAACGGTAAAAGTCTACCATTGTTGTAGACCTTTAGCTCACGTTTGGCCTCTCGGTTATTTAATTGAAAGGCTGCCGTCACCGTCTTAGTATGACCGAGCTTCAAACTCCAAGTCTGGAGATACGCTGACAGTGTGGACATGTCTTGGCTTAAGGTCCCCTCCAAGTCCTTCCAGTTTCCAGAAGAATGCAACAATGCTAAATCATCAGCATAAGCAAACTTTCTGGAAATCATGGAAGAAAGATCGTACGTATAGATGTTAAATAGGAGGGGAGCCAAGACCGATCCCTGAGGAACGCCGTTTTTAAGACGGCGTAGCCTGCTTTGGTTGCTGTCACGGGTGGTAAGGGTGAAACTTCGATTTCGGACAAGCTCCATGATCATTCTGACCATGTGTTTATCCGGAAGTAGTCTCAGCAGCTTGCAGGTAAGGCCACGTGCCAGACAGTGTCATAAGCAGCTGTCAGATCGATAAATACGGCACCGGCCTTCTTTTTAGCCTCAAGAAAATCCTCGATGTGTTGGGTTAGCAGAACAACTTGATCTACGGTTGACTTCCCGCGTCGGAACCCAGCCTGCTCTTTAGGGAGTAGTGGATGGATTAATGGTTCAACGCGGGCGTAGATAAGCCTCTCGAGGATCTTGTAGGGGACACAGAGCAGAGATATTGGTCGATAACTCTTTGGGTCCCCCATGGGCTTTCCTGGTTTTGGGATCGCGACCACAAGCGCTCTTCTCCAAATCTTGGGAATTTTGAGTCGGCGCAAACAGGAAGAAATGAAGTCATGTAACCAGGACTTCAAAGCAGCTCCGGCATGGAGTATAAGCTCGGGGCAGATGGAATCAAGACCCGGAGCTTTACCTGGTTTTAAATGTTGGAGGGCAGCAGCAAATTCTCTCTGTAAAAAATTGTCAGAGATATTTACTGCGTCTGGTGTTGTGACCCTCCAAAGGTCAGACACTTCTTGAGAGACAAGTCGAGATGACTTGCGGTCAACAGCCTCGTATTTCCCATTTCTAACCAGCTGAGATGCAATAGCATCGGCTGAAATGGGACAGTGACGAGGAGAGTGTCGTGACCTACCAGTAAGGTTGTTCAAAATACTCCACGCTTTTCGACTAGAGTGTGAGAAGTCAATGCTCCGAACTGCCTTGGACCATCGATCCCTCTGCTTTCTGTCAAGCTTGGAAAGCAGAGCTGTAGCAGCCAAACTTGAGTCGTCTCCCTGAGGAGACTGCAGAAAGGTTTTATAGAGGGATTCACACTCTGCATCCCAACACGGAATATAGTTATTTCGATACCCGCGTTAATTGTATGTTTGTTGACTATATATTGTGTAAATCTGCAGTGGGCTTTAGCCTAATTGGGAATAATTGTTCGTCCTCTGTAATATTTTCTGCTGGTTTGTAGCAAATAATACAGTTTTTAATAAACTTATCCCAGACGGCAGAAATTAAAGCAAGTTTATCCGTTTTAAGTTGAGGTAGTCTTGTACTCCGCATATCGAATCAAAGAAATCTCATGATTTCGTAAAAGCGATATCTATCCATAGTTTCTGGAAAAAAGATACCCTCCAATTTTTATCCCAAAACTCAAGAACCGGTCAGCAGTGGCGTATCTACGTAAAATGGCGCCCATGGCAAAGTTTAAAAATGCGCCCCCTACTTCACTTGTTTCTTTTTCCAGTTTATATTATATTGCTTTTTCTCAACCATGCGATATAGTTAAGTAACAAGCAATTTAATAACGATACTAAACAATAAGCAACAAAAAATTCGGACGGTCGCTCAATAACAATGTCTTACAACAGCACTTTTTGTGCCTTTCTTGACGCAAATTCGTCAATGATTTCATCAAAATTAGTTTTCTTTGTTTCATCTCTCTCTGTACTTAATAAAGCTAGATCGCACAACCTTTTCTGATTTATTGAGGATCGAAGGTACGACAGAATTAGTTTTAGTTTACTGAACGATCGCTCCCAACTTGCTATAAATACTACCACTATCAGCAGAATTTGCAAAGTTATCCGGAGATTGGGAAATACACTTTCATTCCCATATTCGACTATGAATGTAAGAAGATCTTCAGGTCGCAACAACCTAACGTTGATACGATTTGATATCAACATTTTGCAATGAATAATTTCTCCATATAATTGGTTGCCGTCAAGGTCGTCACTGTAAATTGAAGCTAAATTATCATACAGCGATTCTAAGTTTCCACAGTCACGACTGCAACAAATTCTTTGGACATTAAGCAAAAAGCCAAACTTGACATCAATGTCAAATAACTGAGAGAAACAGTCATTCATTTCTTTGTAAAGACGGTCGAGAGCTCCCTTCATGACACGCTTCATTTGATCTATTGCCGATAAACCTGCATCCCGGACATTCTCACCAGCCAATTCTTTTTTTGCGTCTCGGCCTTTTTTCAAATTCAATGCCCCATTTGTCGCAAAGGATTTTCCCATTTTCCAAACATTCATCAACTATTCTCTCTCTTTCATCGTTGAAATAATCTCTCAGGCCTTTTACATCGGGGGTTACGTTGTGAAAATTCATTGTTTTATCCTGTAATCGTTTTTGAACTCTATCAATTGGTATAAGTAGCATTTTCCAAAGCCCTATCAGTGTCATAAAGTCGTTTGTCAGAATACGAATTAGTATTTGTTGTCCATCGCTCTGAGTGTCGATTGTTTGCCTGTCATCTTCTACCATGTTCTCAAGCAAAAGAACTATTTTTTCAAAATATAACTCTATTGGTTTTACTGCTTCTGTTCTAAAACTCCAACGAGTTTCGGCCTCAACTTATAAAATTAGCGGAACGGCATCCTTTAGCTTCTTCCAACGCTGCGTAGAACGGAAAAAGAAATTGTACAATGAGTTAATGGTCCAAAAAAAGAAATCATTTCTGTGTCTTGTCAAGCGTCATGAACGCCCACCAAGTTAAGTGAATGATTGTCACAGTTAACAAACACTGCCTGTTTGTTTTTTTCGTATATTCTTTGCTGTACACCATTTCGGTGTCCCGCCATTAAAACAACAGCATTGTCAGAACACTGCGAGCGACAATTTTCTATTTTTATCTCATTCTTCTGTAATTGTTGCATAATAACTTCAACGAAGCTTGCAGCATCTTTTTGGTAAAGTTGAAGAAAGCCCAGAAAGGACTCTTTAACACACACTGTTTTCTTATCAAAGTCAATATCAACATATCTTACAGCTTCTATAACCTGCTCGCGATGCGCCTGGTCAGGGATTGAGTCACATATAAGACCATAGTACTAGGCTTTTTTAATTTTTTCTGTTAAGTTTTGCGAACATGAGATGCCATGAGGTAAATAAATTCATTTTGAACGCCTGGAAAATGGTAAGAGATTGAGTGTGGATAGCTTTCAATAAAACCGAGATGCTCTCGCGGCACAGGATCAAAGACGGCAAGGAATTTCACTAAGCCAAGAAAATTACCAACATTTGAATCGCTATCTGCTTGAAGTGATTCCCTGTGCCCTCACAAAGCGACATTTTGTTCTGCCAGATACTTTATTCCATGCAATATTCTCTTAAGAATCTCACGCTATTTTTGCTTTTTTTTTTCAATCTATACATGAAATTCGGCGTCAATAATTCCGGTTTTACTGCTCAAATTTCTTTCCAGTTCTTTCCACGTCTTAAAATGATGCTCAGCATTTTTGTGAACAATCATCCTTTCGGGTGCTTTCCACTGACTAAATCCAGCTTCCTGTTGCAATGAAGACTGGTTGTTACTGGTATTCTGATCTTGTAAGCCAGCGTTTCTCAAACCATGGGTCGCGACCCAAAAGTGGGTCGCCAAGACTATGCGGATGGGTCGCGAAGGCTTGTAAATTACGGCACGTAAAAGAAAAAGATCTGCGCACACAAGATTTCAGAAGTGAAGGACCTTCTCGAGACCTTCTCAAGAGATCATTACGATTTTAAGACGAAAATCAAGAAATCAGAGTCAGATTCAAGCTATAGACATTTTTTTTTAGAGATCCCTACGTTTTTGAGCCGAAAATCAAGAAATCGAAATAAGTTTGCTCACGAACAACTTTCCCCACACATTTACAGCTAACAATTAGATAACCATTGTTGGCTTACATAACCATTTCGTTTTAATCAAAATAAGGGCTCACTCAAATTTCTTTGGGTCGCAGTCATATTTGTAAATCGTTGTTTTTAGCGATTTTGGGTCGCAGAAAAAAAGGTTTGAGAAACGCTGTTGTAAGCAATTAGTTAAACAATACGTCATTAAATTAAAAATGAATGTAATTGAAACAAATTAAACGAACGATACAAGGAACAAATGAAGACAGAAATTGTATAACTTGAAATATAATAATTATATGATTGAGCTATGAAATTATAGATTTCTGTGGAACAATTGACGATTTTTAACTAATTTGGACTCTACGCCAAAACCTTCACAGAAACACAAGAAAACAATACAACGATAGTAACAATTTCAAACAGTATTCTAGTCTATAGGCGTTCGAACAGTAATCGATAAATTCAAAAAGCCTTTACAGAGCTAACAAATTCACTCCCCTTATTCCAATAATTAAACTTAAATTTATAAGAAGACAAAACACTTCAGGTGCAGTGGTGAGAGGCAAATCAAGCTTACAGTGGCTGTTGATTTCAAAGGTTTACTGTAGACCGCAGGGAGAATCCCTCTCTTCTTGGCTTCAATTTCTTCAATAATGGGGAAGCTATCCGAGCCTTCCCCAATCGCACCGCTGGCTTTCCACACGTCTTTTGGTTTATAATATATATATTTACGTTGAAAATTCTATATGACAGTATAACAGGCTTCCACAAGCCAACAACCAATTATTTACTAAACACTACAGCTCAAACGGTGCAGCCAACGATGCAGTCGCAAAACCAAATTTTCCCAAGTTTCGCTTGCGATCTATAAACTCACTCTTCAAACCAAACCAAAATCACCGAACCACTTAATCACCCACGACTGAAAGGAATAAAATTTATCAACATCCCAATTTATAGTGTGCTCGCCACGTGTAAGTGAGCCAATCAGATTTCATTAAGATCGCTGCACGTGATCTGCCTATAAAGCAGTGAACGCAAACAATAGAATTAATTACGAGGTTTCAAAAAAGACTTCTATCCAGTTAATTAACTTTTTCAATTTCAGTGCGAGTTCTATTTTTATGATTTTAACAGTGGCTCTTATTAAATGTTGGATAACAAAAGACGCGAAATTAACTGAAACGAAAGTCGAAAGTAAACCGTGTTCGAAACTTGCTGTAACACTGGTGATCTGATCGACAATAGAGCAGACAGCAAATGCAATAAGCGGCTTGTTTAGAAGGCGAATACATCATCCAAGAACGCGCTCTTTCTTCGCCATTTGCTAATTTTCTCTTGAACCAGTTACTGCTCATTGCACGACTATTTTTAGGTGACTGTTCTAAAAATATTTTAAACCAAGCTTGGTAATTTCTGCTCTCATCCTATTTGACAAAATAGGTTTTCCATTATTTTTATCAAAATTCATAAGTTCAACATCACGTTTCGAAATAAAGTCCGGTACATCAGATTCAGGTTCTTCGTTCACGTTCAAGACTTTTTCAATTTCTTTCTCAGATTGGCCAATTTCCTCACTTTCTTGCTTAGATTGGCCAACTTCTTCAGGTTCTTGCTCAGAGTGATCACTTTGCACTTTTGAGATCGGATTATCAGCGGTGTTAGCAGAAGAACATCTCTAAAAGAAAGGTACAAAGAACTTCTTTAATTTTTCAGATTCCTTTGCCTCCTGTTTTTGTCTTTTTCTCCCTTCAGCCCCACTCTGTTTTTTCTTAAGTATAGTACGTTTTCTTAAGTATAATATATACAAATGTTTATAAACTTCAGTACGACAGCACAGCAAATATTAAATATAAGGTAGAGTTAGTCCCGTACAGTATTAATTTAACAGTTTCGTTTTTGTTGAATTATAACGTCACTGTCAATTGCGCTCAGTGACAGAACAAATGGAATTGATCGTTGGCTGACAATTTTTAACGACTGTTGCTGAATTGAAATACTTGTACGTTATTATTTAAGTAAAAATACGAGTTTTAATTATTTCCAAGTTGAAATTATTTTATTGAAACATTTTATGATTAAAACTTTTCGCCCTTTTTCCGTCCCTGTCCAAACGGCGCCCATGGCACGAGCCATGGCTGCCATACCCTAGATACGCTACTGACGGTCGGTTCTTTCCACGCAATGCTTCTCGTACGTACAGCAAGGAAATAAAAGGTTTTAATTCTCTTAGTTCTGGTTTCCACTCAACGCTGTTTTTCACTCTATAAGCTTCAGCTTCTGTACATTGTTAAACATGGGTAAGCATTGAATTATCGACAAGTAGCTTAAAATAACTCAGCGTATGCGATTGGCATATCGCGTTAAACCTTTGCTTTCTGTTAGCACGTTCTAAGTTTATAGCCTACCTCTATATTCGGAAAAAAATTCGATGTATTTCCATTTTGTTCCGTCCTTAGCAACCAATCCAATTTCCGAGGTGTTCGGAACTTGCGCTTGTGCTGCAGCACTTGTATCCTTGCTGCCACTGCCAGAGCTGACAAGTTCACTTGATACAGAATCAGTTTGCTCTAGGTCATCAATACCAGTATCTGACTCCGATCCATCTGAACAAATTACTTCCCATGTAGATCGAACTTGGTCTGAATTTGCCGGCCCTTGATCTAAGCCTTTACAATCATTTTCACCTTCGCTGTCATTCCCGAATCATCTTCTGCAATTGCGTTCAGCCAAGTTAGAGCTTGAATACTACTAACTTTTTCTGGTTTCGGCATTCTACAAATAATTCAACATTATGAACTAGCTAGTAACTAACAGCTGCCAGATACTGCAGACACACCATAAAACACACCACAAACACACTACAAACACACGTGGAATCCATGTGGTGTGTTTGTCGGGCGGTAATTATTTGTTGTGTAGCAACGTGGTTTTTTTGTCGCACTGTTAATTTGTGTCACAAGCGCACTAATGACTCGCAACTCGATTACTGCTCCAGCAAACAGTCATCTTTAGTAGTACAGTAAAAAGTGCAAGCTAGGAAATAGGCGTGTTTTAAATAGGCGTGTTTTCTTGGGGACAACTCAGTCAGCGTTTACTAATTTGGCTAAAGTTGCATGATTGTTTTGAAAAAATAACACAATTAATGGCTTTATTGTAAAGGCTATTTTAATTGTAGAGAAATTACATGTTGCTTTTCGGTCAAAATGATAATTGACGGCAGAGCTGTAACTATCACCGGTGCAGCCGGTGCAATGCACCGGGGCCCCGCATTGTTACATTTTATTCTAAAATCTTTTGTTAAAAGCTCAAGTAAACTTATTATTAAATGTCACACTTCATCAATAATTTTAATTTATATTTAACCATCTAATTTATTTAAAGTATTTCTTAATATATTTAAAGTTTCGATTGTGACGTTTCATTTTAATTGTGACACAGTTATGACGTAATCGGTATGCTACCCCCACTCAAGTCCAACGTTTCCTCTAAGAGCCTGCTTAGTGTGCGCGGAATGAAAGACCCTGTCAGCACTGAGCAGTGGTGGATATTCAAATTTAGGGACCCGAGGCAAGGATTTTCAGAAATTGATGTTCAGTAAAAAAAAAAGGAGTTTTGATCTTGTCATTGAGTTGTCTCTTCCAAAATCAAGTCTCCCCATATCATCTCTGACTTCCCTATTTTCCTCGCAAAACCGAGGTGTTCCCTAAAAAAAAGGTCTTCACTTCGATTCCATCCCTGATTTCCCTATTTTGTTCCCGGAATCAAGGTGTTCTCTAAAAAAAAAAGGTCTTCACCTAGAATCGATCTTTCTATTTCCCAATTTTTGTCCCAACTTTTTGAGGTTTCGTGCTAGTTTTGAGGTGAAGATCTTTTTTTTTTTTTAAAGAACACCTTGATTCCGGGAAAAAAATAGGGAAATCAGGGGTGGAATCAAAGTAAAGACCTTTTTTTTTTTTTTTTAGAGAACACCTTGATTTCGGGAACAAAATAAGGAAATCAGGGATGGAATCAAAGTGAAGACCTTTTTCTAGAGAGCACCTCAATTTTGCGAGGAAAATAGAGAAGTCAGAGATGATACCGAAGAGAAAACCTTTTTTTTTAGCTATCACCATGATTCTTAAAGTAAAAACTGAAAGGTGAGATGAAAGCTATTTGAATATCCACCACTGTGTGGAGCTTGTTTCTGATTGAAAACATGTATTTAGCTTGTCTTGCCAATACTTATGCAGTGCGCGGCAAAACGAAAGTACTGCTCGGGGGTTCTCGGCTACTGCGCGGCCGCGCAGCTTAGAGGGTACGCTGCTCAAGTCTGTTCAGTAAAATAAGTTTAAGCTATAACGATCATATAGCATCATATTTATTCGCTTTATTTTACCTTGTAATTGTTAATAAGTTTTGCTTTATGACGTAATCATACCTAATGTCACGTGAAGGTTTCGAGATAATTCTACAATTTTCCACCATAGTCCAATAACTTAATAGTATCACATGTTACATAACTTGTTTACCAGTCTTTTAACTTGGTGCTTTGTGACGTAACAGCAACTGTCGGGCTGGCTTGTATCGTCGTAAAATAATTAATTTAAAAAATATAGTATCTTCTAGAAGTTGCTGATTTTTTTGGTAAATTTTGCCCGCTTAATATAAATAGATAAATTCGTAATTTGTGCTGTGAATGTCAATGTTTTGTTGTGTCACTGTTTTGCCTGTGTGACAGAAGTTAAAGTTTTAAGGGTTAGTGAGATCTAACGTCTTAGTTTGTGAGAATAGTGATTATTCTATTTGCATAAGCTACGTAGATTGAGTTTAGCCATCTGGGTGCTAGACGTAATTCTATTAATCAATGATCAGATTTGTGATTTCTGTTACTAAACTTCTTTCGTTGAAAGAAGTTGTGATTTGAGTGATCGAAAAGTCAGGTTTGAGCTTTCTATTTGAATCCTTTTTGCTAGACATACCGTGGTTCTTACGCTCGCAGCAGTAATATTTCGCGAGCCGGAAAAACAATAACAAAGAAAGTTTCAACAAGTACAATGTATTTTCTAAAGAGATCACAATGTAACTGATTAAATGTAATTTCAACAAGTTAAATAGGAACAGTAAAAAAGGGACTAAAACAAATTAACTAAGAGGATCATTATTATGCGACAGGCCTGTTTGGATCTTGTAAACCTCATCAGGCATAAGTTATAATGACCTCTAAGACGAAATGGTAGCGCGAAAAGTTAAGGTGAGAATTCTATAAAGTGACTTTTTTGGAAATGGGAATTTTAGTTAATAATCTGCAATTACGAGGTTAAATATCAACAGTCAACATCGAAAAAGCACCAATCAAAAAGAGAATTAAAGAATTGAATTTCGGACGGCAGCGAACTATTTGGAATAGGTTTCATCGAAAAGAACCTTGAAGCAGCAGCGAAAAGGTTTAATGAAATTTAAATTTTGGACTTTGTCGAATTAAACGGAATAAGTTACATCGGAAAAATTTACAGTAGATTTGTTATATTTTGTTAAATCGGAAAAATTTTGTTATAACACTGTTACTCGCAACTTAGGTTAAATAACTATGTGCAATTACCCATTAAATAACTATGTGCAATTACCCAGGAGAAACACTGTTACTCGCAATTTAGGTTATTTAACCTAAGTTGCGAGTAACAGTGTTTCTCCTGGGTAATTGCACATAGTGCGTTTCTCCTTTCCGAGATTACACTGTATTGCACCACACTTCTTTGATTTTGTGCAATTGTGCTTTTCTCCTTTCCGAGACTACAGCACCTTTCTCCCAACTGTTGAGACTATAAATACCTTGATTTTCTCTGGTTCGTCCCATTTTGACGCAATTGCCACTGATGAGAGCGTCACGAAAAGCTTATGGCTCCGATTAAATCAACTTTGTTTAAAGGGATATTAAAAAATGTCTCTCCAAGAACTTCTTACGCACTTCAAAACCCTTGGGGTACAACAGGTTTAAATGACTGGAGGCATTTATTGAAGCGAATTCGAAGCCATGAAAGCACCGCACATCATGGGGAGGCGTTTGTCATATATGAGCAATGGAGAAACAGGGGTACAATAGAAGAAGCGTTGCACGAGTCTATGCTGGAAAAAACAAACTTTTGGCAAAATGTTTTGGAAAGACTATTTATTTTATTTTATTTATTTATTTATTTTATTTTTATCTCTATATTTATCCTCCTGACTCGCAGGAAAGCGACGGAGGCGCTATACATAGGGTAAGCAATTACCCCGACCTGCTTCCGGAGATGCCAAGATATTGCTGTCCGCTAGTAATTTAGTAGAGATATTACTGTAATTTAGAACTGCTTGTCAAGACCACCAAGCAGGGGAAAGTGCCGTAAAGTGTCTTTCCCAAGAACACAACAGAATGGCGCAAGTGGGTTTTGAACCGAGACCATGTTGATCATCAGTCCGGTGCGTTAACCACTCGACCACGCTGCCGACTAGTGAATGTTACTTTGATGTTAGCAAAGTACAACTTGCCTTTTCGCAGATCCAGTGAAGAACTTTCGAAGGATAACAAGGGCAATTTTCTCTCTATCATACAGCTTCTTTCCAAATACGACACTATTTTTAGATAAACTTTTACAACTACCTAAAAGGTTCTCCAAAATATTAAAGTCCTTTGATACAAAATGAACTAATATCAGTACTAGCTGAAGAAGTTTTCCGTGATATAAAAAGCGAACTAGCTGTACAAAGCTCTCCTTTTTTAGCCATTATTTTTGATACCACTCAAGAAGTCAACAAAAAAGACCAGCTAAGTGAAATATTTCGTTAGGTCAAAATTGATTACCACGATAATGGAACGCCATTAGAACTGAAAGTTGTTGAAGCATTTACCTCATTTATCGAAGTTTAGGATTCATCTGCTATTGGATTGCACAAACTGATAACGAATTTCAATCAGCAAAAGGAGCTTGACATACAAAACTGCCGTGAGCAAGGATATGATGGCGCTGCAGTGATGAGCGGGAAGTACTCCGGCTTACATAAGAAAATCCAAGATGTGGCTCCACATGCTTACTACGTGCATTGTGCTTCGCACAATTTAAATTTGGTGTTAAAAGATGCCATGAAAGCCGTGAATGAAACCCGTCAATTTTACGACACCATTGAGTCGGTATATAATTTTTTCGGACATAGTATTGTGCGGTGGCAAAAGCTTCAGAGTGTCCATGATCGTTATTGCTCAAATCCTACATTAAAAGCGTTAAATCCAACTCGGTGGTCAGGTCGATATGATGCTGTCTATGCTTTGAAGGAAAGATTTTGTGACGTTATGAAATGCTTGACTCAAATAATACTTACCAGCACGAAGCCAAAAGAAGGAAATGAAGCTGTGACAATAAAGAAACAGATAGAAAACTTTGACCTTGTATGCATGCTGGTTGTGCTATGCAAGATTTTGCAGATCGTCAACATTCCTTCGAAAGCTGACTTAATTTCTGCCTATAAACTTCTGCAAACTGCTGCTGAAGACATTGCTCAACTCAGAAGGAGTTTTGTCGCAGTAGGCCTACTAAACGAAGCTTCCACTATTGCTTCTACATGGGGTTTGCCAAGACAGTTTTTAAACAAAAGAGCAAAGAAAGCAAAAGCCTACTTCGATGAAATAGCGTTAAGCGATCCTAAGAAGCGATTTTGCGTAACTGTGTTTTTTCCGATAATGGACATACTTTCTTGCCAACAATTAATCACTTTGAAGGAATAAAATCAGTGGTGACGTCATATCCAGTTTTGGAACCAAGTTTTCTATCAAATACTCTAGATCTAGATCTTGAGGTTGAAACAAGAAGATTTTCTAAAAAATTTTCTGATCCTAACGTCTCTCCGTTGTTTCCTAGCCAAATACTCTCCATCAAAACGTCGGTTAGAGAAAAGAATGCCCATTAAAAATTTATCAAAGTCGAAGTGCAGCTAAATCCATTAACAATTTTTCTGAGCAACAAATGAGCCACTTCTTCATCAACGAAAATTAGACAAATGCAAAAAAAGAACTTTTTTGGAAAACAAAGCAAAAACAAGAGAATTGGGCTTTCATTATATCTGCATTAACAATGGTAAAATTTACATTCGCAAAATGATCTATGAAATATATTTTGTCATACACATTTTGTAAAAAAAAAGCTAGCTATTTATTGCTTAGATGTTGTTAATGCTACGCTGTCGCCCCCCAGCCACCCCCTTTTGTGTCACCGCCCACTTTGGAAAGCACTGATCTAAAGCTTTCGACACAATTGATCACCACATTTTGTTTTGGAAACTAAAAAATTATTTTGGTATACGAGGAAAATCTCTTAATCTGATTAAAAGTTATTTGACTAATAGAAGGCAACATACAAAAATTTCAAACAATTTCTCTGATGAACTAGAAACTAACTGTGGAGTACCACAAGGATCCTGTCTAGGTGCATTATTATTTCTTTTATATATAAACGATTTACCACTTGCTTCTCAAAAGAATACAACTTTGTATTTAATGATGTTGATGACTAGGGCTACCAACCGTGCCGAAATTGACGTCTGGCATCCCGTGTCCCGGGCTGGGTTACTTTTGTGCCGGAATTTACTGATAGCTCTTTGGATTGTTTTGGGTCAACTTTTTGGGCTCTGTCCTGCCTATTTTGGCAAAAATTCCGCAGGAAATCAAAGACAGATTTTATGTAAAAACTCCTTTTTTTCTTGTTTTTTCCGACATCACTAGTTTTCAAGAGAAAAACAATGAAATCCGAGACTGATTTCAAGTGAGGACCTTTTTTTTTAGAGATCACTACGATTTTGGGACAAAAATCGAGGTGTTTCATTTGTTTGGCCCGCCAATATTTTTGATGAGCCAAAATGGCCCTCGGCTTAAAAAGGTTCGACGCCCCTTTATTAAGGTGTCCTGGAATGGCGAAACAGAAAGTTGGTAACCCTATTGATGACACGTATTTAATAATGTCCGACTTAAATTTAACGTCATTGCAAAATCAAGTTAATATTCAATTAAAAAATATTGATTTTTGGTTGAGAAACAACAAATTATCTTTAAACTTTTCTAAATCAACTTTTCTATTAATACACAAACAATCTTCCAGAACAATCGAAACTCGAAAGTACTTTTAAAACTAATGATATTATGCTAGCAAGATCCCCAATAGTCAAATATTGATATAACTGACATAATTGTAATTTAATCAGAAAGCATCTTGACCAGTAAACCCAGTAAACCTTATAATTGTAATTTAATCAGAAAGCATCTTGACCAGTAAACCTTAGGGTTGTTTCATGCTTCCTTGCCTTTTTTCTTGCATTACCGTATATTTCTTTTATTAATGTTTTATATGGTTTTGGGTAAAATAAATTTTGTGTCTGTCTGTCTATAAAGTCATTATCAATTCAATTTTAATCTGGTTTAATTCTCAGTGACTGGAGGTGGCCGGATGCATCTTACCACTTCTGCAACTCTTCTTACACCTTCTCTCAACCTACATCTATCTGCCGCATCTTCTTTCCTTAAACTAATCCTTCTCACGTTTCTTTATCTTGTTTCCTTCATTTTATCCTTGGTCGGCCCTGTTTACGTTTCCACTCACTTTACGTACCATTGCTTTCATCAAAATATTTTCCTCAGATCGCCTCAAGACATGATCACACCACCTCACACCATTCGCCCTTGCCAGCTTATCTGCTGCTTTCTTCAAATCCAACATGTCCACAGGTTCCACTGTATTCATCTTGTCTAAAGTCCGTAACTAAAAACTTTTAACATCTGGTTGTATATATTTAGCCGTTTAATTTAAACACCTGTGGTCAAAAGTATAGTATAGCACTTTTTTGGAATGTACGAGTACAATGATAACCAGTTCAGTTCAGTTCAGTTCAGTTTTTTTTTATTTCTGCTCCGCCACATGAACAAAATAACACAACAGGTCTGTCGGCACTTGCTTGTTGATTGACTTGACCATTCTTACTATATGTTTGTAAAATAACAAAATGTTGAGAAGTTTGTGTGTTGTTAAAGACGGGGTTAGAAAAAGGAAGAAGCAACAAAACGAGTTGACGTTGTGACTTGCTAATTAGCGATGAAAGGTGTGACTTGTTGTATAATATAGAAGCAAGGTTGCTTCACCTCATTATAAAATTGTTTAAAAAAATAGAAAGAGAAAAAGAAAATAAAGTATAGGACCGAGGTTATTTGCTTAATAAAACACTGCTATGGGGGCGGTGCAATGGCGGGACCATAGCAGAGTTGGGCTCGATGAATATGATAAGTCCTTAAAAATATGTAAAAGCATGAACATATTCTACCAGCCCAACAGGCAAACAAACCCACCGAAAAAAATCCTGTTGCGGATCAAAAGATCATTTCTCGAACAAAAACTTCAGTAAGAAAAATACAAAAAAAAACATTACACCATTAGTAAAAAAAACAAACAAAAAGAACACAAAAACAACACAAGAAAACATACTAAAAAAAATCTACAAAAACCGATGCAAAGTAGTAACAATAAGTAGTAAAATAAAATTTATGCAATAGCTAAAAAAATTGTTCAGGTAGAAACAAGAGTGATCCTGAAGAACTTTCCTTGAGTCTTTTCTTGACCGTTGTAGAGTTGAAGATTTTCAAATTGTTCAGCTGTTTTCCTGAAACACAAGAACAGGAAGACCAGCAAAAGATATTAAATGATGACCTACGTAATAGTTTATAAGTTTGATTGTTTGGCTTTTCTTGATACCAGGTACCGGTATATTATTAAAATCTTTATTCATGCTCTTCTGGTAAAATCTGAGTTAAATTGCTGTTAATTCTTTATTAAAAAGTAAAAACAATAACAAAAACTCAACGTTTCGGTGTACTATGTTTCAGTAAACCTTCATCAGGAGATTAAGCAAAACACAAATATCATCCAAAATAAAACCACAGTGGCGCGAAAAAAGGAAAAAATATTTAAAATGCATGATTGATTTAAAACGACATCTAACGGATTCAGAATTTTAAATTATAATAAGCATTTGGATAGAAACAATTGGTTTTATCATTAAAAGCATCATTATTAAAATGAATAAAAAAGGACTCCAAAAATCTTCTTTTTATATAATCTGCTTCTTTTGCCAAAATTTTTGAATTATTCCAATTCATATGATGCTTTTCCGAATATACATGTTTTACTAGAGCAGATTTGTTGTTTATATCATTATTTTCCAATCGTGCCAAATTTTTTGAATTCACATCCCGCATATGTTCTTTGCATCTTGTAAGAAATGCCCTACCAGTTTCACCAATATAAATGCCAACACAATCTAAACATGGAATTTCATAAATTACTCCTGGCTGTTGCTTTGGTTCAATTGAATCTTTTAAGTTGGGTAAAATTTGCTTGATTGTTTGAAAAGGTTTTGTATATACTCTAATATTTTGTTTTTTAATTATACGACTTAAAATTTCAGTTAAATCTTGAAAATAAGGTAGGGTTACTGTTCCTTTGTAGTTTTTGCTTATTTCATGTTTCTCAATTTTATTGGATCTGAATCGATTGAATGTTTTCTTTATAAGCCAATTTGGGTAGTTGTTGTCTTCCAAAGTACGTCGTAGCATTTCTTTTTCTTCATTAAAATCTTTTGAATCTGTAATTAGTTTAGCTAATCTGTTTAATAAACTAATAATAATACCTTGTTTTTGTTGCTGTGAATGACAAGATTCATAATTTAAATAACGATTAGTATGAGTTTCTTTTCTATATATTTTGGTTGCCAATGTTCCACTTTTTTTTCTTCATGACCAGTATATCTAGGAATGGTAATTTGTCTTCTTTTTCATATTCGATGGTAAATTTGATACTTGCTTCAATGCTATTTATATGAGAGAAAAAACGTTTTACGATATCTGATTTTAATAAGTTTGATTGTTGTTCAAGGAAGAATGCTTTAGATTTTTTAACAAATGTACTGAAGGATTTACATAGTTTTATTTTTTCAGGTACGTAATTCATTCCAAATTTTTGGGCCAATGTATCTTATTAATTGTTTTGTTACTGTGTTTTTGCATGATATAAGTATAATTTGAGAGTTACTTCTAGTAATTATAGTGGACATTTTTTTTGAAATATATTGTTAAATGCTGACGGTAATTGCTTGTGGAATGATTTGTACATAAAAATTGAAATATTTAATTTATAGAGTTGTTGTATATTAAGAATATTATCTTTTGTTATTTCTTTATTGCGTTTGATAATAATCTTTTTTGGCATTACGGATTTTCATACTAGTAGCAAATTTTGAAAATTCGCGAAAACCTTGTTCAATACTTTAAATAAGAACTAACGGAAAAGACTAAAACTTATATAAAACCTCGTGAATATTTCAAAGAATTCCGTTAGATTACAAGCTGAAAATACACTCACTACTCGTTAAAACACGCAATTTTGATTAAAGCTTTTGATTTTGAAAAAAAAAAAAAATTAAAACTGTTCTTTCAAAAGTTGTACGGGTGCGTTTAGAAGCCACTAAAATGATGTAATCGAATTAATTTTAGAACCAGTTTAGAGGTCTTCGCAGCTCGCGTACCGAAGGTCGGGCAACCTTGATGAAATTGATTTAGCTATTTCGGCGTTTACTTACAGTGGTGGCCAAAAGTTCAGCAACACTTGAAAATCTATTAAAAAAAAGCAAAAAACTAACTAAATTTGCACTTGATGGAGTGTACCTCTCCCACTATGCGCCGCACATAGACTCTGCTGCTGCTGTGGACTCTGATAAACTCGCTCTCATCGGAAAACAACACATTTTTCCAATCTTCAACGGAAAAATGTCAATGTTGTCTGGTCATGTGTTTGGTCTAGCATGTTGTCTGGTCATCAAGTGCACCAGGCCCACGGTACAAATGGGTAGCAACTCTGTCATAATTTGGGGTTGTTTCTCTTGGCACAGGATGGGACCCATGGTCGAATTGGAGGGCAGGATGAATGCTTCCAGATATGGACAGCTTGTCAGAAATACTGTCAGTCTATTCATGAAAAAGACCATGGGCAGAAAGAACACTTTTTTCAACAGGATAATGCCTCCATCCACTCTGCCAAATCGATTTCAAAGATTTTCAAGAATCTTAAAATGAAACTATTGGCCGACCCAAAGCCCAGATCTAAACTCGATCGAGAACATCTGGCGCAAAATTAAATTCGATCTGAGCTCAAAAAATTCGGAAAACAAGAATGATCTAAAAAAAATTGATTGAGTGCTACAATTTCATTGATCTCAGTTTTTGTCAAAAACTCATTGATTCTATGCCAAAGAGATGTAAGGCTGTGATAAAAAAATTTGGTTATAGCACAAAATATTAATAATGTTGATGAAAATTTGAAAAAAAAAAAATTAACGTGTTGCTATAATTTTGTCCAGGTGTCATTTTGCTCAACATAATTAAAAAATTAATAATTATAAATAATTAATTAAGTAAATGATTTTATCATTTCAAACAAATAAAAAAATGCATATTTGAATATTTAAACAGTCAATTGTATTTCATTAGGCCAAATTTAATTAGTTTTTTGCTTTTTTTTTTAATAGATTTTCAAGTGTTGCTAAACTTTTATACCACTGTATAAGCTACTGTACGAGCTTGAGAAAACATCTTTCAATTTATAAGCGCAGTTTTTTTGTTTTTAGGACCAACAAGTGTCGCCCGACTGCGCTGGGGGCGAGAACGCTTGTTTTTTTTAGTGCAAAACCAATTGAAGTGACGACTAAAAAAAAGACTTGACTGGTATGAAAAACTGGCGCCGCCCTTGATTGAAAATCGAAACCAGTGGTTCTCACGGGTGGACCATGGCGCTGTTTTCAGTGAGCCACAAGGCGTAAATCAAAATGAAAGCAAAACGAGACTTTGCATTAGTGTATGATCAAAAATTCCAAGTGAGGACCTTTTTTTTAGAGATCAGATTTTTGCGACGGAAATTAAATTTTGTTCACCAAAGTGGTTACCTTGGATTGGAAAGTGGGCCACGGTATGAAAAAGGTTGAAAACCACTGATCTAGGCAGTGACTGAATTGTAATTCTTATTTTGGTGTCTTTCTGGTAAGTTTTATATTTTTACATTCTATAATACTGGCTGTGCTTGGTACAACAGACCAGTGTTTCTCTATACAATCAACTGTAATGTCATCAAACAATGAGTAGATGGAACAATTTAATCTTTTAATAAGTACAGAGATAATAGAAACACATCAGAAACATGTAACAGTTCCAATAACAAAAACTTAAAAACTGTATTAGACACATTTACCAAAGATCTTTATAATTAGCACTTCCCGAATAGCCACCATTAAGAACATGGGTTAATTAAAAATATAGAAATTGATTACAGTGTACCAAAAAAAGTATTTGTATAACCATAAAATCGGTCATTGGTGATGTTTGAATAAATATTATGAAATGGCTGATATTTAACCCAAAGTTTCGAACAAGACTATTAGTAATAGCGTTAAAAATCTGGCTGAAACTCGTGGTTAATTTTAAATATCAAATGTTTTATCCGATCTGGCTGCTATTTATTATCATTACATGATCAAAAAAAAGTTGAAAACTTTCAATTTACTGCAACAGTATTTCTTTATTTTTTTGTTGACAAAAAAGTAAATACAATAAATATGCTTCTTCCCAAAGGTTTCTCCAAAACTGTACTAGCAGCTTGGGTTAATATTAAAATGTAGATTTGCGAGTTTATTAAAAATAAAATTACCAACTATCAGTATATGAGATTTGCATACAACTTCCTTCGAAAAATAGCTTTCAAATAAAAATAAGTTAGCAAACAAAAATTAGAACTAATAAGCACAGATCCTCAGCGTCATCTTGATATTGTCGACTTTTTGTCAAACTAAATACTAATCTAACGCACTACGCAACTAAATGCGCATAAATGAACGAAGTTACTAAACCAATCAAGAGAGATCATTTCCAAATAATCGGATTCAAATAATACACAAGAGGAAAAACTTAGTTTTGTTAGTAATGATGCTAGTTACTTACACATGAAGTATTATTACGGTGTAAAATAGCAAAACGGTTTTTGACCAATCCAAATCATTCCTAATCTTCGTAAGCACAAAAATTTTAACCAGTTGTTGGGCCGAATGTATCATACAGTCACTACTCTCTTGCACTACAAAGACTAATTACCATTATTACAGTAGATTTCCATACTTGTACAGCTAAGCATAAAAATATACTGCATGAACGAAAGCATTGTTACAACTAACACAATAAAAATACAATTGTCGAAATGAATGAGCAAACAAACTTCGTCTCCAATTAATAAATATATCTCAAAATTATTAGTGACAATTTAAAAAATTTTGAGGATGATTCGAAGTAAACGATACGTAATAATATTATGCTTTATAGCAACTTTCAAATAACAAAAAATATAAAATGTTACATTACAAGCCTTTAATAAGAGCAAAGGCACCTGCAAAAATCGATAAGCGAAAAATCGAACAAGTAATGCGATTATGTTCCATGAATTAGAACGAGATACAGTTCTCAAGTTGGAATCAGGCTTGCTAAAGCTTTTTACTTGGTGACAAAGTTCAGTTAGTTTGAAATGTGCAAAAAGGGTGGTAACAATAAAAATTTTTGACGGGTCCACTCCAATTAAATTACCGTAGGCGCAGAGTATTTACCAATACAAACTAAGTTTCAGTTTCCGACCCTTACAAAGCACATTTCTTGGGAAATACTAAGTTAAATAAAAATAAAAGTTCGATTTTCGGGAGAGTTTAAGGTTTTTGATTTTACGGCAGTTTTTTGATCTTTACGTGATTGATAATCATGACGTCAGCTGTTGTGTCGTTTGCCTTATAGCTTTCATTGAAGCTTCACTTTGTGTCTTTGAGTCAGGACCAGAATAGAATTAAAGTTTTTTTAAAATTTTACAGAAACTGATGATGATATTTGTAGGTCGAAATCAATTTTTCGTCATGAATCAGTTAATTTTAGTTCTTAATTTCTATATTAAATGTTTGCCCCATAAGATTTGACTGATTTTATTAATGAATTAATGTATCGCGATTTGAGCAGTTAAATAAAATCATTAATTTGACTTTGCTGAAAAGGGTAATAGATTTCTTTTAAAAGACTTTTAATATGCTAGGCTTTTATTATGGTGAAGATTTTCGAAATGGTTGGTTTTAAATTTGTAACAAAAAATTTATACTGGAAAAACACAAAATATTTGTAATAATTTCCTGAACGCTTGCAAAAAACACAAACTTTTCCAAAATTTAGAATTTCCACGGAAATTCATAAAATTCATAAAGATTGACGTGTTCTTGTTTCGTTGAACTTTTCAAACGTTTGCGCTTTGCGATTTCGTATAAAGAAAAAAACTTGGTCGATTCTTTGATAAACAAAAAAGTAGACATATTTAACTACAAAAACACGGAGTCAGTTTTTGGCAACCTCAAACTAACAAATCCGCCAAGAATAGGTTTGCAAAGCACAGTTTGAAAGCTCTCGCAAAACCGATAAAATAATTTATAAGCTTGTGATTAATTGTTTCATTTTACAAGAATACGCTTTTGAAAAGGGCTTGTTGCAAAATTCCACCACATACGTATATAGGATAGGGTCGTGGCTCGACGTAATATATATACAAGAATATAACGCACCAACTTAAACACATACTATATCAAGTCTCTAAACAAATTAAATAAAAGTCAATACTTTGTGTTGATGGTTACAAGCGATTAGTCGATTTTAACTTGCGAGTAAATTTTTCGAATGAACATGTAGGAAGCCCAAAATCCAATGGTGCCAGTGAGAATCCAGAAGGTGAGGACGATAATGAATGTGTAGCCGAAGTATAGAATAGTTGGGATGACTGCAGTGATGTTGAGCTGGAATAAATCGCAAAATTTAAAATGAAAATTGTCTATAGCCTAAAGTGAATTATGGTAAGACTCAACATTCATTATTTTTTTCATGAGCAATCATGCTGCGTAAGGGTGATATAACTGCAGTAATTTAGATACGACTTACATCAATAATAGATAGCCAAGGCTTGATAAAAAAAACCTGTTTCGTTTAGACCGGTATGGAAGTGAAACGTGGTGTTTGAGAGAAAATGAAATAGCTATTTTGAGAAGAGCAGAAAGATCTATGGTGAGGGCAATGTGCGGTGTAAAGTTGGTGGACAAGAAGAATACAGAGGAGCTGATGGACATGTTGGGATTGAAGGAAGCAGCAGATAAGCTGGCAAAGGCAAATGGTATGAAGTGGTATGGTCATGTTTAACGACGACCTGAGGAAGATGTTTTGATAAGGCAATGGTACATGACGTGGATGGAAAACGTAAACAGGGTCAACTGAGAATGAAATGGAGGGAACAAGTTGAAAGAAGCATGAGAAGAATTGGTTTAAGAAAGGTGCGGCAGATCAATGCAGGTGGAGAGAAGGTGTAAGAAGAGTTGCAGAAGTAGTGGGATGCATCCGGTCACCTCCAGCCACTGGGGATTAACCCGGATTAAAACTGGATTAATGATGATGAGCGCAACCTTTTTTCACTCGCGGCCACTTAAAAAACTTCCAAAATTTTGCGGCACACCTTGACCAAAAATGTAAAACCTATTCAATTATACCATAAAACACATCTGATGATTTATTTTAAAAGGCTCGTTTCCACTAAGAACGTTGGCGAAAGTATTCTTTGTTTTATTCATTTATTTTGGTTTTCTTTGCGCTTAAGTGCGAAAAAAACAATCAACAAAGAATACTTCCGCCAACGCTCGTAGTAGAAACGATTTCTAATGAGACATTTGCGCATGCTTAAGGCTAAAAAGGACAACCGCTGTTCGTTAAGCTGAATCCGGGGTTTGTCAAGTTAGGTGGTGCTGCACTTTGTGCCGTTTTCTATTGCTAGGGATGCCGCTGTGACAGCCGCTTGGCCCTGATCGAATCACCTATCCGCTTTAACAATTCCTTCTCTACATCTACAACCTGTTTTGGTTCACACATATCTTCCCATCAGCTTGGAAACAATCCAGCATCATCTCTATACTTAAATCAGGCAAACCCTTTGATCCACCATTCTCTGATCGCGTTATCTCTCTCACTTCATGCCTTTCCAAACTCTTCGAAAGAATGGCTCTTGGACAACTCACTTATTTCTAAAATACAATATTCTCATACCCGTGCAAGCTGGTTTCAACTTTGGTAGATCGATTGCAGATCAAGTTCTCCTCCTCTTAACAGTCAGTCGCAGATTCCTTTCACCAATCTAAACCAGGCGCACGTACTGTCCTCACCACTATTGATTTTGTAAAAGTTTTTGACTCAGTCTGGCATTTTGTCCTTCCCTCTAAACTTCTCTCAATTGGCCTTCCGCTCTGTCTTGTAGAATGAACACGATCAGATCGCTGTTCGAAAGTCAGTATCAACAATTCTCATAGTTATCCTTTCGGTCTTCGTAGAGGTTTCCTCCAAGTTTAGTTTTTGGACCAGTCCTTTTTTCTCTTTCTATTAATGATCTTCCTGCCTCTCTTCCTTCAACCGCACAAGTCTCTCTCTATGCTAACGACCTCGCCACCTGGGCTTCCTCCCCAAATGTTGAGCGACCAACTGCAGCCGTTCAGACTGCCCTCAATAAACTGGTGGAGTGGTCCTCCAAAGGGCGTTTAACCACTTAACACCATCAGATGCGAGTCATCTTTCTTCAGCCTACACCCCTTACTACTACTACCATCCTAAATCCTTTCTTGTCAATACCTCAACTAACTTTAATCTAAATCCAACCTTTCTCGGTGTAACCACCTTCTACCGAACCCTTTCTTTCAAACATCTGGTTCTATCATTAAGTAAGAATGGTCAAGTCAATCAACAAGCAAGTGCGGACAGACCTGTTTCATTGATCTGGTTCTATCTTTATGGAAGAAGTTTCACAACCGTGCCTTCTGCTCTATTGTCTCAAGTTTTTGAAGTTACTTTAAAGAATTTCTCTGTAACTTATATAAAGCATTTATGCTTCCCCAGGCTGATTTTCTTTGTCGTGTCCCGCCCATATCACCTCCGTGGAGAAAATGTACAGATCCTCTTGTAGAGTCATCACAGGTTGTCTGTCATCTAATCCGATTCCTCTCTTACCCCTAAAAGCACTTCTCCCCCCGCTACGTGTCACTCTCACCCATCAATCTCTCTTACTTTGAACGTGCTTTAAGACTACCTTCATTCTTTCCTCTAGCCTCTCTTGCCCGTATTAATCCTTGTACTCATCTCAAGAAGGGATCATGGAGATCCTATTCCAGATCCCATAACCTCACCCCCAACCATTAATTACCTTACAAACATCTAATCCTATTTCTAAACCTCCCTATTCTTCGCCTCACTTTTATTCCATTTCTTATCATCTTTCTTCCCCATGCTCTCGTAACGACCCTCTTCACCAACGCGATGCCGCAGATGTTTCCCACCTATCTACCCTCCCACACAGCGATATCACTGCCTGGGCTGATGGCTCGGTTCCTGGCGGGATGGGAAACAGAGGGGCAGGGATTCATATTAATTGTACTAGAGGTCTCACTACCGCTTCCCTCTATTTCTCGACCAGTCGTTGCGCTACCAGTTATAGCGCAAAGACTTACACCATATTTCATGCTTTTGAATGGTGTATCTCTCATTCTCTGTCCTGTAACTATCAAACCGTCACCTTATTCTACGACTCCCCATCTGTCCTGACAATCCTCTCTGCTCTTTTGCCAAACCTAATACCCAAATCTATCTGACTCCAAGACAGAGCTCATTGTCTCCTCTTTCGTTTACACTGCAAAAATCCGGCACTCTTCTTGCTGCACACTTCTGGAGGATTGGCCGAGCCGAGACTTCTTGGTGCAGCAACTGCCCTGCTCTTGATTCTCTACATCTGGCCATCTTCGGCCACTCCCACACTATTCTGGACTGCTGGTCTCGTTCCTGTTTTTTTTTTTCCAATTATTGAGACTCCACGGAGTTGATCTGCGCCCTCATCCCTAGGAATAGGTCAGATAAGCCCATCACCACCAGAAATGTCACTAACAATTAAAAATTTATTTTAAAGTTGAAAATGTTGGTTAAGCTATAACTTTCAATTTAACAGTAAAAATATCAGAAAAAAGTTTTTTGGTGCTGCAAAATATTTTTCTTCTTTGCGGGAAGGACAAAATGAAAAAAGTTGAGAACTACTGGGCTAATTCTTTTTGGTCAATAAAAGAGATAAAAACTTTTGTCAAAACATATAAAAAGTACGTAGCTGCCTCGGAGATTATGCTATAATATTCAAAGAAATCCGAACTCAACAAAAAAATTTTCAAAGAAAACAATGTTCCACCAGCGCAACTGCAAAAGACACCGCTAAACCGCAAGGGCATTCTTACTTATGTTTGTAAAAAAATTTTCTTTGACATTAAGGACAATTCTTGCATTGAAATTTCAGCATTAGCCACAAAAAGATTTAGCACCCATAAACTAGCCTTTCTCTAATACGAGGTGCCTTCCAAGAGAAAAAATTTCAATTTATTTGCAATGTCACAAAAAACATCATTAGTACACATTGGGAAGTTTAGCTAGAACTTGACAGAAAAAAACGTTTAGCACAGGGTTTCTCAACAACTTTTCATTATATCACCCCTTTCCTAATCAATTGGCTGTATTTATTGTAACAATAGAATTAATTTGAAGCATTTTATTGACGTTGCTTTTTAATGAGATTTTTGGGGCTGATGCTTTGCTGCTAAATCTTGGTATAGGTATCAAAACATATTTCGTGCTATGAACTTGATATTTTTCTTCTATTTTTTGTGAAAGTTAATAGCTATGCTCGTGACAATTCATCACCATGTTGAAAATGACTAGTCTGGCAGTTGTAAAACTCTTAACTTTAAAAAACATAAAAGGTTTTCTTTTATAAAAAAGTGTGTTTAGACTGGAGTTATTTCGCGGCACAACTAGCATCTTCTTGCGGCACACCGGTTGCGTTGCGCTGGTTTAGATTTAGATACGACTTAAGTCGGGCTTCAAACTTTCTCTAACTTGATGAAAGATACTTTTAAATTCATTCATCAAACTAAAGTGACTATAATCCGCCTTGTTTTGGGGCGACCTGAGGAAGATGTTTTGATGAAAGCAATGGTACATAAAGTGGGTGGAAAACGTAAACAGGGCCGACCGAGGATGAAATGAAGGAAACAAGTTGAAGGAAACACAAGAAGGATTGGTTAAAGAAAAGATTCAGATGCAGCAGATAGATGTAAGTGGAGAAAAGGTATAAGAAGAGTTGCAGAAATAGTGGGATGCATCCGGCCACTCCTAGTCACTGGGGATTACACCGGATTAAAACTGGATTAATGATGAATTCGTCTATCAGCTTTATTCACTTCCATTAAGGTATCAAGATTGGCCAATTTAATTATGCTGATCGAATCTGGTCACCAGGAGCAAAGTTCAGAACTTGATAGGTGATAGGGTTATATATTTAGGGAGTCATTAGGCACTTTTGCAAGATAATATAATTGATAATATCAATAAAAATGGGTAAGCAGAAAAGAAATATGTTATATAAAACTATCTTGGATTTCGGCTTTAAGGTTAAATAAATTTCAAATCAATGAAGCGTGAAAATTGAGAATCACCCAAATAAAAAATGAATTAAAAAATTCCAGTAATTTGTAAATTGTTTGACACTTTTTCAAAATTCAAATGCAAATAATTGCGTCAGCAAGATACAAAAGAAATAGAACAAAATCTTATTCACCAAATATCTTCATCAATTACCTGGGTTTGAAAATAAAACAAGGAATAGAACAGCACGTAAACGGCGGACCCGCCAGATACAACGAACGATTTCCACCACCAGTGGTAATCCTGCAACAAGTAAAACTTTTTTTTGCAAGATTCAACAGTTAAACAGCAATACTTGATTTTTGGTTTGGTAGCGTCACTGATAAAACATTTGGATTTTTTGCAATTTTGTTGATAAACAAGTTATGCAAGTAGTTTTTTTTAATGATACCGAAAACTACAATGTACAATTAGTTATCTTGGATATTTCAATAGCAAAACGCAGATTAGAAAAGCAATAACATTAAAGAATTTTAGTTACAATCTTTGTTTCTGCACGTACCTCAGCGCACAATTGAAAATACACCATAACAATGGCTATCTGACTGCATGCAATCACCAAAATGATGAAGACAATGAACAGGAAACCGAAGAGATAATAGAACTGGTTTTCCCAAATCGCCTAAAAAAAGCATTTTTATCAAGAAAACAGTTAATTACTAACTTTTGCGACAAACAAATAGGGTACAAACTAAGTTACAAAGATGTTATAATTAATCTAATTTCAAGTAGGGTAGTGTAAAGCCATAAAATTTTTTAGCTTTTGCCGCAGGCAGTTACAATTTGGTGTTAAATTCTGTACCTGCGAACAATCACATTGAAAACACATAGTAGTAACATAACGCAAAAACATTTTAATTTTTTAAACATTGTACCAGCTACTTACAATCAAAAACTATGTCAATCTACTTACAGTGAAGATAAAGAATAGTTCAATGAAGACAGCACCAAAGGGTAGAATACCAGCCATCAAAACACTAAACAGAAGGCATTTTAGCAAAACTGCATTAGAGTTTAAAAACTGACCTCAATCTAGTTGTGAAATTAATATTTTCAACTAGCTTTGCATTGACAAAAATTTGTTTTTGACAATCGTCTATAAATTTAATTTTAAAAGAGATTTCTTAAATTCAAATACCTATTAAAAGCAATATAAATCTGAAAACGTTCAAACTAAATAATGCTGTTTAATTTAGCGGTTTTAATAAACATTGGGATCTATAAATATAACTGCTATAACCAACTTTTGTTCAAATTTTGGATAATAATTAGTTAAATGGAAAAATTGAAATCGACAACATGAAAGTGGTCTGCAAAGGTATGTGCACGGTTATTGTTGATGCCCACCCGGCAATGGTGAAGTCTAATTCGAAGAAAAACCAATTGGAGTGAGAGTAAAAAAAAACAAAATTAGTTGCTCTAAGAGATAAAACGAGAAAAACACGCCACGTAAATTGTTCTTGCGGGTCCGAAACGGGCCCAAAATTTTTTGAATTTTTAAAAATTTGTTAAGATGGCCAAGAACTTAGTTTCTTTTGAACCAACTACTTTCTCTCTAAAACTAACTCTGTTTCTCCCTGCAACTAACTCTCACTCCAATCGGTTTTTCTTCGAATTAGACCCCGACTATGGTTAGAATCAACGTCTACCAGAGCTCCAGTGAAACGAAAGTGTGCACGACGAACCATTTAAATTGAAGTGTTTCGGGTAAAAAACTACAATAAAAATAAAACCATCCAAACATATCATGATGTATCAACGCAACAAGTTTAACTCATTCGTTCCCAACCTTCTGTAAAAGAGGTAAAACTCTATTGAACGTATTTTTGGACTGAGAACTTAATTAAAAAGTATTTTTTATCAGAATAAGATACAAAGTTGAAAATGGTAGGAATATAACAATTTTTAGGAAATAATAAGTACTGTCAGTCGTACATAATGACAACAAAACATTATTACTATTATTTTTTCTTCAAATCGGTTGTCACAATAATAATCCTAGTGTACGTTTTGTGCATAATTGTATGTCTATCAGTGCAGTATTATTGGCCTATTGAATTTTGCGACGTCGGGAATAAACTTTATTTACTGGTTTTAGATGCGCCGATTTGGTTTCTCACTTTTCTTGTCTTAATTGATGTCTGATCATCGCTTTAAAAAATTTAGCTCGACCTCATTTTGTTAATTTGAGTTTCCCAACTTCCACTCTTGCATTTTGCTGTTATAAATTAACTCGATTCACTACTGCAAACGCGAACAGTCATTTTTCATGAAATTACTGTTAATTGCATGCAATAATTATGTTATATTGGGTGGATACAGAGTGACTAAGAAAATGAGAACGAGGTCCGGAGACAGACGCTGAGAGAGACGCAGAAACAATTGGGAGAGCGTGGCGACGGTGGCGAGACGAACAGGAGTGTCGGAATTGAGAATGGGGTAAATGGAATTGCTTAACGCATTTGTGATTTCTTTATATGTTAGCATCTGGGTTTGACAAGTAATTATAACAAAGCGAACTTTTTTTAAAAGAACTTCAAGTAATTTTAAACAAAGTGACTCCTTTTCGATTTTTCTAGTCAAGTGACCGTTTAGCATTTAAATCAGTGTTCGCCTTACGAATGACACTATTTTCTTTCGTCGATAAGCGTGCTTCAGCGAGAGAGCCGTTTGCTTTTTTCACCGCGAGAATAAAGTTGCTGACTTTAGCTTAAAAGGAGCGTGACACTAAAATTATCTAATTTTGCTGGATTTTTTTAGCTCAATGTTATTCAACCATATTTATAGCTTACTACAATCCATTATATAAGTGAAAACCAGGGTTGCGGAATCGGAGTCGGAATATTTTATCCGACTCCGACGTCCAATTTCTTTACATATTAGTGATGTTAATCGCGCAGCTTACGCGGGCGCGCGCGGCAGTAGAGTGCAGTGAGAACCTTGCCGCGTATCGCGCGACGCAGCGTGCAACTCATAAAAAGTTTACATTTTAATTTGTAAGCAAATAGTATTTTGCGTAATGCTATGCTTGGGCAGCCGATTTAGTTGCTTCCCTCTCTTCAATCCAATGACAGGAAGCAAATGCCAGGTGCATAACCAATTACTACCCTAAGCAGCCTCTTTCTATAGTTTAGTGGTACTTTGACATACGAGTTTAATTCATTCCGTGACCGAGCTCGTACCTCAATTTGCTCGTATGACAAAGCGAATTTTCCCATTGAAATTAATGCAAATGCCATTAATTTGTTTAATCCCCCAAAATGCCCCCATTTTTTATTTTTGACGTGTCTTTAAATAAGTACTTCTTCCAACAGAAGCGAGTGTTGAACGTCTGCTTTCATCACTAAGGCTCATCAGAACAGACCAAAGGGCTGCAATGAAGGAGAAACTCACAGAAGCAATTTTGTTTTTACGAGCAAATTATTAAATTAAAATTTTTGAAAATTAAACTTCCTCTTCTTGCTCTATTCTTGCAAAAACATATAACCAAAAGTTTAGAACCAAGGCGAATTTTTTAATAATCTTTTAATATGTCTATAAACGACAGGGAGCCTACATGTTCAGTCTCGTACAAAATTACAATAATTGATCTATCCGTGAGATAGAAAGTGTAGAGCCCCTTTTATTTTGTTTACAGGATCCGACAAAATTCACATATACCTGTATATTCTTACTATCAATATATAACCATGAATTACTGTGAAGAAGATGGACTCCATGCCATCAAACTAACGCCAGAAGTTTATTAGAGAAATGAGGAAGAGCTTATTATTGGTATGAAAATGGCAACTTTTTTTATGGAGTTTCTTTATATGCAGTAAATGATTCAGGAAAATTCTAAAATTAGTAGCATTTTATTATTTTTTTGTAGTCTATAATTGTGAGTTATAAATTTTTAATTCTTTTGCATATGGTTTTTTGTTTCTTTTGTTTTTATAAACTTTTTCAAATTTTCATTGTCAATAAATTCTATAGTTATTACTTACATTTGTAAAAATTTTTACAATTATAAAAATTTCAGATTTACGTTTTAACCTCATTACCTACTAATAAAAACGAAACTAAGCCACCTAAAACAAGAAGCACCAGACTCAAGTTTTGCTTTTGTTAGAACTCGTTAGTGATGCATACCTCACTGAGTTTCGAACCGACTAGATGTAGTCCTACACGCAGGAGACAACACTCAGGGTCTAGTCCTAAACTCAGGCCCTACACAAGTCATTAATTGTATTAACATCAAGGTTTGTCGTGGGTTCGATTTACCATGGGAAAAATAATAACTGTAAAGTAGACTAGAGATAACATCATGATTATACATAAAATACTTTGATGTTCAGAAAATATAATAAGCATTATGAAGAGAATACATATTTAGTTTCGAGTTATGATGTATGCCAGTTCGAGTTAGTTTTCTAAATGTGATTTGTATTAATGTTTTATTCAAACACAATAAGAATTATAGTTAATGGGTTGTGTATATCCTATTTATCAAAACACAAATATAATGAAAAGAAAACATGTTATATTAAAATAGTCCCAACAGACTATTTCGCTTGTGAGGCTCATCAGGAACACAACAACTAAAAAAACAATATTATTTACGTTGAAAGAAATAAAATAAGCAAAAATTAAAAGTTAAAATAAATTTTTAAGGCCCGTTTCCACTACGAGCGTGGAAAAGAGCATTCTTTGCTTCTTTTATTGATCTTCAATTGAACCGAGCGCAAAAAAAAATCAATAAAACAAACAAAGAATGCTTTTTTCCACGCTCGTAGTGGAAACGGGCCTTTACGCTTCAGATGAAAACTCGCATCTTAGAAAAATGATGCTACCAAAATTCTTTTATACTGTATAAAACATTAATATGGATCATTAGTTGAGAGTGTTATAAAAACATTTTTTTACAAAAAGGTTTCTTTTATAACACTTTCTTTCAACTAATGATCCATAAACTTTTGTACGCTTTAATCTTTTCGGCAGCTTGGCTAAGTTTGAGTGTTATAGTAAATTTGAGTTTAAAATGTGCACTAAAAAAGGGAAATTGATTTATAAAATATAATGTCACTGAAAAAGCGTGTTAATACAGATGCGATGCGATGCAATGCAAATGATGCGATGTTAAATTGTTTTCACTCAAAATATACTTCTGGAGCTATAACAAATTAATTCGGAATACAATCTTCTACTCTTGGAACAGATAATCACTCATTAAGATAATTATTTAACAAAAGAATGCGGCGTGAAAAGAATTAATTAAAGCGAACGGAAGAATCACTAATAACAGAAAGCGGTTCGAAACTCAAACAAAGCTTGCTGTAACATTAAGAATACATCTAAGGGCAACATTACAGCATGTCTTCTTTTTATATCTCGTAACAAAAGTAATTATTTGCTAATCAACTATTAACTTTAGTAAAATAATTGTTTAAACCCAAACTTTTGGAAGCGTTATTTTTCTAAGATGCGAGTTTTCATCTAAAACGTAAAAATTATTTTAACTGTGTACCCTGCTGAGCCTTACAGGTGAAACAGTCTGTTGGGACTATTTCAATAAAATGTTTTTTTTTTTAATATTTGTGTTTTGACAATCAGGAATAATCGCTCTGAGTATTGAAGTCATTGAGCACTCTTCTGAAAAGCACCAGCAATTTGCAATTTTATATATATATATACTGTATATACAGGGTGGGCCGTAAATAACGCACCAAAGCATATAAAACAATTCTGATAATAATAACAAAAGACAAACCAAAAAGTGCTTATTCATTTGTGATTGTACCAGCGTGTACGTGTTTCTCTGTTCATTTGTTAAGTCTTGCTTTAATAAAAACGTGTGTTATTATTATCAGTATTGTTTAATATGCTTTGGTGCGTTATTTACGGCCCACCCTGTATTAGGGTTACCATACCGTCCGGAATTTTATGTTAAATTCTGTGTCCGGAAGGAATTAAAAAAAAAACACTCAAATGTCAGGAATTTTGATTCCAAGTGAAGACCTTTTTTATTTTTTTAGAGAACACCATGATTTTGGGACGAAAATAGGGAAATTTGAGACCGATTCCAAGTGAAGACTTTTTTTTTTTTTGGAGAATACCATGATTTTGGGACGAAAATAGGAAAATCCAAGATCTCAGACAAATTTATTTTGCTGCCCAAAAAATTTTTAAAGCTGGACCGCCTATGTCTGTCCAGAATTCCGCCTATTCAAATATGGCAACCCTAATGTATATACGTATATATATTCGTATACATAATTTTTTAAAATAAATATCTTTTTATGTATTTGAAAAAAACCTGACTTATTTTGTGCAACTGTCAACTCGCAAGGATGACTTTTTGCTTAGTTAAATCTAATTTAAGATAAATACATTGCTTTTACTAGGGAGTCGGAGTCGGAGTCGGAGTCAAATCTTAACCTTCTGACTCCGTAACCCTGGTGAAAATTTACATCTACTTTTCCTCTGCTAAAGCAACTAAAAGCCGTACAAAAATTAACCAGGGCTTGATTTAAATTAAATTGCGGCACCTCGACAAGTCTGACTAATGTTGTCAAGTCACCCGCTCTGGCAGGCCTTGTCAAATTAACGGAGCAAGGTTTTTAAGTTAAACCAAAATCAAATAGTTAAAAAATTGTAACTTGATTTAATAAAAATTTCTTTAGATTTTGAATAAACCCTATTTTGAAGTAAGATTTTAATCGATTTTCGGAAATCGTTACATCTGATGAAGGATATCTTTATGCAGATAGTTTAAGTAAGTCAAAATTGGTAAACAAGTCCATTGGGTACTAATCATTAAAACAAATTAAATACCTTATTATGGGGTTCATGTACCACAATTGTTGGGGGACTTGTCGAGGTATTTGATTAGTACGAACAGGGTTCTCATACGGTTGCTTGCGGTAACCAAAATAAAAACCAACCATAACGAGAGGGAGGGATATACCGAACCACATGGCTAGCACTGCGATCATGGTTGAAAATGGCACCTGAAAAAAATTGTAGTTTTTTGAGTAAGTTTAATAGAAACGTGTAAATGACTTTTAATGCACAGTCAGAAATCTCTCTGTTACATTAAACAAACTACGTCTATTTAATTCTACTTACTGCGCCCGATGAATGTTTTCCCCATATAAAGAAATTAAGCAAAAAAGCGATGGCCAGACAAACACCAGGATAGAGAAGAGCTGTCTGCACTGCGGCTCTTTTCCAGAGTTGCCCTTTCAAACTTTTATAAAGACGTCCGGCAAAAAACCCACCAAATACACTAAATAAACTCAAATCAAAAAAAATACGGGTGCAAGTATGATGCTTTGTTGGCGTAAAATTTTCTTTTAAGTAAATAACAACATGATTAAGATATTTTTAACAATAGCAACATTACCAGAATTTTTCTGAAAGACAATAACAGCAAATAAAAACAATTCAATTCAATTCAATTTTATTTGCAATCAAGGTATTACGTTTCGAAGTTCTTATTGACAAAGTAATTGCGAAATCGGAAACAGCGGCTAAACGATATACGTTAGTATACGCATAACGTCAATTGTGCGTGGTCGCCGTACATTCAAATCTTCCCAATTAAAAATTGTTTTGGGCAGCATTCCAAATTATAATTATATCATCAACAAAAAGAATCTAAATTAAATGCCTATAACGAGAATGCAATAGATTTTTCCGTCTGGGTAAAAAAAAAAAAAAAAAAGACAAAACCCATGAAGCATCAACTAAAAATAATTATGCCGATATATTTTCAATCAAAAAGATCTCTTCAATTAGACTTTGACAACAAAAACTCTTTTTTGGTTTTTGAATTAGATAAGAATTGAAATTAAAGCAAATTTGTTAATTAGAATAACCAGGTAGTTGAAATTAGAAATTAAAGTAAAAACTGAACAAGAACTACATTTGATTTATGTGCAATTAAGCAATAAATAAACATGAATCGGTAAAACCTAGAAAGCTGAAGTTGGCATAAAAACTAAAGTTCCCTCCGTAGTAGGAACCTGTAATAGTTTGAGATGTTTTCTTTGAGAAAAAGGGGTTGTGTATGTTACGTTGGTGCAAAGACATTTTAAAATAGTCAAGAAAAAACGCTATTAGATAAAGGAGAAATTTTGATTGAACTGAAAATTAGACCAGAACTAAAGGAGGGGCGTACAACTATTCGCTATTGCCGACTGGATTGCAGAGTTAGTTTTAACTAATGGTCACTATTAAGGTAAGATAAATTATATGAAATTATGTACATTGCTATTATGAAATAGTAATTTTTATAGATACCGTTTATACTCATATCGAAAAAGATAATGAAACGAAATCACGTAATTTTTTTAAGAATTAATTCCAGCATAATTTGCATAACATTGGATTACTGACTCTTGGTTTTGCATGCTACGAAACAAACTCACAAAACCAATGAACCTATGCTGCATTATAACAATAAGTGGCTGAAATAATCGTATACTGACGTTTCAATATACAACTTATACAAAAAGTAAACCAAAGCAGCATGGTTATAATATACAGTAGTATGTAATATTATTTGCGTTAAAAACGAGAGAAATTTAAAATTAAGTGAATGACATATATGCACAGCCACATAAATTATTATCCAAGACTGCTGGTTGTGTACCGATGTTACTTAAAAAATTAAATGAATTGAATTTACCAGAGTTTTGCTCTAGTTTATTGAATTAAACAAACAAAATTATTTTACAGTCTGCGACAGAAGTCTAGGGACACGTCTCAAAAAAAGCCACATGTAGCTTTAAATTTACATATCTCGATGTGTAATCCGTATTATTGTGCCATAATGCATAATCATGTTAGTATATATCTCTGTATGATACTGTTTTTTACTTCCTGCTTAATAAATTGTTTGCAAGATCGCGTTTTAGTCAAAATCAGTTAAATTTATTGGTTGAAAAAAATGGGCAAAAAGCAGTCTGTAAGCACGGAAGAACGGGCTAAAATCGTAACTTTAAGCAATTTAAAATTTTCTGTACGACAAATCGAGAAGATGAAGGTTAGCAAAACAGCTGTGTACAATGCAGTCATGAAAGACCAAAATGAGGGTGTTTTTATAAACAGAAAAAATCTCATCTCTGTCTATGTCCCAACTAGCACGTCTCTTGGCCAAGTCCAGACGTTTTTTCTTCATCGCCTGAGTCAAGCGTGGTTTCGGGCTGGCTTGCATGATTTGAGGCCAAATTCCAGAGACAACTTGCGTTGAATTGTTTTTGTACTGACTTCTGTGCCAGTTTTCATCAACTTAGGTTGGATTTTTTGGACGTACTCATTGGAGAGTGAATAACTTGCCTTACGCAGAAGGTAATCTTCTCTGTTGGTGGTAACCCTTAGTTGGCTAGACCCTTTTTTGTCTATGAAAACACCCTCATTTTGATATTTCATGATTGCATTGTGCACAGCTGTTTTGTTAACCTTCATCTTCTTCTCGATTTGACGTACTCAAAACTTTAAATTGTTTAAAGTTACGATTTGAGCCCATTCTTCCGTGCTGAGAGACTGCTTTTTGCCCATTTTTTCAACCAATAAATTTAACTGATTTCGACTAAAACGCAATCTTGCTAACAATTTATTGAGCAGAAAATAAAAAAACAGTGTCTACAGAGATATATACCAACACGATAACATAATTATGCATTATAGCACAATAATACCGATTACTCATCGAGATATGGGCATTTAAAGCTGATTTTAAGGAGAGTCCCTAAACCTTTGTTGCAGAATGTAGTTGTTTGAGTCTGTCTTTAATGCAGGAGATATTGTGAGCAATTACAACAGAACTTTCATCAGACAAATTAAAGATTTTTTTTATATCTATATAACATAAACTTGTGAAATGATAATGAGGTATCGTATTTGTGTTAGACACAAAAAAAAACGCAAACTACAGAATTATAAAAATCCAAGACATTAAGCTTAAAACTGCTTGATTACATCAATAACACTGTCCCTGTTTTAGCCTATATGGCCTTGCAAAATTTTTCTGTCATAGTGACAACAGGCTAGACATACTATTGCTCCAGCAGGATCCTTTGGTTATAGTGAGCTGAGATATCTAGTTATCTACTCGATTTCACTAATGAAGCTGGTTGTGGTTAGTGTAAGCATACAATTTAGGCTTGACTTGTACAGCATATAAAAACCAGGATATTGCTGTCTGGCTGCAATTGTTTATTTGGTTTTTATTTTTATTTACAAATATGATCGAAATTTATTTAAAAAGCAGCTTGTTAAGACTGACAAGCAGGGAAAAATGTTGTAAAGTGTCTTTTCTAAGGACACAAAAAATGGTGAGAGAAGGCTATGAACTGCCACTGTAATGATCACAGGACCTTCAACTATCTGGATATGGCCTGATATATGTAGAAGTCAGATATTCTTTTGGTCTCAGTAAAAAAAGAAAAAAATATTCTTTCTTTTGTAAGCAGTCTGTTTAATTGAATTTCTAAGACTACATTTGGTGCTCCCATATTGCATAACAGATCTGATTCTTTAACTTATTGCAATTTCCTCCAAAATCACTCTTTCTACTCTTATTTCTTAAAAATTTTCTATGAGTCTCAACTAGTATTATAAGCTTGCACATTGCATTCCATTTGGTTATTGTCTTGATACAAGCCATGTTTCAAAATAAAATAACAGAATCAAGACTTTCATTAGCAAAAGCTTGATTATCTACAACAAGTTTTTGTTCTTAGACAACAATTTGTAAATATAAGAAATATTGGAAAACCTGTTTGTTTGTAAGAAGAAATTATTGATGAAGGTGACCAACAAGAAATACTTCAGATGTGGACCTTATTGGTTTCTTGTACTGTTTTTTCTTTTCAACTAGTTTTATTGTGGTTGACATTCTACTAAGTACAGTACAAATTACTGCAAGTCACTATAACAATTAATGTTTTCAAATTAACATTCATCTGCAAAATACAGCAAAATTTAGGTAAAAATTAAGGCTATTTTGATCCAATAAAATACCAAATATTTATGGTACTTGAAACAGGGTTTTCAATTAGCTAGGATCAAAATGATTGTCATGTTTGGATTTCTCATAGTCAAAAACATGGGAATCAGAGCAAGAGAGATAATTTCAGAAGGTGTTCCAATTTTGAACATGTCTAGGGTTACTCATAATTGGCAAAGCTAATCTGGCTGGATGACTAAAAGTATTGGTTGGTCATCCATCAAAGTGATAAACAGGCATTCAGTAAAAATGCGCAAAGTGTCATTTAATTGTCTATGAGGCAAGTGTGTGCTCTGTGACACCAGACTGGCATGCAGTACTCACTGAAAAATACTCAGTTGTTAAGTATTCCAGAAACAGGGCAGCTTTATGCTATGTTTTGGCACCAGCACTCCATCATGAACTTGCAAGCTGCCTCAGCACTGTAATGTGCAAGGCTAGTTTTTTGCACAATGCCATAAGATGGTGATAGAACGTGAGCAATTTGTCCAGCTTTACTCCAGATGATTTGAAACTGGACAGAATGGTAAAAGATATAGCCTAGCTATTGATTTTAACTTCGATTGCAAACTAGAATGTGTTTTTTGTTTATCACAAATATATTTAAAGATGAAAAAAAAAGTTATCACTTAGTTTACTTCACCAATTGCAGCCCACAATAAACATGCGGACAAAAATTTGGCCCACAATGGATAAAAGGTTGGGCACCCCCACTGTACAATAATATTAAGCTGAAGTATAATCAAGGTGTTAAATTTTAATGCAACTATTTTTTCCTTCAAGTCCTGATTACCTACAAGTCCTTGTTCTTTGGCATCATTTTGAAACATAAAAAATATTGGAAAACCTGTTTGTTTGTAAGAAGAAATTATTGATGAAGGATGACCAACAAGAAATACTTTAGATGTGGACCTTATTCGTTTCTTGTACTGTTTTTTCTTTTCAACTAGTTTTATTGTGGTTGACATTCTACTAAGTACAGTACAAATTATTGCAAGTCACTATAACAATTAATGTTTTCAAATTAACGTTCATCTGCAAAATACAGCAAAATTTAGGTAAAAATTAAGGCTATTTTGATCCAATAAAATACCAAATCTTTATGGTTCTTGAGGCAGGGTTTTCAATTAGCTAGGATCAAAATGATTGTCATGTTTGGATTTCTCATAGTCAAAAACATGGGAATCAGAGCAAGAAAAATAAATTTCAGAAAATGTTCCAATTCTGAAAAGTCTATGCAACACTTTCCTTGGCCAATGCAGCATTTTGGACCCTCAGTATAATTGCATGGTCTCTTAAGTAGGGCTTCAAATGCTTGCCAAGTGAGACTAAGATCTAGATGCTTGTTTGTGCCATTTGCTTGGAAGCTACTGGACAACCTTGCTGAACTAGGGACAATCATAAATCAAACATGGAGTACTGTAAGAGTTTAACCTGGCTTTGTGCCTTCATACCCAACCATAACCAGTTATTTGCCTGTTGGAATGGGCTTACCCAGAACAGCTGTAGTCAAGCTCAAACACCTGTGGCAGTTTGGCAGTTTCATTTGTCCATGCACAAATAGCTATTGCTCCTTCCCCAGATCGCAAGTGCAATGCCATTGAACAAACTGTAGATCATGATTTAATGGCATGCTCCACACATGGGGCAGCACATGGAGCATGAAGTCTGATGTTTCAGGATGACAAAGCCCAAAGCTGGCTCAACACCATCACTGCTAGCATATAATCTTGTTAGTACAGTAGCTGAAGTAGTAAAAGGACAAATTCTTGGCCCCAGTCCTGTCTGTGCCTGACCTAGAGTTGATGCCCTTCTACACAACAAAGACGATAATGTTAAACTCAATATGATACTTTTTTGTCTTCACTTTGATTTTTTGTTCAAATAACTTTTATGATAACTATAATTCAAAACACTAATGTAGATAAAGATAATTACTTATCTAAGACTTGTGCCTTCTACCAAATGCAAGACTGCACTGGTAGAAATAGCATTGTGCAACGTGCCTCGTTGGGCAGTGAGCTTAGGTTCAGCATGTGCAATGCACAATACCATAGATGGTATTCTATAGCGCTATCTGTTTTATAACCTGATATATTCCTAACATCTGGTCATCGGCGTGTGCAATGCATAATGCTGTTTCTATCAGTGCAATCTTGCATTTGGTAAAGGCCACAAGTCTTGGATTTATCTCTTCCTATATAACCAGCTCTGTGACTAAAACCTGAGTAAGCAGACTGTCCCTGATGAGAGTTTAAAACTTAAAACCATGGTTGGGCAGTAAACTCAGGTTCGGTGTGGATGATGCACAATGCCATAGACGGTACTCTAAAGTGCCACCCTATGCTTTTTTCAAGAAAAAAGCATGTGGAATCAAGGTCATCACGTTAATCTTACATGTTTGTCTTAATCAGAAAAGAACAAAAAATTGTGCACTAAAGTTGACTGGTTTTTATTAAAGGCACAAGCTTTTGTGAGTTACTGCACACTTTCAGGTGCAATGGAATAATAATGCAATCAAAACAAAATTTACACTAATGGCATTAGATGTAATAAAGAAACACGTGTGACATAATGAAATACAAAAAATATGGGTTAGAAAAGACTGAGGTTGGGAGAATATGGCAGTATGGTAAATTACAGTAATTAAAACAAGAAACAAATGTGAAAAAATGGCATATAAACATAAAACAGTGCAAAGTAGAGAAAAAAATAAAAATAAATCACCCTCACGTTTATTGAAATAAACATTACATGTAATGAGACATGAATGAATAATCTTTATTTAAACCTTTGTTAATGCAATCAAATTTCAAAATAATTTTTTGTTCTTCTACTTCCCATTGTTGTTTTGTTTTACCTTTGACTTTTAACCTGAGATTTTCCAAAGTATGGTCCAGTTTATTGAAATGTTCAGCTACAGGTTTGTTTCTATTGTGTTTAATGTTGCTCCTGCGTCTATTCATTTTTTGTGTGATTGAATTGCTAGTTTCTCCAATATAGATCACTTTTGGGCAGAGATTACATAAAATTGCATAGATAACATTAAATGAATTACAGTTAAAATTTCCAGAGATTTTTATAGTGACTCTGTTGGGACCAGTTATTGTTGAATTACTATTTATGTTGGGACAAAGATGGCATTTGAGAGATTCGCAGGGAAAGGTGCCTGTGATGAAAGTTTCATTTGGTAAAGAGGCAGATGTAAGTAAAAGTTTGAGGTCAGGAGGTTGATTATATGATATAAATTGGGGAGCGGAAAAGATTTTGTTAAGATAGGGGTCTTTGTTCAGTAAAGGTTGCAGATTTCTGGCAATTTTGTTGATTGGTCTAAGATAAGGGTGGTAAGTAAGGACTAGGGGTATACAATCTGATTCTGATTTAATTTGATATTTGAGATGGGCTTCTCAGGGAATAGATATGGCCTTAGTTATTTGGTTCTTGACAATTTGGGGTTTGTAGCCAAGTGAGGCAAATGCATTTTTTAATGTATTTTTTAATGTTGTCAGTTGTAAATTTAACTCTTTTGCATATGAGCAATTTTTATGTTTTTATTCCAGAGCCAATATTCCAGTGAGAGGTTCTTTGCTCTAGTTAAGACAAGAATTTTTATGCTTGTCTTAAACAGAGCAAAGAACCTCTCACTGGAATGAAAATAATTGTATATAGAGTTTTTTATTTGATTGTTTCAGAGGCAGTGCAATAATTTAAGTTGATTAAGTATCTGATAGAAAGTTTCTTGGCAGGCCACATCAAAAGGCTTTGCAAGTCACACTCAGCCTGTGGGTTGGGCAACCCTATTGTGGAGTTTATCAAGCAAACAAATCATAAAACAACTTTAAAAGTGTTAATTGTGACTTCAGACGTTTGAGAACTTTACAATCTAAAAAAAAGACTCTAGCAATATGAGTTATGGAAACAACCTTACCCCATCAATATAAACAAAACAAATCCTGCAGTCAAGAGCGCTCCACGACTCGATGGCGAGAGCATTCCAAGCATTGCAATCACAACAATGACCAATGACATGCCAAGGAGCTGCACACCTGCCCCAATAACCGACACCAATAGCATGATCTGAACAGACAAAAGACATTGTTTAAATAACCAAGAGAAACAAGTTTTACACCAATGATTCTGAGAAACTTGATATTAAGTATACGGCAGATGTTTAATGGATGGAAATTTTCTCAAAAGGATAAAAAAAGAAACAATATTTATTTTAACAAAAACATTACATTAGCAAAACTGATGTTTTAAAGTTAGGGTTATGTCCCAAAATTCTGGACAATTTTAAGTTTTAAATTTCTGGAATCCCAGACAAAAACTTCCCAAAAAATCCTGGGTTATTTTATATTTAAATATAAATTGGATATAAAATTTAATGTTTGTACAAAATTTTCTCATTGATTATGGTGAAGTTAGGTATCTCTGCCATCAAACTAATCTGAAGATGCAATATTGCAGCCAGCTATCAGAAATGTCCACAGAGCAGCTATCTGCAAATTTTGGCAGATCCAGAGCAGTTCAGGCAAAGCAAGACAATTTGATGAGACAAATTCGTTGGCAAGCCAATTTGGCAGGAAAATAAATAATTTTGATTTACCTTCACTAGCGTTGAAGCAACAACAAAAAAGTTTTGTCAAGTCACTAAGGCAATTGCAATTGTTCAGCTGATATGAGTGAAATTTTGCATATCAAATTCTTAAATGCATAAAATTTTGAATATTTAAATTTTAAAAAAGTACTTAAATAGTTAAATTTTTGAACCAAGGTCATTTAACACATATTTTTTACAAAATTGAAGTTTTGCAGGCATACAAAAGTTATGATGTCATAATAAGCATTATACTATATATAACATTTTTCTACAAATCTATTCTGGTCAGCATGCATATACATTTTTCTGAAGATCAGCATATCAGTAAAATACTGAAAGACGGTTAAGTCACAGCAGTTATTATATTAAACTATCAAACCATAAAAATTATTTTAACTATTTTTTATTGACTATAACAGTTTGTTCTGTCTATAGGGCTCATCAGAAGCAAACAAAAATCTTAAAAACAAATACACAAAGGAAATCTTAACAAAGCAATAAAAAGTTTGCAAAAAAACTAAAAAACAAAAAGAAAAACACAGCAGTGATTAAAAAGTTAAACCAGTAACAAATTTTTTTTGATTATATTTCAATGTGCTAAGTTTTTTTTCTATTGCTTACACTAATGTTTCCAAATATGAATTTATTATGGCAAGTATCACGATTAATGATTCTGACACTAAAAAATATTTTACAGACTGAAATTTAATCAAAAAAAATTTGTAACTGATTTAACTTTTTAATCACAGCCGTATTTTTCTTTCTGTTTTTAAGTTCTTTTGTAGACTTTTTATTGCTTTGGTAAGCTTTCCTTTTTGTACTTGTTTTTTAAGATTTTTGATTGCTTCTGCCAAGCCCTATACACAAAACACACTGTTAGAGCCAATAAAAAATAGTTAAAATCATTTTCATGGTTTGATAGTTTAAAATAATAACTGCTGTGACTTAACTGTTATTTAGTATTTTTCTGATACGCCGATCTCCATTGGAGCCAAGGCACATTCCTGTGTTTCTTGATGCCGGTTCCAAGCTTGGATGAATGGGGAGGGTTGCAACAGGCAGGGTATCCGGCATAAAAATTTTTTTCCAAAACATAAAAATGCATTATGATCATGAATCCATACCAGATTGGTTGCACCCCGGGTTACCAACAACTGCCTCAGGTGTCGCACAGCAGGGCACCTGTGGAAATTATGCTACTGCTGAACATAGTGAAAACAAGAGGAGAAAGAGAGGAAGGTGAGTGAAGAGGCAGCAGGAAGCGTGGAAAGGAAGACGCTCACTTGTAACGGTGGGTACCTTAAATATTGGAACAATGACTGGAAGGGGAAGAGAGCTGGCAGACTTGATAGAGTCAAGGAATGTAAACATACTGTGCCTACAGGAAACAAAGTGGAAACGGAGTAAAACAAGAAACATTGGAGGTGGATGCAAACTATTTTACAACAGAGCTGATGGAAGAAAAAATGGGATAGGGATAGTGGTGAGGAAGGAGTTGTCTGAAAGTGCCCTGGAGGTGAAAAAGGTTGCAGACAGATGGAGGAATTGGAGGTAAAATGGCCATGAAATTGGAGGTAAAAGGGTCAATCCTAAACATAGTAAGCATGTATGCTCCACAGGTTAACAACAGCATGGAGGAGAAAAATGATTTTTGGCAAGACCTGGATGGGTTGATAGAAAGTGTACTAAAACAGGAGAGGATAGTTCTAGGTGCGAACCTAAATGGACATGTGGGCAAAGGAAACATAGGGGATAGGGAAATAATGGGGAGGTATGGTGCTGGAACAAGAAATAAGGAAGGATCAATGGTTGTGGATTTTGGAAAAAGGATGAATTTGGCGATTCTCAACACTTATTTTAAGAAGAAAGATGAACACAGGGTGACATATAAAAGTGGTGGAAAAAGTACCCAAGTAGATTATGTGATGTGCAGAAGGAGGAACTTGAAGGAAATGTGTGATTGTAAGGTAATAGTGAATGAGTCATTGCATTGCAAAGCAGCACCATATGGTTGTATGCAAAATAGCTCTTATGGTGAAAAAGAAAAAAGCAGAGAAAGTAAACCCAAAGATATGATGGTTAAAACTGAAGGAGACAAGCTGTCAAGAAATGTTTAGAAAAGAGATGACCAGGATTCTGGAAGGCAAGAACGGGTTACCTGATGAGTGAGACAAAACAGCAGAAAAGCTAAGAAAAAAAGCTAAAACTGTATTGGGAATGACAGTTGAAAAACAAAAAGGAGACAGGGAGACATGGTGATGGAATGAGAAAGTTCAGGACAGCATAAAAGAAAAGAGGTGAAGAAAACATGGGACAAAATAAGAAATGAAAATACTAAAAAGATCTACAAAGAAAAGAAGAGTAAGGCAAAGAAGGCAGTTGCAATGGCGAAGGGACATGTGTATGACAATTTGTATGCTAGATTGGAAAGAAAAGAAGGTGAAAAGGAGTTGTACAGATTGGCTAGGCAGAGAGACAGAGCAGGAAAAGATGTACAGCACATGAGGGTTATAAAGGATGAAAACGGTAATGTTATGGTAAATTTGGAGGCAGTGTTAAAGAGATGGAAGGAGTACTTTGAGAAACTGATGAACAAGGAAAATAACAGAGAGCCTAGGACAGAGGAAGCAGAAGTGGTTAACAAAGAGGTAAATTGCATCAGTAGAGAAGAAGTGAAGAATGCACTGAGAAGAATAAAAAAAGGTAAAGTGGTTGGGCCAGATAAGTTGCCAATAGAAGTTGGAAGTGCATGGGAGAGATGGGGATAAAGTTTTTGACCAGACTGTTCAACAGACTATTAGTGGGTGAATGGAATCCAGAAGAATGGAGAAGGAGTGTACTTATCCCAATTTATAAAAACAAAGGGGATGCACAGTGCTGTGGAAACTACAGAGGAATAAAGCTAATGTGCCACACAATGAAGGTATGGGAAAGAATTATTGAAGCCAGGCTAAGGGATAGAGTAGAGATCAGTAAACAGCAATATGGATTTATGCCAGGAAAGGAAACTACCACTGCCATGTTTGCCTTATGAATGTTGATGGAAAAATACAGGGAAAGTCAAAGAGAGCTTTATTATGTATTCATGGACCTAGAGAAAGGTCTTGCAGGAACAACAGGGTTTTGCAGGAAGAGCTGTGGTACTATATGAGAAAATCAAAAATAGTGAAAATGTGTGACTTGTACAGGATATGTAAGAGGAAAGTAAAACAGTGGTGAGGTGTGCAGTAGGAACTACAAAAAGTTTCAAGGTCAAGTTCAGACTGCACAAGGGACCAATGTTATGTCCATTCCTGTTTGCAGTGATAATGGACAGCCTAATGGATGAAGTAAGGAGAGAACCACTGTTGACGATGCTGTTTGCTGATGATATTGTGATTTGCAAAGAGACCAGGGAAGTAGTGGAGTGGAGACTAAAATCTTGGAGGTATACATAAGAAGAGGGATGAAAGTAAGTAGGTTAAAAACCAAATATCTGTGCATAAATGGAGGAAATGACAAAGAAACAGTGAAGATGGAGGATGAAAAAATGCCAAGAGTAAAGGAATTTAAGTATTTGGGATCAATGGTGCAAGAAAATAATAGTTGTGAGAGGGAGGTAAAGAAGAGAGTGCAGGCAGGATGGAACGGATGGAGAAGAGTATCGGGAGTAATCTGCGACAGGAGGTTACCAGCTAGAGTAAAAGGAAAAGTGTACAGTTCAATGGTGAGATCAGCAATGGTGTATGGACTTGAGACAGTGGCAGTCACAAAGAAACAAGTGGAAGAGATGGAAGTTGCAGAGATGAAAATGTTGAGGTTTGCTATGGGAGTGACAAGACAAGATCAGAAACAAGTACATCAGGGGTACAGTTAAGATAAAACAGTTAGGAATAAAGATGAGGAAGGGCAGGCTGAGGTGGTATGGACATGTCATGAGGAGAGACCAGGAGTATGTAGGAAGAAAGATGATGGAAATAGAGTTACCAAAAAAGATGAAAAGAGGGAGACCAAAGAGAAGATTTTTAGATGTAGTAAAAGAAGATATGGGGAAAGTTGGTGCAAGGGAGACAGATGTTGAAAACAGGATCCTGTGGAAAAACATGATATGCTGTGGCTACCCCTGATTGAAGAAAAAGGTTAAAAGAAGATCTCCAGAAAAATGTTTATATATAGTATGTATAATGCCTATTATGATGTCATAACTTTTGTACACTCGCAAAACTTCAATTTTGTAAAAGATATGTGTTTAAACAACCTTGGTTCAAAAATTTAACTATTCAAGTACTTTTTTAATTTAAATATTTGAAAATAAGCTATTGTAAATTTAATTAGATGAATATTTGGCCAGAAACATACTTAAATTTAATGCATTTAAACAATTTGAAATGCGAATTTTTACTCTTATCAGCTGAACAATAGCAAATTGCCTTTTCAATTGCCTCAGTGACATAACAAAACTGTTTTGTTGTCACTTGAATGCTAGTGAAGGTAAATCAAAATTATTTATTTTCCCACCAAATAGGCTTGCTGACGAATTTGTCCTGTTGAATTGTCTCTCACCAAATTGTTGCAAACCCAGTTCTGGATCTAATTTTTAAGCCAGCTTGCAGATCTAGGCAGATAAAAAATTTCATCTTTTTTTCTGTTTCAGCAGTCACATGCTTTTTTCCAACTGGCTTAATTTTAGGAACTGTGATTAGATTTTAGTTTCACCTATCCCATAGTATGGTCTGATTTTGGTTTGATCCACCATACAAAATACACATGCAAATTGATTTTGTTACAAATAAACATTATATGGTAATATATTAAAGTTTTTTAACAAAAATCTATTACCCTTTTCAGCAATGTCAAATTGATGATTTTATTTAACTGGTCAAATTGCAAAACATAAATTCATTAATAAAATCAGTCAAAGTTCAATGGGCTAAATATTTAATAAAAAATTAACAACTAAAACTAACTAATTAATAACAAAAAATCAATTTTGATTTATAAGGTCATCATAAGTTTCTGTAAAAAAGCAAAATTAAAAAAATAAAAAAAATTAAAAAAGTTTTTTCAAAACAAACACACTACTAATTTTAATTGGGTCCTGACTCTAAGACAGAAAGTGAAGCCTCGATGAAAGCTACAAAGCAAATGACACAACAGCTGATGTTATGATTAAATCATGTAAAGATGAAAACGCATACTTTAAAAATCTGAAGTAAAGCAAAAACAAAAATTTGGTTGAAAAGATCAAAAAAGCTGCTGCAGTTTCCTCACAGTGTTCGCAGTTTGAAAGATAGTGAACAAATAAACGGGTTTAAACTTAATCACAATTATAAAACAAAAAAATTTTTCATCTAGCATTTTTTTCAATAAACTGAAATTATTAGAAAAATGGATCAAGTTTAATGCAATAATAAAATATCATTATGGGACACCATAACATAATTCAGTTATATGTTTAAAACACTTTAAAGATGTAATATTTTAATTTTAAAAAGTAGTAAGGTAACATGGAATTTACAGTCAATACTAAAAAAACTTTTTTCGCAATACTGCCAAATAAGTGGTAATCTCTTTTTGAGTTTGCAAGTGTTTTAATATAATCCACCATAGAAGTTTTTTAATGTGATTATTTATCACAAAGTTATTGAGAAAACTTTTCTTATAATTTTTTGTATTATATTTTATATTATTTGTCCATAATATATTTAGCAAAAATGAGACTGCTGCCTCTTGTTCCTCTTTAAAAATATGTTGCTGAACTGAGTAAATAATCAAAAAAAGAGAACTGAATTCTAATTTGCTGAACTCATTCGCCGAATTCTAATTAAGTACAGTAGGATGACTGGGATCTGATAAACTTTTCACTAATTAGTTAATAGTCTTTCATGTTGGACAATAAATAAAAGTTAGTTGTGTTTAGGTGCTGCTTTCTTTAATACTACACAAAGATCTTACAAACCCTAAACATCACAAATACCTGGATTCGAAACTTTCAAATTAACAAGCTTTGAAGATAAAATATTTTGATTGATGCATTTTTATTAATGATAATTCATTAAGCTAAAATTACTCATTTTTGCATTGTTAGTACTTTCCCTTACATTAAGTATTTATAAGAGATAAGTGAAAAAAAAATACTAAGCTTTACAAAGATCAAGGAGGAAAGGCTTTAGTATCACAGCTAATAACTAAGTGCAGACCATCTAACACATAACAATCACCAGTTTCGGTGGTCGAAAAACATCTCCGTGAACCAACTTCCAACCAGTCTCTTCTAAAGCGTCTTCCAAATCATCTTCTTCCTTGTTATATTGGGCAATATCACGACGAAGTGTCCTGATGATGATCATTGCTAACACACCTGAAATATTTAAGAAATGTAATTGAACCAAAAAGAGTTTGTTCTAATGACATACCAGCCAGAAAAAACACGACCACAATCGAATTGATAATAGAGAACCAATGGATTTGTCCATCACCCATAGCTAAGTAACTGTCCCACCTTGATGCCCAGCGCAAGTTGCTTTTCTAAACAAGTGAAATTGTTAGTTTTATTGATAAGACTAAAAGCAGAAAAGAAATGATCTATTAACAACTTGACAGCTTGTCAAGCCATAGCACTAAAATTACCTCTATGAGATATGCATACAAGCACCTTGGAATTTTTCAGCAAAACCACTAGAATCCAAGCAGATAGATAAATCAGTTAGGATAAGTGGTTTAGAGTGCCAAGTTACTTGTCAAAAAACTTTTTTTTTTATGCAACCTTGTATTTTTATGCAATAGAAAAAATATATCATTGTAAAATTAAACATCAATTTAATATATAAACAGTCACTAATTTTACACTTGCAATTTTAACAAATCACAATTACCTCCCATACAACATCATAACTGAATTTTATTTCCTTAGTGTGTTTAGTAACTATCTGCTGCTTGGCTTTGCTGAGATCTGCCAGACAGGTTTCATCTTGACCTTCACTTATGCCAGATATATCAACACTTCGAGCAGAAACCTCAAATCCAACGATTCGTTTTGTATTTTCACCATCCAACTGATTGTATCTAAACCCAAAGTCAGACATTTAGACAGTCTTGCTGTAAAGTGAATTTTTCAGTTAATAGAATTTATGTCTTTATATAAAATTTTTTTGCTACAACAGATTTATCATTTTTCAGTCTGCTTTTAATTATAAAAATACTATAACTCATCACTGACAATACTTTGAAAGCTTTAATCAAATTTTTAACATTAAGAGCAGTTTCATTATATAGGAAAAATACTTTATTGAAAAAGCAAATAACTGGTCATATGTATAATTAATTCAATTGGCTTGATAGCAATTCAATAGTGATTAACACTAGAATTATCAGGATTTGCAACTACTTAAAATTACCAAGCACATCAGTTAACACATTAATTCTTTTTGCATCAGCTTCAGCTTTAGCATCAGCATCAATCAAGAGCAACTCAAGAATATAATGCACCATTATTATGATAATCAGAGGATTTTCCTTAACTAATCTTTTTCTATATCATTTGTTGCATTATCAGATTTTTTTCCATATAAAAAAATCTGCCAAAATATCTCACATTTATTCTAAAGTTTAAATAGTGTTAGGTCAATAAAATAGTATTTCCTTAAAAAGTAAAACAAAATGAGCTATCAAACAAGCTATTAAATCAGTGGCCTGCAGTGACCTCTGAGGCTGGTCATGCAGTTGGCATGCCAACGTTGGTCATCCAATTGACATGCAATATTTTACAGACAGGACAAAAAATTGTCTGATATTCAAGGACAAAGATCAGTTTTCATCCCAAAATCAGTTTTCTCTAAAAAAAAGGTCTTCACTTAAAATTAGTCTCAGATTTCACAATTTTTTCCCAAGTCATGGTGTTCTCTAAAAAAAAAAGGTCTTTGCTTTGAATCAGTCTCAGATTTCTCAGTTTTTATCCAAAAATTGTGGTGTTCTTTATAAAAAAAAAGTTCATTATGTAAAAGTTTGTTGGTCATGCAATGCATGACTCACATGCCCTGACCATATGCCACTGTATCAAACATATATTTTATAAATTGAAAAGCTATGATAATTAACTAAATTTCAAAAAGAAAAATCCATTTGCAGTTCCATACACATATTTAAAATTACATAGCTTTAAAGTGACAAAACTATAGTTTGTGAACATAATAATCTAAATAATTTAATTATTTCATAAAAAGTTATAAAAGTTATAAAAGTCTTGTCAAATAAAACAAAATATTATAGAGAATGGTTTCCCAAATTAATCAAAAAACAACAGCATATTTTCCACTTAACAACATTAATTTGCTTGCTCTGTTAATTGATGTGCATGATAATTATAGATAGGTGTGAGTTTAATTCTCTGACTGATGACAAAAATTTTGAGAAACTATATCAGATTGTATGGATCTATGAAAAAATAAAAGACAGAAAGTTTCAATAAAAATACAGTGCATGCTTCAAGCAACACTTTAAAATTAAAAAGGGTCAAATGACATGCTTGGTAATTCTAGTATTAAAAAAGGTTTCAAAAATCAAAACTAGCATATTACAAGTATGTCACACACTTTAATGTAATGGATAAATGATTATTGACCAAAATTCCTCCTTGAGTTGCAACTCCAACCTTGTAACCACGCTCATATTGCTCTTGATCAGAGTCATCAAACACCCATCGGGTGGCAGCAGGGAGATTGTCAGCAAGCCTACAGCCAAAAAAAATTAGTTATCAAAGCAATCTTCCACTAATTTACAAGGTATATTAACTGAAAAAGGACAAAATTATAACTAAGGTCAAGTCCAAGTTTATATGTCTTGGTACATTTATTTGATATATTTCTTTTTCATGCACTTAATTAATGCACACAATTTGAAAAGTCTCAACAGAATATTTTTCAACATGTGATAGACCTATAAAATGTGACAGTAACACATACTGAAAAAAACTGATGCAGTATTTTATATACAACTTCAGTACCCATTAATAACTATTTGTATATTAATTGTGTAATGCAAAATAGTGCCAGTTAATATACAAATGGAATATTAGTGTGGAAAACTCTAGTATTTATAACATTTCTATTCTAATTAATATTATACACAAATGTGCATTCTTAAAAGCATACTATTAGTATATATAAACACAAATTTTTTTCAAAAAATTTTTTTGTTGAAGCTGACTAGTACGTACAAGTGAACAGAGTAGTCATCTTTTATTTTTTGTATCAAGTCAAGAGCTGATTTTTTATTCAGTTGTGATTTGCAAACAACAGTGCAAGGTTTCTTCAAATTCATTTGAACTTTATAGGGAGTGTTTACAATCCTATCACCACGAAGAACTTCACCTAAAAATAGAATCAAAGACTAGCAGCTAAAATATACATTCAAACTAAGCAATAAATTTCTTTGTACAAACCTAAGTTTTCTGTTTCATATTGAATCTGAGATGGTTGACAAAATGGAAGAGAATAATATTCATATGGAAGTTGAGTCTTGGAACTTGTAAGTTTAACAGCCTAAAAAAACAATTTTACAAATTTAACTATTAAAAATATCAAATAAATTGTAACATAAATATGAAGCATCTTCACCCTTTAATGCAAAAGGAGTACTTGTGTCCCATGTTATACAAACCAACCAAGTAGGCAACTAAGATATTACAACATTCAATGCATTTAAGGTAATGTAAAGGCACTTTTTCTGCAAATAAAACCTTTATAATTAATATAAACACTGTTACCAGGGATATTACTTAATTTAAAATTCATTTGTTCTTCTGGTAGAATCAGAGGCAAGTAAAACTTCAACAAATAACAGAAGGTGTAATATATTTATTAAAGAAAAACTCAACACGACATTTGATTTGTTTGTCTGAACATGGATGTGAACATAGAAGACTTGTCTGAACATAGACATGATTTGAAACTGATTAATTTGGCTAAATTAAAAGATGATTTAAATAAAAAAAGTGCATTGGTTAAACATTGTTTTAATTGTAAACATAAGATTGATTTTGGGAATTTTGAAATATTGAATTATAACATTGATTATGATAAACGAAAATTTTTAGAATCATTATGTATCAATAATACAAAAAATTCAATGAATGATAAAGACTGGAATGTTTTTCCAAAAATATGTAATATAAAAAATCTCACAATGAATGTGGGTTTTCAAACTGTTAAATTTGTTTCTGTTGCACAAAGTAGTTATTAAATTGGTATGTATGTTTGCCTCTCATTTTGTGTTTATTAGTTGGTGTTTTTTTTTAACTTCTTGGTTTTTAAATACGTTGTGCATTGTGTTTTGCTTTACCTGATGAAGTCTGCCTGATGTAATGGACAAAACGTTGTGTTGAGTTTTTTTTTAATAAATATATTATGCCTTCTGTTATTTGTTGAAGTTTTACTTGCCTCTGATTCTACCAGAAGAGCAAATGAATTTTAAACTACATAAAACCTTTACTTGATCAAAATTTGCATTTCAAGCATGATTAATATATATCCAAAATACCAACTCTATCTGTAATCAATTGTCATTTTTGGTAGCTTGCTATTTTTCAATGAAATGCATTGTTATCAAATAAATGGTAATATTTTTTTCTTTTTCAAGTCACAATAAGGAAAAAAAATTTGTATAAAATTTTTTATTGGTTTTTGTATTTGGGACACAGATGTCTCACTGGGAAATAAAGAAGTATTTTTGGAAATGTCTCATTTTGAACAGCAACCGACACTTCTCTTGAAACTTTGTTAATATGATGTCAACTGGTAAACACTAGCAATTCTTAAATTGTTCAGCCAAGTTCAAAGCTCTTAGTTCTTATATAAAATCAATAAAAGATAAATGCAGGGCCTAAATATTTTTGTTAAAACTTTCTTTGTTACAGATTGGCTAGCAAGTTGCTTCCAAATAGGCCTTCAAATGATAGTTAAAATTAAGTAGTGTTTGTTTTTGAATAAATTTGCAGATTGAATAATAAAACTAAAGAAAATTATATTGCTATGGATTTAAGTGATAAAAAAAGGAAGGTATTTATTAATATCATGTAATAGAAAAGTTGCCAAGTTAGATGCAGAAAATTTGCCAGTTCTCACTACAACTAGTGAAAAAAGGAAAAATACTGTTGTAATTGCAACTGATACCATTAAAAGAAATTATTAAGGTTGCTAATGATGATGATGATAAAATCAAATTTAATTTTAGTAAAAAAGCTTAATTGAACAGGATCAAGATATACTAAACCAAATTTTCTAGTTATAAAAAAACAGTTGGGATTGTGTAAGCTGAATTTTAATCATTGCTTGTACAAGAGCTTTTGTTATTTTTAAATGTGTGTCTTATGTGGATGCATTAATTGAATTTATTGGTTTTGAAATCAGTTATTATGCAAATTTTAAGGAATTCTTTGAAAAACCTAAAAGAATTTAAGGCTTTTTTAGAATTGTAATTTTGATGGGCTATCATAAGCTACTTACACAGAGAGCATTAGTAAACTAATCTTGATTTACATGTTGAATTTGGTTTTTAATTAACTGGTTTTGATATGTATATCAAAATAATGCCAGTTTCAAGACTTGAAAAAATTAAAAGATTTTTGCATTTTTACAAGAAAACAAAGATACTCAATTGCCTAAAAGTGACCACAGTTCTGACAAAGCATAATAAAACATACAATAAAAACCATTTTTTTGGTATAAGGACTTCTAATACAGATAGAAGCTTACTTTTTTTTATTTTTTTTGTTTTACTTCTTTTTCACATGGATTTAATTTGTTTTGCAGATTAAAAGAAATTTTTGAGAGTTTTGGCGATTAACAAAGATGGCCAACCAAAAAGCATGCTCCAGGATTGCACAGCAGTCAGTTATCAAATTTTTGGTTGCTGAAGGGTGCAAACCAGTTGAAATTCATAGAATGTCAACTGTGTATGGTGCCACACATTTCAGCCGAAAAAATGTCTACAAGTGGACTAAATTGTTTAAAGAAAGACGGAGCAGTGTTGAGGATGAAGACAAGCTTGGCAGGCCTACAGAAGTGAGGTCTCCTGAGGCAGAGAAAAGATTACAGCAGTCTAAAGAATGATGGTTTCTGATCCACCTGGAAACGTGTTGCTTAATGTGTTCTTGCAACCTTTAAAATGTATATCCTGCATACCAACTATCACAGGGGCACACAAATTGATAAATAACATTATTTTGGTAATGGGCAGGTAATACATCCTTCTTGGTTGTGGAAGAAGCCTGGTTGTAAAAACAACTTTGTGTTTTAACCACAAAGTAGCAACACTGAATGGCTGTAGTAATTTGCTTTTCAAATTTGGTTGAAACATTTTCCAGTCATGAAAGATGGATATAAGCCACAATTTCTTGTCCCCATGTTGAGACCACTGATCAAATTGTCACATCTTCTTGGTAAATGTTGATGTAATGATATGATTTTGTGGCCAATAGCAACCAAGATAGATCAAATTTTATCGACCTTGACCTAAAGCCTGCTGCTACAGCAGATGAACATAGCTTGGTGAATGACTAAGCTTGGTTTTTTATGTTCTATGTTCTTCATGTTTTTGTTTATAATTTATATCAAGATTAATTATTTTAAAATTGTTAAGGGACTCATATCATCATCCTTCATGTGGCAAGTCTCAGTAACTGGTAGACCAGGCGAATAATGATGAATTCAGAGTGCTTTTGGGGTGGTAAATAAATAGACCCTTGCTTCTGGAAGCAAAAGAGACTTGCTAAATCTACAAATGCTAGATGCAGGCCATCTGTGCCCATAATATTACATTTAAATGTTAAAGACCTTAGCGCAAATAAAATCTGCATTATTAATCAACAGGCCACCAGACACAAGGCTCTTGTTATCCTCTTACAATTTTGTTACGACTCTTCACATTGGCTGGTTGGGTCTCAAGCAAGAAGCAAGACCTTGCTTGTTTGTCCATGAGAAACTTAGCTGGACCCTTGTGGATTAATCTTCAAAGAGATCAGCAATTGAGTGGTTGTATGTGGACATTGATAGTTGTAAGATTGTCAATATCTACAAATCACCAACTTCACAATCACATTAACAGCCATTCCAGTGTTCCCATACTCCTGTCTTTAAGCAGGTGATTTCAACTGCCATCACACTGACTGGAGCTATAATTACACCAACCCAGATGAAGAATGCCAGGCAGACTGAACAGCCAAGAAAAATCTTTCCCTTTTGTATAATCCTAAATATGCCCCTAGCTTCTTTGGTTGCTGGAATACCAGAACCAATCTCAACCTAGCTTTTGTGAGTGAAGATTTAAACAGCTCTGAAGTGGAAAGACATATGTTAGAGAAATTTCCAGGTCCCAACATCGACCATTGCTAATTAAAGCCTTAAAAAATCTGGCCCCAGTCCCAATTGACCTGTACAAGCATTGGAACTTCAGCAAGGTCAACTGGGAACTATACAGTGTCATCACAGACCAGCTATCTCAGAAATTACCATCTCCTGACTCTAGCTTTATTGATAAGGCATATCAGGACTTTTGTAATACCATCTTTGCAGCAGCAAAATTGTCAATTCCATGCAATCACAGAAATAACTATAGACAGTGTTGGGATGCAAAGTGCAAACACCTCTATCAGGTTTTTTTACAGGCTCCACAGGGTAAAACTAGTTCAGCTGCGTCCGACTTGAAAAATGGAAAGATTGCTGGTCCAGGGCTGTCAATAACATAAATTTTACACACTCCAGTTGGCTGGCATGGAATATAATTAACAACTTGACCAGCAGAACCAGACATGCATGCCACCTCTGCCCCATTATCGCCAACTTGATTGCCTCGCAGTTGGTTAAAAATGGAATATACAAAACAAAAAATTGTAAATCAGCCATACTCATTGTTCAGAGAGGTGTCTCAATTTTGGAGAATTCCATTACTGCCCATTATGTATTATGTCCAAATTTTTTTCTAGAAGAATTTGCCAACGCTCTCCAGCTGTTAAAGTCTGGAAAAGCTCTTAATCCTGACACTCTATGCCCAAAGTTAATGCTGTATATCAGCTCTGCTTTGAATTCCCAGTTAAACAAGTTCCTGTCTTCCTGCATGTACCAACTCAAGCTTCTAAAAATTTAGAGAAGAGCATTAGTGGTTGCCATCCCAAAGCCAAATAAGGACCCCAAGAACTATAAACCTATCTCCTTGCTTTGTGACCCTTTTAAAACCTTGGAGAGACTTATCTATGCCTGCATCAAACCAGTTATAGACCCAGTGCTACCTAGAGAGGAAGCTGGGTTTCAATGCAAAAGGCTGACCATAAATCAAGTCACTCTTCTAACTCAGGAAACTGAGGATAACTTTTCAGCCAAAAAAAAAGCTGGCATTGTGTTTGTTGATCTCACAGCAGCCTACAATACTGTATGGCACTGTGGGCTCACCTGCAAGCTACTCTGTCTTCTTGCAAAAAGGCACATGATTTTATTGATTATGGAAATTGTTCATGACAGAAGTTTTACTTTCACCACTGGTGCCAGAAAACAGCAGGTTACGATGCCTTAAGAATGGCATCAACAGGAATCAGTCCTGGCTTCCCTTTTGTTTAACATCTATACATATGACCTGCCAGTGACAGTTGGCAGGAAATTTGCTTAGTTGATGACCTGGCCATTCTGCATTATGCAAGTGATTGGCAGGCATTAGAGGAAACTCTTACATGGAAACCCTATCCTCTTACCTTTACAAATGGAAGCTCAAGCTTAATACAACAAAGACTATGTTAGCAACCTTCCTTCTTTACAACAAGGAGGCACGACATAAGCTTACCATCTTTGTCAATGGACAGGCTCTACCATTTTGTGTTGAACCCACTTATCTCAGCATAAACCTGGATAGGGTACTCACGTTTCACCAACACTGAAAATCACTGTACAAGTAGTTAACATCCTGTGTTGGGCTTTTACAGCAACTAGTTGGATCAAGCTGGTGTGTGGATGCCACAATATTTTGCACAGCCAACCTTGCCTTGGTCCATTCCATGGCTGAGTATTGTGCACCTGTTTGGTGTCACAGTGCCCCTACTCACCTTATTGACAAGCCTATTAACGATGTCTCCATCACACACCAATAGACAACCTTTTTATTTTAACAGGCATTCAACTGAGCTTTGCTACCAAAAATCCATACTGTCTCTAGCTTGCCATGCTCAGGAGCCAGAACACCTCCTAAATGGGTCATTCCATGTCAAACATCCTGAAATTCAGAAATGTTCCAACTTGACCTTCTCCGAATTTGCTAAAAATTTGTCAAAATGTTGTATATCATAATTGACCAGGAAACTTAAAATTTTAGCTCAATATCTATTGTACTTTAAGAAATATGATTTATTAAAATTTGGTACCCCATTGCAACAATTAGCATTTGTTCATTTTCTGCCATTTTTGAAGAAGCATTTATCCAATTATAAAAATTGGAATACTGATTTTTGATCTGTTAACCAACTTTCTGGTATATTACATGGATCAAGTTTTAAAATAATATTAGCTTATAATATAGTGAAAATATTGAGTCCCAAAATGTCCATATTTTGACCCAAGAACAAATTTTTAGCCATATTTAAAAAGCTATAGCTGCCATACAAAACATAGCACTGCTCTAATTTTTGACATGGATACTCCCTACCAACTGGACTTTAACTTCACCAAATACAAAAGAAAACACCAGCTTAAAAAGTTACACCACTTCAAAGTGTAGACCAGCCATAAAATTGCCAAAATGCTCCATCTTGTAATTAAACAATGGCCCTATAAAACACTGTTTTTAAAAACAGTTTTTTAACATGTGAAAAAGCTTTTTGTTAGGAATTTACACACCAAATTTCAACTTTGTTCCAAAACTGTTAGGGGGTGAAGCAAAGTCATCTTGTACATGATAAATTTACTTTTTACCATATCCAAAAAAGTGCAAAATTTCACCTTCTATTTATAATTTTGATGAAATTTTGTATATTTATCAGAAAGTTAAAGCTAAATTGATAAAAGAAAATTTCAGCTTTTTATCTGCTATTGTTTGGCTGTGACTTTCATTTCAAAATGCCACTAAGTGGCATATTTTTCTCTCATGCATATATCTTTATTTTTGTCCCTGCAAAACCACTTTAGGCACATGAAAATGGAACAAATTTTTATCTGGAGGTATATGATGATGCTGAATCTATTTTTGCATTCTAAAAGACTATATTTGAACAGCAAAGTACTCATATCAAGCATTAATTCCTAATAAAAGTTATCATTGCTAACCAAGAAGCATATGCAATTTTAGGGGTAAGCAACAATTTGTCGGTGAGCCAATTTGGCAGCAAGCCAATTTGGTGGAAAAATAAATAAAAATGATTTACCTTCACTAGCATTGAAGTGACAGCAAAAAAGTTTTGTTATGTCACAAAGCAATTGAAAAGGCAATTGTAATTGTTCAGCTGATAAGAGTGAAATTTTTAATTTAAAGTTTTTAAATGCGTTAAATTTAGTCTTCCTAGCTGAATATTTATTTATTTGAATTTACAATAGCTTAATTTCAAATATTTAAATTCAAAAAAGTATACTTCAATAGTTAAATTTTTGAATCATGGTCATTTAACATATATCTTTTACAAAAAAGTACAATAATGTAGCTTACTACAAAGATGACAGGTTTAAAGTTTTACAGGCGTACGAAGTTATGATGTCATAATAAGCATTTTACTATATCTAAACAAATCTATTTTGGTTGGCATGCATAAACAGTTTTATTTTAACTATTTTTTTTTAGTTCTAACAGTTTGTTTTGTTTATAGGGTTTGTCAGAAACCAATCAAAAATTTGAAAAACAAATACAAAAAGTAAAGCTTAACAAAGTGATAAAAAGTCGGCAAAAGAACTTAAAACAAAAAGAAAATTATGGCAATTACAGCAGTGATTAAAAAGTTAAAGCGATTACAATTTGTTTAAATTAAATTTTAATTTGTAAAGTTTTTTTCGTTGCTTACACTAATGTTTCCGAATTAGAATTTACTATGACTAATATCATGATTAACAATTTTAGGATTGTGGATAAAGTTAAACAGCAGGTGTATTTAATCTTTTCATAATATAACTGAACAAAATTATTGTTGTGCAAATTTGAAGTCGCCATACTTATGATACTTATTTATTACCTATGTGCTGACCATAAACACCATCTTTTGTGATGTCACAAAATTCATGTGCTTGCGAAAACTTAAAAACACTGATTACCAGTATGAGAGTTGTTTAACAATACGGGAACAAGTCTAAACAAAAGATACAAAAATTCAATCATGTTTATACAATAGAATAATAGAACACATAAAAATCTTTAATTTTTTTAAAAGCATTTTTGGGCGCTCTGTTTGTTATTTGGAAACATTAGTGTAAGCAAAGAAAAAAAACTTTATACATTGAAATTTAATCAAACACGATTTGTAACCGCCTTATATACTCTTCTGTAAGCTTTGCTGTTTGGCTTGATCTAATCTTCTGTCTTGATTCTTAACAATTTTAATCACTGCCATAATTGCCATAATTTCCTTTTAAGTTATTTTGCTGACTTTTTATCGCTTTGCTAAGCTTTACTTTTTGTATTTGTTTTTCAAATTCTTGATTGCTTTCTGACAAGCCTTATAGACAAAACAAACTGTTAGAACTAAATAATAGTTAATTAATAATAGATAAATAGTTAAAATAAAACTGTTTATGCATGCCAACCAAAATAGATTTGTTTAGATATAGTAAAATGCTTATTATGACATCATAACTTCGTACGCCTGTAAAACTTTAAACCTGTCATCTTTGTAGTAAGCTACATTATTGTACTTTTTTGTAAAAGATATATATGTTAAATCCTGAAAAGAAGTGATTTCTAAGAAAAACATCTGTTATGACCAATAGTCATTGATGCATATATTCATACTGTTCTTTATTAAATTCTACTAATTTTTAAATTTTTAAAATCAATATAGCATATTTATTTGAATATAACACACACTTGTGTATAACCCGCACTGAGCTTTTCATTGGCGTTTTTGGTACAAAATGTTGTGTGTTGTACTTGAATGATTATGCTGTATTTATTCAGGTATAATGTGCACCAAGCTCTTTGTTGACGTTTTTGGTACAAAATGTTGCGCATTATACTTGAATAAATATGGTAGTTAAATATTGATTCACAGAAAAGCTAGCTTTCATAAAGGCTACACGTTCTCCACCTATGTCCAGATTATGATATCACAGTAGCATATTATGACATTGTATTCCCAATTAAAAAATGCTATGAAAGTTTATTTGGCTCTAGGAAAGAAATAGAAAATGAATAAAGCAAAAGGATTAGTCTGATCAATAATTAATACAGGTGGAACAAAACAAATGGAACTGAACTTATTGACATGCAGCTTTTGGTAAGTGAGTTTATAGATAGGTTTTTGGAAAAGTTTGATTTAAACCTTTGGCAATAAAAAGACACTATTTTATTGCCAAGGCTCAATCAGCATTCTTTCAATCAACCAAGAAAACACTTGCCAGTGATACTGTCCTAATTTTTTTAGGCTTTGCTGAAAACTACAGTTTTCTTGTCTGAGATGCAGTCCAAGGTTATCACTAGGAAAAGCCAGGCAACACTTCACCAATTTTCTTGCTACTCCAAAAAAAACAAAAAAACTTATATGCTAAAGTCTTTTTGTTATCTTTGATTGCATGAGACATGACACCAACACTGTGCATGCTTTCACTTGTAAAGTAATCTATATCAAGGAAAACTTACATACTATAACCAAAGTTTTGTATTTTAGTGGTGGGGCAGCTAACCAATATAAAACTTCAAAAAGTTTATGAACTTGTGCTATCACAAAATCGACCACATTATTCAAGCTCAATGAGATTTTTTTGCAACAAGCCATAAAAAGTTGTCTCGTGATGAAATAGGAGTAACCACAAAGCAACTTGTTGCAAAAGCAAGCCTTCAAGCTACTGAAAACTATCAAATTTTAACTCTTTATCACATGTATCAGTGGGCTAATCAAAATATTGCTGGAATATTTTTTTCTACATGTTTGATCAAGAAGTTGCAAATAATGCAAAAGCTATCAACTGGAAAAAAGGTATTCCAACTGTACAACAATTTCTGGCACAACATCTAAATCCAAATTGGTAATAAAAGGCCATCATCAGTTGATGCAGGAGCTCAACTTTAGCTTTATGATGATACCATCAAATCAGTTTTATCACACTTGCAGCTTATTGAAAATGATTTACATCTTGGAAAATATATTGCATACATTTGTGACCAAGATTGGTACATTGGTGTAATAAGTGAATGCTCAGATAAAAACAAAATTGTCTACATCAAATTTATGAAACAAAATAATTTGTTTTTAACATGGCTACAGAACCTAAAAGAGTGTTGGGTCCCATTAAATGATGTCTTAATCATAATTAAGCCACCTCAACTCCAAGGACAAGTGGACAACACTACAAATTAGCAATCACAGACCATAATCAAATCCAAGCAGTACTTGCTGCTTGAATCTTCTGTTTGCAAATGTTGAAGGTTTTAAAGTATCTAGTAAATTTTTTTCAGATCACTGAATTTTTCCATTTTGCAAAATATTTTCTGATATAATGTGGTCCAAAGTTATTTATATGTTTCTAGTTTCTTGTTTTTGAAATAAAGCTGTTTAGATTGCAAAAATGGATTCAGCATCATCATATACTCCCAGATAAAAATTTGTTCCGTTTCAGTGTGCCTAAAATGGTTTTGCAGGGACAAAAAAAAAAGATATGCATGGGAGAAAAATATGCTACCTAGTGGCATTTTTGAAATGAAAGTCACAGCCAAACAGTAGCTGATAAAGAGCTGAAATTTTCTTTTATTAATTTAGCTTTTACTTTCTGATTAATATACAAAATTTTATCAAAATTATAGATAAATAATTCTATTTTATATCAAAATAAAAGCTTCTGTCTCCACTTCATGGACAGCTGTGGCAACTTAAATCAAGTCACCAATTTGTGCCTGCTGCACTGAAACTGCTGAATGACCCAACCATAAATCAATTTGTGCCTGCGGCACCAGGGTAGCATGATGGGCCAAATATAAATGGAGCATGGAGTGGTGAAAAAACACTTCTTGACTCCATAGAAGTTGGCCCAACATCACCAGAAATTAGCTGTCCCGGATTTCCATGAGTCAAGCTTTCTGAACCACCATTGGTCTATTCTGCTCAGAAATGCACAAATGGGGTATGGCTTGTACCTCAGCCTGTAAGTGTAATGCAAAGGAGCAGACAGCTCAGCACATAATAACATCTTGCCCCATTCATCACCATCCAAATGAAGCTTGTACTCTCTCAGATGTCAAAAAAAACTGGTCACCTAGCAGATGGAAGAATGTCTGGCTGCTTAGTGGACCATCCAGGTCCCATCCATCTCCCCCAAATGATGAAGATAAAGAATCAAGATTAATTTATTCTACATACTTTAATAACATCAACAAAATTAAAACCTTTCGGGACTCTACAAGAAGCACCTTTAAAGTGTTTTTTTTTTGTTACTGAAATAACCAGAAAATCTTTGAAAATATCCAATTGTTTGACAAATAATTTCATTAATTAACTGGCAAATCAAGTGAGCTTTTAAAGACAGCACACAAAAAAGAACATCATATTGGTTAATTTGTTTGAAAAATAGAGGCTGTTTCAGATAATTGCTTTAAAATTGGTATCACTATTGAAATTTTTCTGTATTTCAGGTAAAGAAGAAACATAATTAGGTATCTACAGTGCTCTAGAATATTTTGTACTTATTTTATCTGCAACTCATTTCATAAGCAAAAAAGCCCACAATCTAGAACATGAAAAAACATGATTTGAGATTACTTTTCTTGTATGAGTTCAAGCTTGGCAGCAATGCTGCTTGAACTATTGCAAACATCAATAAGGCATGGGGAGAAGGCAACAAATGGAAGAACAATTTGAAGATGGGTTAACCCTTTGGAGACTGAGTGGTTTAAAAACTTATGTTCTGCATAGAACCCAAACCCAAAAGTCTACCAAAAAATAAACTTTTTCTTTAGGACTTAACAATTTTTTGATTGTTCACCTAGATGGGTGCTATAAATCAGGGTGGTCCAACTTCTGCACTCTTGTGGGCCACTTTTCAAAATTATTCGAGTTTGCAGGCCTCAGCCAGCTAAAAACACCTATTTTCATCCCAAAATCAGGGTGTTCTCTAAAAAAAAAAAAAAAAAAAAGTCTTCACTTGGAATTGGTCTGCAAAATTCCTATTTTCGTCCCAAAATCAGGGTGTTCTCTAAAAAAAAAAAGGTCTTCAAATGGAATCGATCTCTAAAATTCCTATTTTGGTCCCAAAATCAGGGTGTTCTCTAAAAAAAAAAAAAAAAAAGGTCTTCAATTGGAATCGATCTACAAAGTTCCTATTTTCATCCCAAAATCATAGCGTTCTTCAAAAAAAAAAGTTGCCACTGCTTGTAATCGACAAGACTTATGCAAAATTGTTCCGCGGGCTGCACAAATTCCATCTGCGGGCCACATGCGGCCCACGGGCTTGTAGTTGGACCACGCTGCTATAAATAATGCACCAAAAAATCCCCAAAATTATTTTCAATGATGACCAATATATTGGCTTTAGGACCAAATGAACTATTTTTTCAAGAGCCAATATATCAGCTATTGGACCTGAAAGGGTTAAGAAATTTTGTAGTAGAAATGAGACCTTAAAGATCACGATGGTAGGGGATTGACCCATTTTTTATAATAAGGATTTGAGAATGATTGTTGAGCAAAACCCACAACAAAGTGTCAAGGAAATTTCATAGTGACTTGGTGTCAGCATTTTAACTTTGTCAGACCATCTGAAGCAAATTGACAAGGTCAAAAAGCTTGAAATGGGTCCCCTATGAACTAAGAATTTAAAAACATCCACCTGAAATGGTCATTATTTTCTGAACAATCTAATAAAATCAAATCAGACAAGTAAATTAATTTGGATCTCATTTACTTTTTACGCTTACTAACTTTGCAAGCTTTAGAAATTCCCAAAATTTAAAAGAGAATGAACTAAATTTGGCAAATAGGAAATGAGAACCATTAATTCTTACTTTAATTTCTACTGGTTCTCCATCTTCATATTCTCTTGGAGCTACTCCAGGAATATAAAAGCAATATGATTCATGAAAAATAAATGCAATGCACAAAGTTACAAAAAATATAGTTTCCATGACAGTCACAATAAATAAATATCATTAAACCTAAACAAATATTTTAATTTGCAATGATCAAACAACACACACACACACACATACCTATATATATATATATCTAGCATGAGATATTTAGACCACATATATTAGAAACTTAGATACTTAAGAAGCACCAGAATAGAGTTTTGCTCTTGTTAGAACTTGTCAGTAATGCATATCTCACTAGGATGTAAACTCAGTGTTGTCTCATGCACAATAACAAACATTACTAGATGATACAGCCAGACAACAATTTGACTTCAATTAAACTAGCAGCTTTGTTGCACAAGAAAATCATAACATCTACTGGACTTACCCAAGAAGTACAAATTAAGTTGTTTTCCAGCTGTACGGCCTAGCGGGCTTGTGATTTTGAAAAATTAATTGACATGTTTTTATAAAATGCTCAATGAAATATGAAAGAACATATATATTAATAGATATTTAATACAACAAAAACAAGTACATCCCTACAGCCTGTTTCATTCAGTTAAAAATCATCAGGGGGTCTTATTCAAATAGAATTCTATATGAATACTGTTGCTTCTTGTTTTAAGTGCTTTTGTTATAATAAATATCTATATACGTATATATATATATTATATTTATTAAACACTACACTTTATTAGTTAAAACCACAACAGTCTGTTTCATCCTATCAAATCGTCAGGTGGTCACTTATTCAAATAGAACTATTTCATTATATTCAATTATTCAAATAGAAATTATATTTGAATAAGTGACCACCTGACGATTCGATAGGATGAAACAGATTGTTGTGGTTTTAACTAATAAATTGTAGTGTTTAATAAATATAATATACTCGCTCTAACCGTGTGTTATTGAGCACTGTACCGGCAAGGTGAAACATTACTGGATTATGTATATATATATATATATATATATATATACGTATATTTTAGGTTTAAACACTACACATAAAATGCAAAAATTTAAAATCCCAAAAGTCTGTTTTGCCAAAAAATGGCTAGTCAGGTGTTTGCATGCAACAAAATACTAGGGATTTTAGATATCGGGATGTACAACTCCGTTTTGGATCCAGTTTTTGGTTTACGCTAGTGGGGTCAAGCTTTCAAATCAAAATTAAAGCAAAGCTTCATGTTAGTCATTATTAGAGTGAATAAAAAATTTTTTATGTAATATTCATTAACGGATAAAGATAAAACAGTTTTAAAGAATTATGTCCTTTTTTTATACTTAATAGTTGTCGTCAAGATTTATTCAAAAAATTATTGAAAAACAGGTTACTTGGCAGTTACTCAAATTACCAAATTAAAATCATAAATTTTAAGTAAATTGATTAGAACAAAAAAAAAATAATAATAATGGAAATTTATCTAGCTATAAAAACTAATGAAATTAAGTAATTTTAAGTGACTTGGTTACCTACTCTGATATTTCTAATAAAACAGTTATTTAAAAAAAATTTAAGTATTATAATCAAAAATTAATTTTAGCAAAAGTTAAGTTTTTATTTAGTTGATCTAATAACAAAAGTTTTGAAATATAAAAAATTTAGTAATATGAGTTGTTTAGGCAGTCATTAAAATAATTAACAAAATAATAAATTAAAAACCTGAATTTCCAGCATTTTAATTAAAAAAAAACTTTTCATTATTATTTTTATCAAATTTTAAGTGACTAGGTTGATTACTCAAAAAGACATTTATTTTTTAAATAAAGTATGGTAGTTAAAAAAATAATTAAAAAAAATTTTTGTGTTTAATTAATAGATCAAAGTGAAAAAGTTTTTTTTTTATTTAAAATGGCATGGTGAGAAAATTGCCAATTCTACAAAATTTTCAAGTTAGTTATAATATGTTTTAAAATTTAAAGTGTGTAGTTAACAATTTGGTTATTCAAAAGTGATTTTTTTGATTAATAAAAGATTAGTGTTGTGAAATATTTATAATTATTGTACAATTTAATTTTTTGTGTAATTACTCATATTTTCCATGGTATGCTATTGAGTGTAATATGGTATTGAACAATTCAAATATTTATTTTTATATTTCATATAAGTATAAAAAATTTTTACTTTCACTGTCAGTGTTTTTCTTAAATAAATTCTATGGTTTTAAAAATACTAAATTTTTATGTAAAATTAAATGTTATTAAATTTGCTGCATTTTTTAGTTTAGGTAATTGAATTTTGAGTAACCTACTACAGAAAGTTTTTAACAATGGTGAACACTTGCTGTGTGCCAGCTTGCAATTCTGGCTATAGGTCCAATAAGAATGGAAAAAAAGTTGCATTATTTCAATTTCCTATAAATTCTGAGCTTCGTGATAAATGGTATAGGGCTATCCCAAGGCAAAACTGGAAAGTATCAAAGTCTCATAAAGTTTGTGCACAGCACTTTCATGAAAGTGATTTTAAAACCATCTCAACTGATACTTGTAGTACCAGACGTAAATCTAGAAGTACTCTAAAACTGCAAAGAGTGCATCTGAAACCTGATGCTGTTCCTAAAATTTTTCCTTTGCCAAAATACCTTTCATCACCTTTACCAACAATGCGTGCAACCTCCTCTACCAGTTCCTCTTTTAGACATGAAAAAGATAACATCATTTTACAAAAGCAAAATGCTGATTTTCTCATTCAAGACTCTTTTTCGGATTTTTCATCCTTTAGAAGCAAAATGAAAAATGCAGTTCTTCCCTTTGGATATACTAGTGTTTATTCAGCTTCATCTGCTCAATTCTATTTTGTTAAAAATGATGATAGTTATAAAGTTGCTCCAGAACTTGTAGTGTCTGTGATAATTTCAAGTGAGCTACAAATCAAAGCTTTTGTTTTTTCTAATTTGATACCAAAAGATTAATATATGCATTTGCTTTCATGTGGTTCTCTGCAGACAGTAACTGAAGTATCTAATATTCTTGCCTGGTGTAAAGCTTTAGCAGACATGTCTAATTTTGTTTCTAACAATCAAAAATCAGCATTAAAATTAGCTATATCTTTGCTAAAAAGTTACCTTTCTGATGAAGCAGTTGTAGCAGATTTATCACAATCTAGCATGTCTTTAGTTTGTTTTATAATAGAACAATTGAATTTGCTTCAAGTTTCCAAACATGGCAGACATTATTCTACAGCAACCATTATTTCTTCATATATGTGGCAGTTGAAAAGCACTGCATTGTACAAAAAGCTGCAAAAATTTTTTATTCTGCCATCAATAAACAGGCTTCGACAGCTGTCTGTTGGAACTACTGTAGAAACTGGTGAAATTACATTGAACTATCTTCATCAAAGAACTGTAAATTTAACATCTGAACAAAAAATTGTTACTTTACTTGTTGATGAAGTTTACACTGCGCAAAGAGTAGAATACAGTAATGGTTCCTTTGTCGGATTGACTGCAGATGGTGCCCCAGCAAAAACTGCATTAACTTTTATGGTAAATTCTACATGCAGTAATTATAAGGATGTGGTTTGCATAATTCCCGTCAATAAATTGAATACCAAAATTTTGTGTTCATGGTTTAAAAGAGTCATGTTTGCTTTGGACAAATTTTTTTTGGTTATTGCCGTTTCTGTCGACAATCATATATGCAACAGGTGTGTTTTTGTCAGTTATTTCTTTGGTAATTTTCTTAATTTCATAAATATAATTCTACATTTAAACGTAAATTCTCTGTTGTTTTTAATCCTTTTTTTAACTTATTTTGCAGAAAGATGTACATAGAACTTGGGGGTAGTCAGTTGAAACACTGCATTGTGCATCCTACTCGATCTGATGAAAAGCTGTTTCTGTTGTTTGACACGACCCATAATTTTAAAAACATTTTTAACAATTTCATCAACAAGGGTAGATTTAATATTCCTACACATGCGAATGAAGACATTCTTGGAAAAACATGTTCACCCTGCTTCTCACATCTAAAACACGTCTACGCGATTGAGGAGCACAAACCTTTAAAAATCGCACATGCTTTAAAAAAAGTATCTTTAAATCCCAGTGGCATTGCACGGACTTCACCACAACATGCATTTGGTAAGTTTTACTTACTTTTAGATAGCATTTTAAATTATTATATCAAACCTAATATTTTCGGTAACTTTTGAAAAAAAATTGGCTTTTAAATTGTATTGAATATACAGTAGTGTGTAGTACTCAAACACAATCAAGTACGAGATATTTTAAATTGATTGCTTGTACTGTATTCAGGTGTTTTTCATGAATCAACGGTGCAAGCATTAGAGTTTTATAGTAAAGAGCATCCAGGATTTCTAGAAACTTCTCGGTTTTTAAAATTCATCAACACAATTTGGAAAATTTTACGGGTTAAAACACCGTTTGAAGGTAATTTTTTGTACATAGACAAAACGTGTATCACACTACCTGCGTTTAGATTAATCTCCAAAATTAGTTGATTTTATTGTTTTACCCATAGCATGATATAATAGACATTGATATATTATATTTTTATAGAGTTAAATGCCAAGCTTGTAATCACTATCTTACGTTCAATGTATTTTTTCAGAGATTAGAAAAAATGATAAATTGTGTGCACCTATACGAGTTGATGAAGTAAATTTGAAATATCTTGAAGCAGCTTCAAATATATTTATTTGGTGGAAACAATCAGGAAATGCTGGTTTGACTCACCAAACCTTTTGTGCGTGTATACAATCAATGAGTGCTATTCCAGAACTTGCTGAACACTTGAAAAAAAAACATGGTTTTGTTTACATACTTCCTGGAAAATTTACTTCGGATCCAGTTGAAGGTCGTTTTGGCTGGTATCGCCAAATGAATGGTGGCAATTATTTCATGTCGTTAAAACAGCTGATGCAATCAGAAAAAAAAATCCGTGTATTATCCTTAATGCAGCAGCATGCTCTTTTATCTGGCTCTTGTCTAAAGGAATTTGATGCTCTTCCTTTATTACAAACAAGTTTTGATATTGGAGCTGAAGAAAATGATGTGCTTTGGCTTAATGATGTTTTTGCTCGTGTTTCTTTGGATGATATAACATGTGCTGATGCCAATATAACATACTATGTAAGTGGCTATGTTGGCAGAAGCATATCTCGCCGGCGCAAGTGCTCATCCTGCAAAGAGTTGCTCATTGCAGGTGATGATTCCTTTTCAATTCACCACTATCTTCCAGATGAGTACAAACTGTTGTTTGAAAATGTAAATCGCGGGGGCTTGTCGCAACCATCCGAATTTATTTACACTGTGACAGCGCTGGCAGTGCAACATTATATGGCCATTCTATCCACTGGAGAACCGACAAAAACCAAGTTTTTATCCATGAGCAACCCACGATCTGTTTTTCTAAAAGCATTAATTAACATTGCCGCAGCAACTGAAACTCTCAGTAACCTATTGTCCCAGCAATGTTCTGCCGGTCATTTGAATTTCAAAGAAGTGGTTAAATCTACTTTTAATTGCTTTGCAAAGAATGAACTTAAACGGATAAATGCATTTAAAGTTGAAATGCCAGAAATATCAGTCAAAAAACTGCGAAAATTAACTTCAAAAAGCTCCCAGTTTTAATTGTATAATAGTTTGTTTTTTGTTATTTTGATAGTTTTGTTGCTCCTTGTTGCATTTTAAGCTTAATACTTGTTTATTTTTCTTTCTTGGCAAGCTATTTTTAGTTTTATTGCATGCTATATTGTTAGTTAGTTTTACTCTTTTCGCATGTACTAGTTTATTTTTGTTTTCCTTAAATAACTTTAGCCAATATATATTTAGTATTCTTAATGTGATATTGCTTAATGCCTTTATCGAAATAAAGATTTCAATTTCTTTGAACAAATAACCGTCAAGAAATCTTTAAACCATAACTAAAATACATTTAACCTTCAAACAAAAGATTTCGAAGCTTCGTATGACTTTTGATGCTATTTTCGCAGTAGCCCTTCTAACGTAAATAGCCAAAATGAGTTGTTGATCCCGGTGTTCTAATATCCCTACAAAATACAAACAAAAAACAAAAATAACTATAAAATAAGGATACTAAACAAGTAATAAAACATAAAAATATAAAATTAAAAAATCTTAGTAATAAAATCCTTGAAGAACTGCTGAACAGTTTCTTCATACTAATGAGGCATAACTATAAAGGTATAAGGAGATATCTTCTCATTGGCAAGTGACATAAAATAGATAAAGCTTAACCTAAATATATAACTCTGAATCAAAAGACATGAAAAAGCATGTTTGATGCCAAAGGTGATAACACAAAATTTTTCAATTTGGATTTATTTTATGACAGTTGCTAATGAGCTCAATTCTTCATTAAGTATCGATGAGAAGTTTTCCAAAAGATGGATAGTTTTTCATCAAGGCAAAGATCAGAGATGAACCAACTATGTTTTTGTGGATTCTGAATCCAGTCTGACTTTCTAAAAATGATAATTCAATCCAATCAGAGTTGGACAAAGTATGCAAAACTGACAGTCCACAATCCAATCAGTCCAAAAAATTTTTTGATTGCATGATCATTAATTATTTTACAATTAGGTAAAAGATTTAAGGTTATATAAGCAAAAAATCCTGTATACAGGGTGTTTCAAAAAATTTGACATTATTTGACATGCAAATATTACAGAAACTACATAGTTGAATCAAATGAAATTCAACAAGGTTAATGTTGAGCTGAACAAGATTTATTCCTGTAAATTTGAATAAGAAATTCAAAGGCACATGAATTTCGTGAAAGGTTTTGCAAATGTTCAATATGCACACTGCCTATAATGCAGCACAAGTGAAGTTGGTACTCTGGCTCCTCCTAAACATGCTGCAGCATGTCTTGGGTAACAATCTCCAGTTTAACTTTTGTGCAAGACAGGTAGTTAACAAAGAAACACCACCGCACTGGAGACTGTTACCCAAGACATGCTACAGCATGTTTAGGAGGAGCTGGAGTACTGACTTCACGTGTGCTGTGTCACAGGCAGTGCAGATATTGAACATTTGTAAAACCTTTTATGAAATTCAAGTGTCTATGAATTTCTTATTCAAATTTACAGGAATAAATCTTGTTTTGGTCAATTTTAACCTTGTTGAATTTTATTTGATTTGACTCTGTAGTTTCTGTAATATTTACATGTCAAATGATGTCAAATTTTTTGAAACACCCTGTATTATAACTCTATCCAACATCTAACCTTATTTTTAACATAAGTATAAAATGATGTTTGGGCTAATCATATATTTGCACTTCACTACTCCATTTATAAAGTATGAAACTTAATAAAAACACCATATAAATTGACAAACAGATAATAGACTAAGACAAATATCAAGCTGAAATAGCAAAATTCATGCATTATCAATTGCAATTTTCCAAAAAACTTGAATCAATAATTCATATTTAAAAAGTCATACAGCTATATTAATAAAACTAGATCAATCAAAAGCAATATTATTTCAAAAAAAATTTACATATCACAGTGAGACCTAATTAATTCAAGCTTTGATAATCTGACCTCTTTGCTTTCCAATTAGATTCTGCTAAAACAGATTTCTTCCTTTTGTTTACCCTGTTTATTGAGAAACTTTACAGTCTAACTCTGACACAAAAAATTTAGAAACAAACATGCTTGTTTCATTGTATTTTACCTTGTAGTCCAACACAAAAGTACTTTAAAGTTTACAATCAGTTAGGTGGTGACTGATTGTGGTGTACTTTTATTTAATTTGTGTGATTATTTTTAATAATAAAAGATAATATTAATTAATTTGTATTGGTTAATAACATGTGGTGAGCTTTTGTTTAAATTCGCAATCAGTACATGTTTTGAGCTCAAGTTGAAAGTCACAATCAATTAATATTAGTGTTTAAGTTTAACAAAAAATTTCCAAAAAAATTAGTCTTAAGCATGTCATCATCAGGGCCTCCATCTAAATGTCCTTGAGTGAAAATTTCAGCTGAAAAAGAGCATAGCAGCTCTGGCAATGTAAGCAAACCCACAAAAATGCTACTGGGTCATTCCATGTTAAAGGTATTGGACCCTCCAATTTGACTTTCTCTAAATTTGCTCAAAAATGTGTCAAATTGTTGTATATCATAATTGATCAGGAAACTTAAAATTCTAGCTCAATATTTATTGTACTTTATAAAATATGACTTATTGAAATTTGGTACCCCACTGAAGCAATTAGCATTTGTTCATTTTCTGCCATTTTTAAAAAAGCATTTCTCCAATTATAAAAATTGTGGAATGCTGATTTTTGGTATTTTGATCAACTTTCTGGTATAGGATATAAAATAATATAAAGATATAAAAAAAAAAGAACACATAAAACACTGTTTTTAAAAACAGTTTTTTAACATGCAAAAAAACTTTTCTTCAGGATATCATACACCAAATTTCAACTTTGTACTGAAACTGTTAAAGAGATGTAGTCATCTTGTACATGAAAAATTTAGTTTGAAGTGGTGTAGCTTTTTTTTAAGCTGGTGTTTTCTTTTTGATTTAGTGAAGTTATAGTCCAGTTGGTAAAAAGTACTCATGTTAAAAATTAAAGCAGTGCTATGTTTTGTATGGCAGCTACAGCTTTTAATATGGCCAAAAATTTGTTCTCATGTCAAAATGTGGACAATTTGAGACTCAATATTTTTACTATATTATAAGCTAATATTACTTTGACACTTGATCCACGTAATATACCAGAAAGTTGATCAATATACAAAAAATCAGCTTTTCATAATTTTTATAATTAAAAAAATGCTTCTTCAAAAATGGCAGAAAATGAGCAAATGCTAAGTGTCTTAGTGGGATACCAAATTTTAATAAGTCATCTTTTATAAAGTACAATGGATATTGAGCTAAAATTTTCAGTTTTCTGGTCAATTATGATATTTATACAACATTTTGATACACTTCAAGCAAATTTAGAGAGGGTCATGCTGGAACATTTGTGTATTTCAGGACATTTGACACGAAATGACCCAATTCAAAACAAAAGAGCATTTTAAGTAAAAGTGGAGAATGAAAATTGGAGATCAACAATTTCTGACATTTTAAAAAAGAAAAATGGCTTGCAAAAATCCAGAGTTATAATCTGCTCATTTTTTTTGGTTTACAAATGTCTGCTTTTGAAATCTGCCAGTGACATGCAATATGTTAATTGAAAAAACCAAATATTTTGAGCAAAAACTTGGTATCGAAAGTTTTTTATATTCCCATGGTTGGTTAGATTGTTTTAAGAAATGGCATGGAATATCACTAAAACTTGTACAAGGAGATTTGGTGCTGCTAATCTTGCTAATGTTGCAAAAGATTGAGTTTGCAAGAGGTAATTGCTGAATATGCATTAGTCATTTATTATTACTTGAAGACAGAAGACATTTATTACTTGGACAAGACTGGACTGTTTTATTGATTAGAACTAGATGTAACCTTGGCTACTGGTCCAGTAATAGGAAAAAGAAAAACAAAGAACAGATCACAGTGGCCCTTTGCTCAAATCCAATGGAAACAGACAAACTATAGCTTTTAATGATTTGTTAAGCAGCAAAATCACACTGTTTTGGAAATGGTTTCAATTGTAAATGTCTATGTCACTAACTAACATAACCGAAAAGCTTGGATAACAAGTAAGGTGTTTATTGCGTGGCTTACAGAGTTTGACCAGTCTATACCGTAAAGAGTAAAAATAAAAAGTTCTACTTCTGTGTGAAAATGCAACCAGTTACAAAGTTGCAAAGAATTTAAGTGATTTCCAAATTATTTTCTACCGCCAAATTTAATAACTCATCTTCAATTGAACAATGCCAGAATAATCAGAAATTTTAAGTTATACTATCGCAAAAGATTAACAAGGTATTTTTTGAATGCTATGAAAAATGACAAAACAACAGCCATTAACCTTTGGGAGGCACTACATTTAATCAAGAAAGCATCTGGTCTTTCAGAGGTGAGCATGAAAATGATAGGTGATGAAACTTTGTCAGAAAGTACTTAATGGAAAAGGAATGCCAGAAGATTGGAAGACTAGTGTGATTGTGCCAATCTACAAGGAAAGGGAGATGTGATGAACTGCAGAGCACACAAAGGAGTGAAATTATTGGAACATGGAATGGAGATTGTTGAAAGGGTATTGGAGAAAATATAAACATTGGTGGTGGTGGATGATACACAATTTGGCTTTATGCCAGGAAGAGGGACAACAGATGCTTATTTTATAGTGAGAAAAATGCAAGAGGAATACAGGGAGAGGATAAAAAATTGTACATGTGTTTCATGGATTTAGAGAAGACCTTTAATAGAGTTCCATGAAGAGTAATGCAATCGACACTAAGGAGGTAAGGACTACCAGCAATCTTAGTGAAAGCAGTGATAAGTCAGCATGAGGGTTTAATGACAAAGGTTAAACTTGGATCTGAATTCTCAGAAAAATTTTATGTAGCAGTTGGTGTACATAAGGGTTATCAGGTTCCAATACTATGTGTGGTCATGCCTTTAAATTGATCAAACATCCTTTTTTTGGGGTTATAGAAAAATTTTTTTCATTAACAGAGTTATAAACATGAGGAACAAACTGCCCTCTGATATTGTACCTAGTTTGTCTTTGCATGAATTTAAGCATTGTGTCTCAAATTTTGTCAATTTACATTTTGATAATTTTGGTATTTGATTCACAAACATCAATTAGTCTTTCTAATTTGAAAGACTGGAAGTTGCTGCATCAATACCATTGTTTCTTTTTCTTTCTCTTTGTTTAAGTGTGTCTTTTATAGTACTATTGCATATTTTTATTATGTCTTTGTTATCTGTAAAATGTAACAAATTACCTATCTGTGTTTGTTGCCACTGTCTTCATATCTATCCCAATCTTAACATTATATTAAAATTTTTATTATTATCTTTATGTTTTTTACTGTAAAATTTCCTTAGTGATCTCTCTTTTTCATTGTACTGTTTGAATCTTTACAACAAACAAGAAAACAAACAAACAAACAAAAAACAGATTTATAAACCGCTTAAACATATTATTTATTTGAAATTTTATTTGAAAATACAACACCATGGTGCTAGGTACACACCCCAGCACACTAATAGGTGAGGAATAAAAAACAAAAAAAGAAACAAGTCAAAGCAAGAAACAAACAAAGTGTAATACTCAGTAGACAAGTGAAGTAATATTGTGGAGGTCAAATTTTTTAACATGGATTTTAAAACTAGATAGGCTTGCAGCAGATACAATATCTTGAGGGAGCTTATTCCAAACATCCAGTATACAATTAGTGAAGAAATTTTTGAACTGATTTTGTTTAGGATGAGTGAAAGACTGAATGGTCCAGTTGTGTTGATGTAGATTATAACCAGAGTTGCAATATGAAAAAAATTATGAAAATTTAAATCTGACAAATTGTGACATATTTTGTACATTAAGAAAAGGTCATATTACACTCTACGATATTCTAAAGATTTTATGTTAAGCTTTTCTAGGCGGTCATAGTAAGAACAAAAAGAAATGTTACAACGAGTACAAATTTGACAAGTAAAATGGCACTGAACAGATTCAATGGTAATAATATCTTTCTTTAAGTATGGAGACCAAACAGGTGTATTGTATTCACGCTTAGGTCTAACATAAGTAAGCTCTTAATAAGGTCCAAACATTTTTTGAAAGCAGTGTAACACACGATATGCACAGAGTGAAGCAGTATGCTGAATGCAACAAATGTAATGATACCATTTTAAATTGTGCGAAATATTAATCCCAAGGTCAATTACAGTGTCAGCACAAGAAACATCCTCAATACCTATAAAAAACTTACTATGTGCATTACACAAATTTTTAGCTGTAGCCAGATGTTGACATTTAGAAGGCGATAAAGAAAGTTGACAATGAAGTAGCCATGATGCTAACTAAACTGTCGAGATCACATTGCAACTGAGCAGCATTGTGACTATACGGCTTTGCATCATCAGCATATAAAAACACATCACTAGTATTAGCAGAACTAGATGTACGTACAAGGTTAACAATGTCATTAATATATATAACAAATAACAGTGGGCCAAGGATACTTCCTTGGAGAACACCACTAATAACTGGCAAGGTATCAGAGAAACTATTATTAACACACACTTTTTGAACATGATTACTAAGAAAAGATCTAATCCAATTGAGCACATTGCACTGAATGTCATATGAGTTTAGCACAGATATCAACTTAGAATGCGAAACACTGTGAAAAAGCTTTAGCAATGTCAGTATACACAATGTCAGTCGTAATGTTAGAATTATAATTACAGAACCAGTTATTCAACACAGTGAGCAGTTGAGAGCAGGTGGATCTATTGGGAAGAAAGCCAAATTAATTCGAAGAAAGAAGATTGAAAGAGTGAAGATGAGAATGTAATATTTCAGCAATAATGTACTCCAGAGCACGGCATAAAAAACAAGTCAAAGAAATAGGACAGTAGTTACAAGGAAGATCTCGAGAACCTTTTTTGTGTATGGGAACAATGATGGCAGAACGCCATTGCAAAGGTATAACACCTAATTTTAAACTAAGATTGAATAAGTGTAAAAGTATGTCGAGGATAGGAGAGGCACTCTTTTTAAAAAATAAGCAGGAATACCATCGGGTGATTGTGATAACTTATAGGAAATCATTGAAATAGCGTAGCAACATCATAAACATCCACTGTCACATCATTCATACATTGTTGGGGAAGGATTTTTGAAGAGAGGTTGAGATCATTGCCATCATCCACTTTGTACATATTATGAAACATGGAGTTTAAAGCGTCAGCTTTCTCAGTATCAGTAACAGCTAATTGATTATCATGTTTCCAGAGGGGAGGGATCTCTGGTTTAAATTTGAGTTTGTTTTTAGCATAACTATAGAATTTTGAGAGATTTGGATTTTCACACAAGGAGTTTTCAAAGTTTTCATATCATTGCAAGACAGCCTTGTCATAGTTTTTGGAGATTTTATTGTATTCAGGTTTAGCAGTAGAATCACTTCTGCATAGCTGATAAAGTTTTTTCTTTTCTTTTAGCAATTTACGAATATTAGCTGGTCTTTTGGGTTTACTCGCAAAAGATTTAGGTGGTATATGCAGACTGATCAAGAGCTGCAGTTGTTTGCACAAGGTGTCATACAGGAGTTGTACATTGTTGCCACAAGAACTAATAATATTTTGCCAGTCAACCAGTAGGAGTTCCTTTTCTATTTTGTTATAATCAGCTTGTTTAAAGTCAGGTGATAAGGTGGTGTGCGAAGGAACACATATTAGTTACAAAAAGTGACCAATATGCTGCCGAAGTGATAAAGAAATGTTCACAAAAATAATATCAATGATATACACAATATATAAGAGCATAAAAGAAAAGTAAGCATTAAATTCAATCATGCATTCTCATAAACAAGATTAAAATAATGAACTTTGAGGCAAGACTTGAAATTTGACAGTGAAGTTACAGATTTTATAGAAGGTAGTAAATTATTCCATACAGTAAGAGCAGAATATCTGAAGGCATTTGAAACAGGTAAACATTGTTTTTACAGGTGTAAAATCGAACTTTATTTAAAAGCACTAATTTATGCAAACAACAGTTTCCTGTTTATTTTAAATATCAGGATTTTTGTTTGTGAAACTAACCTGGATCCCCCCTGTGATTATTGTTCTTGAATGTTGCTTCTTGAACGTTTACCTCAAAATTTTCCAAATGCAATAAGCAAACAAAATCAAGTCTTTTCAAGAAGTCAACATAAACAATTTTTTTTCAACAAAACTAACTCTGAATCCCCTTACTACACCACAATAGAATAAAAAAGAAAACAAAAGGAAGAGGATTTCTTCAAAAAGCAATAGTAATCACAGGGGGGATCCAGGTTAGTTTCACATACTAAAATCCTGATATTTAAAATAAGCAGAAAACTGTTGTTTGCATAAATTAGTGCTTTTAAACAAAATTCAATTTTACGCCTATAAAAACGTTTACCTTGAGACTTTGCAATATTTAGGAAAGACAGATCTACAAGACGATTAGCACAATGTCAGATATATAAACCACTTTGGAGCTGAGACAACACAATTAAATCTTTCAGATAATCAGGTGTGCTACCATGTATACATTTGAGTAGTGTCAGTGAAATTTTATATAGAATACGAAAATGAACAGGTAAAATATGCAATTCCATGGCAAGTTTATTAACAGATACACCTTTTCTCCAACAAAATCTACGCTTAGCATACACAAAAAAAACACAGTTATTTAATAATATTTGAAGTTTAGATAATAGCTTTTGAGATAACCCATAGTACATGTTTTTTTTAAATACATTATTTCAATTACTAACCAATGACTTTGTAATAAAGTCTTATTGAAAAAATAATTTTTTTAATCTGTTTGTTTTTCTGTTTTTTTTCTGCTGTTGTGCTACACTACTGGATCAGCTTATTATTTTTATTATACTGTTTTTCATCATTGTAATTTCTATACTTCCATTTTTTTGACTTGTACAATAATTTTGCAGGCGTTACTCATAGTAATCTTAAAACCTAAACTTGCAGATAACAATTTACTGAATTTACTGGTCTCACATCAACATTGTTATTTTTTGTGTTATATTCGGCATAAAAGCAACACAAAAAACAATATTTAACAATTTATTATTATACTGGCTGCATTCCAAACTGACTGACTGGTTAGTCTAGTAGTGGCTAACTACTTGAAAAAAAATTTTTTATACTGACTGGTCCAGAATCTAGACCAGTGCTTCTCAAACCTTGGGTCGCGAAGGCTTGTAAATTACCGCGCGTAAAAGAAAAAGATCTGCGTGCACAAGATTCGAGAAGTGAAGAACCTTCTTGAGGTGTCATTACGAATTTAAGAAGAAAAGGAAGAAACCTTTTTTTTAGGGAACACTAGATTTTGGAGAGAAAAACCAAGAAATCAGAGACAGATTCTAGGTGAAGATCTTTTTTTTTTTTTTTAGAGATCACTACGTTTTCACCACGCTCAGTTAAATTTTTGGGTCGCAGTCATCTTCGCAAATCGTTGTTTTTAGCGATTTTGGGTCGCCGAAAAAAAGGCTTGAGAAACACTGATCTAGACCAGTGTTCTCCAACCTTTACAAAAAGCGACCCAAGTTAAAGAATTTATTAACAATACCAGTACACACGACCCCAAAGCAAATACAAAATGATTCAACTATAAATTTAAAATGTTCGTCGTCGTCATCGTTTGAAGGGCATCCACTCCAGGCCAGACACAAACAGAACTGGGGCCGAGGGTTTATCCTTTTACTACCCCAGACTGCTGCACTGCCTGGATCAGATGCTGGCAGTGATGTCATTAAGCCAGCATCGAGTTTCGTCATCCAAAACCGTCAGACCGCGTGCTCCATGTGGTGCCCGATGTATGGGGCACATTGTTAGTACATGGTCTGCGGTTTGCTCAGAGGCGCCACACTCGCAATTCGGTGAAGGAGCGAGACCCCATTTGTGCATGGACGAATGGAATCGCCCAACACCAGTCCGCAGGCGGTTGAGCTTAACCCAAGCTGCTCGGGGTAAGCCCATCCCAACAGGCCTGACACTGGTCCCGGGCACAAAAGCACGGAGCCTGGAAGCACTTTCACAGTACTCCGCGTTCCATTTATGATTTGTCCATTCAGAGGCGCGGATGCCAAGTCTGGCAAGATTGTCCAAGAGATTCCGCGCACCTTGCACAAACGGGCGTCTGGATCTTAGTCTCACTTGGCCAGTATCTGAGGACCCACTTAAAAGACCATGCAAAATATGATCGGGGTCCAGAGATCCACGGTAAGCCAAGGAGAGTGTCGCTCCCATTCGGCGAAGCTCAGCTGGCTGGATGCCTGAAAGTACAGGTAGGTGGTCCGTTGGAGTGGGACGCAGGCATCCAGTAACTATGCGCAAGGCGTCATTCAAGACACTGTCAATGAGGCGAGTGTGAGCACTGCGACACCAGACTGGCGCACAGTACTCAGCTGTTGAGTAGACTAGAGACAAGGTGGCTATGCGTAGTGTTTTAGCACCAGCACCCCATCCCGAGCCCACGAGTCGCCTCAGCAGTGTGACGCGCGATGATAGTTTTTTGCGCAATGCCACTAAATGGTGACGAAACGTGAGCGATCTGTCCAGTTTTACCCCAAGGTATGTAGGGGTTGGACAGAACGGTAAAAGTCTACTATTGTTGTAGACCTTTAGCTCACGTTTGGCCTCTCGGTTGTTTAAGTGAAAGGCTGTCGTCACCGTCTTAGTGTGACTGAGCTTCAACCTCCAAGTCTGGAGATACGCTGACAGTGTAGACATGTCTTGGCTTAATGTCCCCTCCAAGTCCTTCCAGTTTCCAGAAGAGTGCAACAATGCTAAATCATCAGCATAAGCAAACTTGCTGGAAATCATGGAAGAAAGATCGTACGTATAGATGTTAAATAGGAGGGGAGCCAAGACCGATCCCTGAGGAACGCCGTTTTTAAGACGGCGTAGCCTGCTTTGCTTGCTGTCACCGGTGGTAAGGGTGAAACTTCGATTTCGGACAAGCTCCATGATCATTTTGACCATGTGCTTATCCGGAAGTAGTCTCAGCAGCTTGCAGGTAAGGCCACGGTGCCAGACAGTGTCATAAGCAGCTGTCAGATCGATAAATACGGCACCGGCCTTCTTTTTAGCCTCGAAAGAATCCTCGATGTTCTGGGTTAGCAGAACAACTTGATCTACGGTTGACTTCCCGCGTCGGAACCCAGCCTGCTCTTTAGGGAGCAGTGGATCGATTAATGGTTCAACGCGGGCGTGGATAAGCCTCTCGAGGATCTTGTAGGGGACACAGAGCAGAGATATCGGTCGATAACTCTTTGGGTCCCCCACGGGCTTTGCTGGTTTTGGGATCGCGACCACAAGCGCTCTTCTCCAGATCTTGGGAATTTTGAGTCGGCGCAAACAGGAAGAAATGAAGTCACGTAACCAGGACTTCAAAGCAGCTCCAGCATGGAGTATAAGCTCGGGGCAGATGGAATCAGGACCCGGAGCTTTACCTGGTTTTAAATGTTGAAGGGCAGCAGCAAATTCTCTCTGTGAAAAATTGTCAGAGATATTTACTGCATCTGGTGTTGTGGCCCTCCAAAGGTCAGACACTTCTTGAAAGACAAGTCGAGATGACTTGCGATCAACAGCCTCGTATTTCCCATTTCTAACCAGCTGAGATGCAATAGCATCGGCTGAAACGGGACAATGACGAGGAGAGTGTCGTGACCTACCAGTAAGGTTGTTCAAGATACTCCACGCTTTTCGACTAGAGTGTGAGAAGTCAATGCTCCGAACTGCCTCGGACCATCGATCCCTCCGTTTTCTGTCAAGCTTGGCAAGCAGAGTTGTAGCAGCCAAACTTGAGTCGTCTCCCTGAGGAGACTGCAGAAAGGTTTTATAGAGGGATTCACACTCTGCATCCCAACACGGAATATAGTTATTTCGATACCCGCGTGGGATAGTCTTCTTGGCTGCTTTCTTAATGATGTTACAGAAGTCCTGGTAAGCCGCATCCACATCAAGTGAATCAGGCGGCAACAAAGTCTTTGCGAATTTATTCGTCAAAGCAATGTAGTGACTCCAATTGGCCTTGCGGAAGTTCCATCGCTTAACAGGCATGCTTGGCACTGCCATAGCAAACCTTGGTGGTGTAATAAGCGAGGGTCGATGTTGTGACCTGGGAAACTTCTCAAGGACACGTCTATCCGGTAAGCGACTGTTTGGACCTACGCTAGCGAAAGCTAGGTCTGGATTGGTGCCAGTGTTCCAGCGGCCGGAATAAAAACTGGCAGCGTCCTTGGCATTATATAGGAGGGCAAGACAATTAATACTTGCCCATCCAGCCAAGCACTCACCATCCGGACTGTTGTCATCATAACCCCAGTCAGCATGACGACAGTTACAATCGCCAGCGTACAGACAGGGGTGAGGAAACACTGGGAGATCCAGGGTTCGCAATCGCGTTGGCGGTGGTTTGTAGACGTTGACTATTTTATAGCCATCAACGTCCACACACAGCCACTCGATCTCCGATGTCGGTGGAGATTGGTCCAAAAGCGTGTATCTCAGTCGCTCGTGAACAAACGTGGCAAGGCCATGCTTCCTGCTTAAAGAAGACCCAGCTAGTTGGTAGTGTGGTAGCACCAACTTCTCTGCATCAGTGCAGTGGGTCTCCTGCAGTAGGATGACGAGTGCCTCAGACTGCATAGCGAGGTGATGAAGAACATTCATCTTGCTTGCAGTGAGGCCTTCGATGTTCAGCTGAAGAATAGTGGGTCTTCGGAACTTGTTGGCAATGTGCCCTGAAAAGGGCAGTTTTATCCTGACATTGCCCCGTCCTGAAAAGGACGTTTGCCGATTAACAGACCCACACTTTTAAATTGAACATCGGAAGGGTATCCACCCATTCCGATGTTCAATTTAAAATGTTAATAGCTATAGATGGTAAACTGAACAAACTAATTACACGGACTGATCAAAACGCGTTTAAATGGATTAATAATTATATTTATTAATGGGACGATTGTGGTTGCTTTCTGTCCACCAGCTTTTAAAATCATGGCGGGGTTTTGCTGCCAGACAGCAAAACCACGCCACACAACAAAAATAAGGTGCCAGACAAATATCACCAATATAGAAACCAATTAATTTCGTTTGAACAACTGTACACATTTTAGCTCAGGAATTTCAAGTGCAGAATTCCAGTAATAAAGCGACCCCACAAAATATTCAGGCGACCCCATTTGGGGTCGCGACCCACAGTTTGACGAACACTGATCTAGACCATGAAGAATAGAAAACTCTTAAATTAGGCATAATCGTTTACCAGAACGTTGATTTGCTAGCATTTAGACTTTTTAATAATAGCTTAAAAAACAGTTTAGAAGGGTATTGAATAATGTGTTGTTTGACTGTCAGATTCAACAATAAATTGCAGTTCAGATTAAGGAAGTTGCGGATACAAAATTTTGTGTCTGCAGCCCGCAAATATTTTTTACATGTGACCGTGACACTGCACCACGCTTCACTGCAAAATTGTTACAAGACGTTCATCCATTGAAGAAATCAATTTTGAGATAGTGGAGTTATGAATCTTTTTGCAAGCTCTTAAAATTGCATTTCACAGTTCATTCTTACTTGTAAACTGTTTATTTCCATGATATGTATCTTCTTTTTAATGATGCTCCAAAGATTTTCAATACAATTCAGATTTTGTGACGATGGCGGCCACTCCATTAATCTCTCACCCGCAAAGGCGCACCTAGGGGGCTGATTTCGAGATCATGTCAGCCGCCTGTAAAATATTTTTGTCAGCTCCCTTGATTTGGTTTAAAATTAAAAAAAGTAAATATTGGCGCGCTTCGTTTGCTTGTTTCAATCTAGATCACGTTTTCTTAACTTCTTTTTTCTCTACAAGCTCAATTAAAACGTTTATTTTTCTTGTGTCGACAACTCGGTGATAAATTGGTAATTGATTGCTGTTATAGTCTCACTGAGATACGCGGCAGCAACTTTAAAAGCTTTTTTTTGAGGTCATATAGTGGTTTTATTTTTTATTTATTTATTTGAATCAGACTCACAGTCCATAACAGAAAAAAAACAAAAACAAAACAAAACAGCAAAAATTACACGGAATAAGAGACAAATACAAAAAAAACAAAAAAAAAACAACGCTTTAAATCTGAGTGATGATTTTTTGTTGTTTCAGAACTGTTAGTTATTTTAATTTGTTCTAATCTAAATTTGGGCTGCGTTGAAAACAATTTTCGTAAGTTTGGCTATTTTAAATCATTATTGTCGTGTTTCTTAAGCTTTGTTTCTTTGTTTAGAATTATGGAATAACGCTTCAATAGATCTTAAACCAAACTTGGATTGAGCGTTCTTGTCAATTAGTCTACTAGCTTGGCCATTAGAAAACAAATTGAATCAAAACAATGATTGAAAATTGGACTTACTGAAAATTGGTCAAAGATTGAAGATTAAACTAAATTGAATGTTTGTTCTTTACTTTGTTTGTGATTTGTGAAAATGGAACTATAGGCTTACAATAAACTAAAAACAAACAGAAGAGATCTTAAAGCCTTCGTGACTCGGCAAATTAACCAATTTAATAATTTTGTTAATGGTGATAATTTAAATCAAACCACTTTTGAAGACAAAAGGCTTTCACTAAAATCTGCGGTTGATAATCTACGAAAAAATTTAAAACTTTTGTCAAACGCACAACTTGAGTTACCTAATGATAAATTTAATGAAGCTGTGAATGACCTTGAAGAAAACGAGTTTTTTTCGAAGAGAAAGAGACAATAGCTGTAGGTATTAAATGTGAATTTGATAAATTTTTTCTCTCATATACAAAAAGTAGCGAACTTGATAAAAAGAAACTTAATGTGGACAAACCTAAATTCAAACCGAGGATCTTTGTGTGCCAAAGGAGGACGGAGATATTACTACCTTCAATTTAAGAAAATGTCGCATTAAGGACTGCTTTTATTTAACTGGTCTGACGCATGATCGTAAACAACTGGTCGTATTACTTAATGATAACATTATCATTTTTTCTTCAACAATACAATCAACTTTACAAAACTGTTTGAGCGCTAGAGAGGTGTGGGAAAGTCTAGAAGCTAAATTTCTCTTGGAGTCCATTCTAGAGGCAATATTACACAGACTTCAAGAAGTGAAGCCAAGGACATCTTGTTCCGCAAAAGAATTGAGACGATTGCTTGAACACTTAAAAACATATGTTCGACATACTAAAGAATCTGGGTGTTCGAAAGATCTTGATTGTTGCGCCACCGTAGATGTAATTGAACAAAAAATTAACCGATTCCCTCGCGCGTAATTTTAGAAGGTGGGTGTTTCGCGAACATCGAGAAAAAAGACTAAATGTCGAATTTTTTGTCATTTTTCTCAACAACGAAAAAGACTTAGAAAAACGACTTCACAAATCGCACTCAACTCAAATAAACAGACAAAAACACGTAAGTGTAAATAAATTACATGCCAAATAACTTTTCTAACTCTCGTTCGCTTTGTGGTAAAGAACGCCATAAATTTGTAGATTGTGAAAAATTTATTAGCTATAGTTCAAAACAAAGGACCGAAGCAACAAAACGTTTAGAATGCTGTTTCACGTGTTTATCTAGTATGCACCTTCATCCCAAAAATTGTAAATACAGACATGCATGTTTAAATTATGGAAAATCTCATCACACAATACTCAAATGCGTTCCAACTAAATCAATTGCTAACTTGAACGACAAGAGCACTCTCAATCAATTCTCTGAACGTGTCGGCTCCACCCTTTAAACCAGTGATTTCAGAAGTTAGATCTACAGATTTAAACTCCAAATGTTACGGCAAACATGCCTCTGTAACCTATGTTCATTTACTGGATAATGATGGTAAATGGCATAAATTTGTCGCACTATTCGACACTGGTAGTGATGTAACTCTTGTGCGGAAAGAAGTATTTTCTTTCCTAAACTTGAATCGTAAACAGTAGTGGCTTTAATAGGGTGCGAACGCAGCGGCCGCACAAGGCCCCCTACACAAGAAATTGCTCTATTTCTTCATAGTAGCACCAGGACGTCGATGGCATGTCAAAAAGAAAAGAAAACAATTTTGAAGATCAACTGCATGTATGGCGAATCGAACCCACTTCGAAATACGTATTGTTCAAAACAATTACCAATTTCAACACAGCCACAACAACTTTATAAAACCGGACAATTGAAGCGTCAAAAAAAGGGAACAGACAACAAGAAATCTAAAGAAACAACTCGGACTCAGAGAGGAAAAGGAAGTTTTGAAACTATTACTGTTGGTTCTTCTCGGATTAATTCAATAACAGACAAATCTATTTAAATGACAGACATTTTAAGATTATAATATATATTCTGTTTGTGTTTGGGTTTAATCGTTTTTTACAGTTTGATATAAAAATAATTTTTATATTGTGTGTTTAATTTGCAACAATTACGTTTGGAAGACCACATTAGGACCCCGACTACAACCGTGAGTACTATTTCTTCTTTTTCTTGTGTATATAATATGTAAGCCTGGCACTTCATCAGCACAACACTCGGTCGCGCGGCAAATACTTAAAAATCTAAAATTATGACTGATGATCAACCTGCTTCGAAACACTAAGTGATGGTGAAAAGCTCCATGCCTTGATTTCTTGTCTTGACCACAAAACGCTCGGCCTAGTTCAACCTTTAATTTCTCGGAATCATAGTTACGAACAAATAAAAACCTTTTTCATTGAAAAGTTTAATCCATCCCTGGCAGAAAGAGTCCATGCCATAATGTCAGTACATTGTTTGGGTGACGTAAAATCTTCCGAATTTTATAATAGATTAAGATCATCTAATATCTAAAGATGACTTGTCTGATGCAGTTCTTTGCAAATTGAATGATTAAATTGCCTCAACAAGTTCAACTCTCCTTGATTCCCATCTTAGGAAGACCTCTTCAGTTTGCGGCTGCAGTTGATGCCGCGATGCAACGATTGGGTATGTCGTCTAGTGTTTGCTCCGTGGGTTGTCGTCACTTACGATCAATTTCAGAATCTAGTGCTAAGGCGGAAACGGGTCCTTCAAACGATTTAAATTTTGAAAGTTGTTAGACAAGAAAATTTTCTTTTAACACTCAACTGCAGCAGCTTACCCAAGATATTAATGATTTAAAAAATGTTCAGTGAAGTTCTTCAGACGCAGGTACATCTTTTTGTAGTACTAAACCTCGAAATAATAGAATTTTTATCGTCCCAAAAATTTTGCTCCAATGAGAAGTAGAAAGTCTTCTTTTCCCAGATTTCCAAATAATTTCCAACAAGATTCGGCACTTAGATATGGTACTAAGGATGTAGCTAAATCATCTCCGTTTTGCTTTTATCATTAGCGATTTGGGCGAGATGCCCATAGATGTGTTCAACCTTGTTCATGGCAGGGAAACTAGTAAGTCATCACGCGAAGTGATCTGCGGCCGTAATGACCTTATTATTTCTTGTTGATAGCGGTGCATAGATTAGTTTAGTGAAACCCTTGTCATACGAACGTCAAAATCTACAAGCTGGCAAAGCTTTAGTGACTGTTAACGGTGCACCCATTGCTACTTTTGATTCTCGTACTATGTACGAATAATTTTTTGAATGTACAATCTTTTGTAAGTATTTCTGCCATATTTTGAGATTCCTAGCGGGTTTATTATATTTTTTGGCAGATTTTTGAATAAGCTAGGGTAAAGGATTTAGTAAAATAGGGAGAAAACAGAAGTTTGTGCCTTTGGGGCCGGAGGTGACGTGTGCTTCCACTGCTTTGATTGTTCTTTTCGGGTGGGTAGTGATGAATCCAGGTGTCATCCATAGTGATGAATTGAGCTAGAAAATTGTCTTCAACTTTAAACAGTTCAAGATTTCCCTTGGACACAGTGCACCTGGTGTGTTATTCTTTTCACTGAATCCTTAACACTAGCGTATTCGAAAATCTGCAAGAAAATTAATAAACATGCTAGAATCTCAAAATTTGGCAGAAATACAAAAGATTGTACTCTCAAAAAATTATAGGTTTGACCATGCATCAACGCTTCTTATACACGATGCTTAGAACTTTTCATACACCTTTCGTACATCTCCTTTGAAGAAGTAACGACGTTTCGTTGGATTTTTGTTCAGTTCAGTTCAGTTCAGTTTTCTTTTATTTCTGCTCCGCCACATAATAAAAATACAACTATAATTTAATAATAAACGTAAGACTGCGGATTAGAAAAAGGAAGAAGCAACAAAACGAATGTACGTTGTAGCTTGCTAAGATAGCAATGAATTATTTTATAGACGTTGTATTACAAGAAGCAAGTATTACAAGAAGCAAGAATTATTTGTAACTGACAAGGTTTCCAATAATATAAATAGGGGCCGATTTTTTAAAACACTTTGATTTATCTTTCGACTTTGCCTCTATGAAACTCTTTCGTGCTGGTTGTAATTCTCGTTGGGAACTTCAAACTAAAAGTATCGCTCATATTAGTGCTCCTAAAACTTTCTTGCCCAGCGACAGATATTTGAAATTACTCGCTTCGTTTCCTGACTTGAGTACTCCTCCGAATAAGCATAAACCTGTCAAACATTCTGCAGAGCATCATATTATAACTAGAGAGTATCCTTGTTCTTCCAGGCCACGTCAGTTGTCTCCTGAGAAACTAGAATTTGTAAAAAAAGAAATTGACTACCTTCTTAAAAGCGGTATTATTAGTTGTTCAGAAACTCCGGTGTCTTCGGCTTTACACTTGGTTCCAAAAGGTCAGCCTGAAGCTGTTCCTGATCGTTTGTTCTTTTTTTTTTTTTTTTTTCGCACCTAAAAGAAACAATTGATAATAATTGAAGATCGTTACCCAACACTGTCAGTTTTGCTTGTGGAAGTCGCTTGTGTAAAAGTAAAGACGTTTTAATTTTTTTTAGAGATCACAATGTCTTGAGACAGCAAGTGCCTCTCCATGCTTTGGATCACCCAATAGTGGCCCCTTAAATTGAAGATTTTTTTAGTTTAGTGATCACTTTGTCTTCATGCTTTGGTACACTCAATAAGCTTAATGACTCCCCTAATTTGAAGACCTTTTTTTTTAGTGGTCACTTTGTTTTTATACACTAAAAATGGCTTTAGCTACCTTTTTTAGTATACTGAATAGTAACCCCCTTATTTTTTTTACACCAGGCCCCTTTTTGCAAGGCCATCACTCATCGTAAACCCGTAAAACATCGTAAACCCCGGAAATTTAAATTTGGGACTGCTGGAGGTGGGTTTCAAACAGTAGACTCTGCTTTAGTATCGTTGTGGATACAACGTTATGATAAAAAAGCATCAAACTCCCAAGCAAAAAAACCCAATTTTTTGAGAATAATCATTTCCTTAATCCTATTGAAAAATTTATTGCTTAGAAATCCGAGGACGTTGATATTCTACTTGGTTTTGACTCTGCTGATTTAATGGTACCCATGCCTATCCCATGGCCTATGGCGCCGTAGTTTGGATGAGATGCTTAACCGGTGGTGACCGGTGGTTGCTACGTTTTGTGGTTGCTAAATCTTTCGTTGCTCCTGTGAAAGAACAATCCATACCCCGGTTAGAGATAATGGCAGCAGTAATTCTATCATGCATAATTGCATCGATTCGTAAAGTACTTTCTTTTGATTCAATCACTTTGTTGCACTGGTTGAACAATTCAGCATCCAAATTCAAACCATTTGTTTCTACTAGGTCCAAGAAATTCAGAAGACTTTATCTAACCTCTCTAATTGTTTTTGTTACATTAGATCCTGTGACAATCCTGCGGACTTTTAAATAACCCTCTAACAAATTGAGCGTCTAGCATGAAAGTTCTTCATTCTTAAAAAAATTCCAAAAGCGCCTGTAAATTTAACACTAGTTTCACAGAAGACGTTGTTCAAATATCCGAGCAAGAAGAGAAAACTAGAGGTTATAAATTGCACTTTTTATCTGCTGCAGACAATTTTATAGAAAGATTGTTTTCAAAAATTTCCACTTGGCCAAAACTTCTAAGAATCGTAATTTCTTGGCTTTGTCGACCACTTCTTCATCGTAATTAACGAAGAACAAACTTAAGCGGTGATGAGTTGACAAACGCAAAATTAACTTTGTTTTGGCTTGCGCAGAAAGATTTTTGACTACCCTACCAACAAACATTGTGGAAAAAGCTGAACCTTGCTGTATCGGAAGATGATCCTTCTGGTTTACTTTGTATTCATGGCCGTTTTTCAAACTGTCCCTGGAGAAACTATGTTTTGAACCTTTTCCCGCTATTAGGAAGCAACAAATTAGTAGAACTTTTTGCTTTATGCCTTCATGAAACTTAGGCCATCATAGTCGCCAATTTACATGAGCGTGGAATTCACATAACTAGAGGAAAGAGGTTGCTTAAATCAATTGCATCACGCTATATGAAATGTAGGCTATTTCGAAGACGTTTATTAGAGCAACAAATGGGACATCTACCCAAATTTTGCTTTACTTCGCATTCTCCACCATTCACTTTAATCACTTTCATCGCTTGTATTGTTCTTGACTACTTTGGTCCCGTTAAGATGAAAAAAACTAAAAACGTCATTATAGATTCTTCTATACTTTTGATAACTTGTACAACAACAAGTTTAATACATTTGGAAATTACCGAAACCCAAACTATTGACGACTTTTCGCTCGCTTGGCGGAGGTTTATTTCTAAAGGGTGTGTGCATCCCGTTCACGTCTACAGCGACTCAAAAAACGCGTTTGTGGGAGCGCAAAAACCGATCCTCAATTGGATCTCTGGCTGGGATGTGACGAAGATTAAAAACTCTTTTGCAATAAAAGGTACGACGTTTGATTTTATCTGGGAGTTTAATATATCAAAAGCCAGTCACATGAACGGAGTTGTTGAATCCTTAGTGAGAAGTTGTCGTAAAGGTTTAGACTACTCTTGTAATTACAAAAAATACTTTTGCAGCCAGTCTGAATGGGAAACTATTACAGCCGAGATGAATAAATGAATGAAACAGTTTATTTTCACAAAAGAGCAACAACATTTACATAAGCACAAAGCGATTTTTTGTGAGGAAGCATCGAAGAACCGTTAGGTTAAAAAGAGAAAAAAAAAAGAAACAAAATAAAACAACAATACAACAAGGATAATACAAATGATTGACTTAGTGACGTAAATGGTAAATAATAGTTAATAGACCTGTTTCCTGTGTAAAACAAAAATTCTCGTTGTGCGATCACATCTTTTCATGGCGTAAGGTTTTCTTCAAAAGTATTTTGATAGCACATTAGTTTAGACTTTACTCTTGAGAAAAGAAGAGGGATGAAAGTAAATAAGTCGAAGACCGAATATCTTTGCATAAAAGTATTTGGGATCAACGGTGCAAGAAAGTGGTGGTTGTGAAAGGGTGGTAAAGAAGAGGGTACAAGCAGGATGGCACGAATGGAGAAGAGTATCAGGAGTAATCTGCAACAAGAGGTTACCAGCTAGAGTAAAAGGAAAAGTGTACAGTTCAGTGGTAAGACCAACAATGGTGTATGGACTTGGGACAGTAGCAGCCACAAAGAAACAAGTGGAAGAGATGGAAGTCGCAGAGATGAAAATGTTGAGGTTTGCTATGGGAGTGACGAGAAAAGACAAGATTAGAAACGAGCACATCAGGAGTACCGTTAAGGTAGAACGGTTGGGAATGAAGATGAGGGAGGGAAGGCTGAGGTGGTATGGACATGTCATGAGGAGAGACCAAGAGTATGTAGGAGGAAAGATGATGGAAATGGAGTTACCAGGAAAGATAAAAAAAGAGAGAGACCAAAGAGAAGATTTTTAGATGTGATAAAAGAAGATATAGAGAAAGTTGGTGCGAAGGAGACGGACATTGAAGACAGAAAGATGTGGAGAATGATGATACGCTGTGGCCACCCCTGACTAAAGGGAAAGGCCGAAAGGAGAAGATTAGTTTCGACTTTACGGATTTTTAATTTCGCTGACTCAAAAAATTTATGGCAATAAAACGCTTTGAATGTTATTTCCCGAGGGACTTATTATATTAAACTGAAATCTTTATAGTACGTACAATTGTAACACAATTATTTAGATCAAGATCAGCTATAATGCATTTAATTGTACGTGAGACCTAGCGAGTCATTAATAGGTGCTTAAGAGTGCGTTTTTATATTGCTTATTAAAGTTCTACAAAGGTAGTTTCTTTAAATTAACGTATTCTAATTTGTTATGACCTGCTTTTTTTGATGCACGGGGGAGATAATAATTGGCAGTTATATTACTTCTTGTTTCATAATTATGAACATTTCCAATTTTGGTAAAACTATTTTGGAGCATCTCTGGTAATTTATTATTGAATAGTTTATGCATAAATTTAGCCAGTTCTAATTTATACACATCTTTTATTTTTAAAAAATTTAATTTTTTGTATATAGTGACGTGGGCAAATTTCTTACTACAGGTAATCGTTTGTATGATGTTATTTAACCGCATTTCAATTTCATGAACTTGATTTTGTGAAGCCGTACCCCATATGGTAATACCATATTAGATACCGGTGTATGCAAAACTGTAGTAGAGCATGTGAAGAGTCTCAGTTGTCACATATTCACGTAGCTGATAAACAATAAAGAGCAACACTTAGCCAATTGTAAGGAGAGTTCTCTGTGTGCCCACCAATTAAAATTTTCATGAATGTGAACTCCCAAGTAATTTACTATCTATTTGCATATTATTTATCAGTACTTTACTACTTTAAAGCTTGTGTTGACTGAACTAGGTAGATGCAAATAATGTAGTTGAGAATTCAGACGCTAGTGGCAAATCATTAATATACAAAATAAAAAGTAGTGGACCTAAAGATGAACCTTGAGGTACACCACATTTGATTTTTCTCAGAGTAGATTTTGACTTGAAAATTTTGGTGTATTGGTATCTATTGTTAAAATAGCTTTTCATCAGTTCAAAAGCTCTTCCATTGCTACTAACTACTAACTGTATTTGAAGTTTTTTGCTCTCTTTACCTTTTCTCCTTGCAGCTTCAACTCTTCTCCGTCATCCACACCCCCAACCCTCAAATATTTGGTCTTTCTCCGGCTCACTTTCAGCCCTCTTCTCTCTAGAGCATTTTTCTTAAATCTCCAGCTCCTTATGATTTTGTCTAGACAGGACTATATCATCTGCAAACAGCATATCCCAAGGTGCGTCCTTCCTGATGTCCTCCGTCAGCCTGTCTATGATGACAAAAAGAAATGGTGGCTGAGTGCTGAACCTTGGTGGAGTCCAACACTTACCTTATTCTCTATTCAACCCTGCTGCACTTCTCACAGTTGTTGTCGCTCCGTCATAGATATCCTGGATAAACTTTATGTAGCACTCTGATGTTTCAACTAATCGCAAGCATTCCCACAATTCCTCCCTGGGTACCCTGTTGTATGCTTTTTCCAGGTAATAAAAGCACAGTGCACTGCCTTCAGCCCTTCAGTCCACTTTTCCAACAGCATCCTTAGACAAAAGATTGCGTCGGTGGTACTCCTTCCTGGCATGAACCCAACTTGTTGCTCAGCAATTGTCACCTCCTTCCTTATCTTGCTTCTATTATCCTCTCCCACAATTTCATAGTGTAGCTCATCAACTTGATCCCCCGGTATTTTCCACATTCCTTGATGTCTCCTTTACCTTTGTACAAAGGTACAAGCACGCTCCTCCTCCATTCATCTGGCATCTTCTCTCCTCCCAAGAGTCTGTTGAAAAAGTTCACTAAAAACTCCACACCTTTATTGCCTAGAGCAATCCATGCTTCCACTAATATATCATCAGGTCCTTGAGCCTTTTCCTTCATCTTCCTCAACCCAATGACTTCTTCTCCAGAGATATCTTCCACGTCCCTTTCTCTCCCTTCTGTTCTCGTTTCTCTTCTTTCTCTAGGGTTTTCGTGGTTGAGTAAGTTGTCGAAATACGTTATGTTTCACTTTCTCTTCTTCCATCAGAATCCCCCAGTTTTACTCTTGATTACTCTTACTTGTTGAACATCTTTGCTTTGCCTGTTTCTCTGCTTTGCTATTTTGAACACCTCATTTCCCCCTCCTTTGTTTCCAGTTTTTCGTACAGTTCCTCATATGCCTGGTTTCTTGCCTTTGCCACTTCTCTCTTAGCTTGCTTTCTTGCAGTTTTATAGGCCAACTTGCTTGCATCATCTCTAATGGTATCCCATGCCTTTTTAGCTTTTTTCTTATCCTTCAGCTTTTCCTGTACTTCCTGGTTCCACCACCACGTTTCCCGTCAACATGTTTCACCCAGTTCCCTTCTGGCAATGCTCAGTAATATTTTAGCTATTCTTTGCCAGTCTTTCTGTCCACCAAGTATTTCGCTTTTAATCACATCCATTTTAATTTATTGTTCCCTTTGAAGTCCTTTAGTTTCCACCATTTTATTCTCTTCACTAGTTTTGGTGCTTTCCTCAACTTTGTCCAGATAATCATCGCACTGACCACTATTCTGTGCTGTTTCGCTACACTTTCACCAACAACAACAATTTTATAATATATATATATATTAAAGTTGAAATTTCAATATATGAAATTATAACAAGCTTCCACACAAGCCAACGACCACAATTATTTACTCGACAGTACAGCCCAAACGGTGCAGCCAACGATGCAATCGCGACACAAAATTTTCCCAAGTTTCGCTTGCGATCTACAAACTTACTCTTCAAACTATAACACTAAACCAAATCACCGAACCACTGGGTCACCAACGACTGAAAAGATATAAATTTACCAACATCTCAATTTATAGTGTGCTCGCCAGGTGTAAATGAACCATTCAGATTTCATTAGGATCACTGCACGTGGTCGCGCAAAAGGCAGTGACCGCAAACAATAGAATTAATTAAGAGGTTTCAAAAAAGACTTCTATACAGTTAATTAACTTTTTTAATTACAGAGCGAGTTCTATTCTTTTTTTTTTTTTTTTATGATTTTAACTCAAGCCAAGCTGCTTCATCCAATAGCGATGTTGAAAATGATGTTTACTCTGAGGACTGTGAATGCGAGGCGACTGATTCTTCGACCTATAATATTGAAATATTGCTTCAAAGTTTAGCAGCGTTTGATTTTGTTGAATCTACTAGCCGCCCAATTCTTCGAGGTCTTCGCTGCGCCGCGCATACCCTACAATTAGCTGTAGACAGGGGCACCGAAAGCGTGGGGCAGGGGGGCAATTGCTCCCCCTGCCTTTTAATATTCTTAAAATGCGGGGGCAGATTGTGCTCTTTAAAATTAGTATTACAGATAAATTTTTTTAGTTATGCTCTACAATTAACCTATATAATTTTGATCACCATTAAATCGAAAAACATTTGTAAAATTGCAAAGAGAACCGTGACTCATAGCACAGCAATAAAAGCAAGATAAAAGTTTTAACGTATGCAATACAGAGTTATTGATATCGTATGCGACCTAAACTTCTGGTGAATATCTTATTCTACTTGAATCAGTAAACTGAATTATATCTTAGCCGAAAATCAATTTTTGATTCATTAACTGATGGCAAATAACCATATACAACAATCAAGGATACCTAAACTACCATCCCGGTAGTTAAAATATTCCTAACAACAATTATACCAAGCGTTTTGAAAAAGAAAGCATCAGAAAATTTCAAAGTGCTCACAAAGAGTAAAAGTTTCTAGTAATTATAACAAAAAATTTTGATTTAGAAGCAAAGAAATTGTGGCGTTATACTTGGCTGCTCAATACTCACTTATGGCCGACAATAAAGTCTAAAAATAAAAATACCAAGACTAAACACGTGACATTCTTAGCCCTTTTGAAGGATTGTGGTACATATGTGTGCCATGATTGTACGTAACATTTTAAGAGTCTTGTTCGTTTTAATGTGTTTACAGAAGAACTTGCAGATCTACATGCTCATATTAAGTTATTTAACAAAGAAAGTGCCACGCCTCTGAAAAAAGTAACAAAGATATCAACAGTTTGCGAATTTTAAGCAAAAAGCCGACAAGCAAGAAATGCTTTTTGGAAATACATAAATTGCTTTAAATTTACTACGGCGTAGCTCTCGTTTCGGCTTTTGCAGAAAGATGTTTCAGTGTCATGAGAAGAATCAAAACATGGCTTAGAAGCACTATGAGAGATAACAGTCTCAATAATTGAATGTTTGCAAATATTCATTGAACTTGTTGGACAATATCAATTTACAAGCCGTAGCAGATGACTTTGCCAGAAAGCGCCAGAAACACTAATAAATTATTTTGGGTTGCAGTTACATTAATTGTGCGCATCAAACCTCAATCTAAAGGGCCATTCATGCTCATGTAATTACGTTTTTTCTTTTAACCAATTGTTTATAGCTGTTTAAGTTTTTATTGTTTTATCTATTTTAACCTTTGGTATTCTGATAGCGTAAATGTTTTAGCCAGCGTTTTGTTGTGGGTACGTAATGAAAGCCTATTTACTGATTAGCATGTGAAGAACATTTTGTGATATTCCCAAGCAAAATGCATTCGATCTGTATCTATCTGTTTTTGGCTGCCGTGCATGGACGTCGCAATTGTTGAATGTTGTTTCCAAAACTAGCTTGTGTACTTTTGACAAAATTTTAGTTGTGGGTAGCCTGTGTTGGATAGCTTTTGGTTTAATAACCAGTTAATACATTTGTATTTTTTTAATGTCTAGTGTAACTGAGAAAAACGTGTTAAAATTGGCTATTACTGCGGCTATCGCAGTAAGTAGTCATGGCAGCGTTAACTTAAAAGCTTTTGCAAGATGCAGCACACCTTAAGGTTACGTTTTTGAACTCTAAGCTTACTAAAAAGAGTTGGCATTGGCCGAAAAATTAATCGAACCAAAATAACAAATTAGCAAAAATTTTTTTTCTGAGATACCAGTCTGTTCTGTGCAAACTGAAATTCTATCATGTCAACCACAATTTCAAATTGCAGCATGACTACCAAAATTTGCTTTTGTGGGCAGTGCCTTTTCAACAAAAAAAGTGCCCTTTTTTAAATTTTGCCCCCCTGGCAAAAAAACTCCGGCGCCCCTGGCTGTAGACGATGCTTTAAAACAATCTTTTAGCGACATTGCTAAAGCCCGCCATGTGTTTTAGCGACATTGCTAAAGCCCGCCATGTATGTAAAATTTTAAGAAATCCATTTATTATGGTGATTTTGAAAAAATTAAAACGAAAAAAGCCTATTTTGGATTGTGTAACTCGTTGGCATTCTACATGTGATATGCTCCAGCGACTACTTTCATTAAAAGATTTCTGCCAAGAAATGGCCGCCTCCAATGCTGAACTGCATCTATTGAAGTCACAATGGAATTTGTTTTCCGAAATCGTGACAGCTCTTGAACCAGCCGGAAAAGCCGCGAAGGCTTTACACTTTACAGCAACAACATCTTACGTTGGGTGACTTTTATGGAATTTGATTAAGGTGCAAATTAGAAATTTCAAAAGCATCACCAACAGAGTTTTCTCAGTTATTGCCGTCTTCTATAAAAAAAAAACGCGAATTGGCGTTACTGGAAAATGATGTCTTTGTGGCATGGATTTTTCTGGATCCTAGATTACTAGCGTACCGAAGGGGGAGGACACTGTGCCGTGGCCTCCCCCTCAGACCCTAAAAATGAAAAACTGTAAAGCAAAACCAAGCAGTTTTAGCAAAAGCAAAGCTGGTTTTTCGCGAGTATTCAGGGTTCGCCCTGGATTTAGATTTTTTTGTGAAAAACCACTCGTCGCTCATACCACTTACTGGTTGTTGTGTAATTGTAATTGTGCGTGGTCAAGCCCGAAGCACGTTCTTGCTTTGAGTTTTTGTACTGGGCGTTCTATCTCTCTCGCGGTTGCTGCAGAACGCTGTCAGAGCGACGCGCAGTTGTTTAGGTATATTGTTAAGTTGTGTTGTTCGTTTCTCAAAGTGTTAACGTGCATTTCTGTTTAGGTAACTACGTTCTTAGTTGATTAAAACCTAAATTCTGTAGTGTTTTGGGTGATTTCAGAACACTGGTAAAAATCTGGACTGGACTATCTGGTTAAAGTAAAACAGTTATCAAAATTTGTTATGCTTTTGAAAGAGACTAAGAGTAGTAAAGGGCAGACAAAACCTTGTACAGGGAAGACATATAGCCGCACAAACCACTATTTTAAAAGCGATATTTGATCAATTAACTCTGCTAACTTTGTTTTTTGCTTGATTTTCATTTTACGATTTCATTCTTCTAATAAGTCTCGTAAAAGCGTTATACTAAAACTTGTTTGCAGAATGCACAAAAATGCGTATTTTTTGGGTGTAATTTTGCAAAATTTTTCCGGGGCATGCCCCCGGACCACCCTATAATACTCGTGTCTTCGGCGCCCCCAAGTTGATTTGTGAAGTCAAACGATTATGACGAAACTTTGGCCCCCCCTCGGAAACTTTCTGCGTACGCCACTGTCCTAGATATAAAGTTTTGTTGAATGAGGAAGAAAAAACATCAGCTATAGCTCATCTTCAAAATACCTAGATTAGCTTGCAAAACTTAAAATCTCAAAGTTTAAATTTTACTGATCAAAATTGGCTATCTCCCGATTTACGCAACTCCAGCAACGACGATGATGATTTAGAAGTGATGTTAAAGGCGCATGAATCGGAATCAGCAAAACAAAAGGTATTTATCTTTCCAGCTGTTAAAGTAAACTCCACAATTTTACGAACTTTGTTCTTCATCTTCTGTTCTTGCTTCAAATTATTTGGCCTGACATTATTAGTATACGCAACTAGTAATTTAAATAGTAGCATTTTTATTTTCAAAGAAGTATTTTTGATTTCTTTGGCAGCATCAACATAGTGCTACCGTCGTTTTTTGAATAAATTTTCTTAAATTTGGTTTCGCTTAATTCACTCATACGAGCTCTTTATCGCTGCGGCGACTTTGAGACCAATCGCATACCCGTACCAACCCAAAAAAATTTGGGGGCAATGAAGTTTTGCCCGAATTTTGTGACATTTGCCCAAATCCTGATTTTCTAAATTGTCTGAGATTCTCGGACGAAGACCAAATTTGTCCTAAAATCATGGTGTTCTCCAAAAAAAACTCTTTACCTAAATTTGATAGTATTTTTTGCAGTTCATCATTGTCACTGCCCTATAACTTTGTCCAAACTTTTCATATCGTTTTCCAAACATTTTCTTGTCGCTGCCCGAAAAATAATCTTGGAAACTTGGGGGGCAATTGCCCCCTGCCCCCGCCAGGTACGGCTATGACCAATCGTAAGCTAAGTAGAATGACGGCAGTGTGGTCGAGTGGTTAAAGCGCCGTACTTATGATAAACATGATCTCGGTTTAAAACCTACTCGCGCCATTCTGTTGTGCCTTTGGGAAAGACACTTTACGGCACTTTCCCCAGCTTGGTGGTCTTGGCAAGCAGTTCTAAATTACAGTCACATCTCTATTAAATTACAAGCGGACAGCAATATTTTGGCATCTCCAGAAGCAGGTCGGGGAAATTGTCTACCTTATGTATCATCGCCTCCGTCGCTTTCCTGCGAGTCAGGAGGATAAATATGAAGATGAAATAAAAATAAATAAATAAATAAAAAAGAATGGAAGATCTTTTGCTGTATGGTTTTATGTAAAATGACTAAAATTCGGTTTAATGAACATTTGTTGTAGACCTACTGTATTATCTCATTTATGGTTTATAAAATTATGAAAAAAGTTCGTTTTTCCTGAAGCAAGTTTTAAACTTTACAGGTTGCAAAGTGCTCTTTAGAGATTAGCAACGACTTGAAGGCTTTTGAACAAGAGTCACGAATAAAGAAAGATCAAAACACTTTGAAGTATTGGAGAAGCCAAAAGGACCAATTTCCAAAGTTGTACATACTTGCTTTCTTATTATTCGGAGTGCCAGCTACACAAGCTAGCATGGAAAGAGCGTTCTACAGCCTAAAATTTATTTTGTCTCCACAACACTCAACAATTAACTGGAATATGCTCGAAAACGTATTGCTTGTACGAAACAACTACTTATTTAGGTTGGAACAAGACTCCACAAATGACATATAAACCTTAATTTAATGTTAAATTTTTTGTTCATATCGTTCATTTTAAATGTTCAATGGTAAAGAAAATTTATTGTTATACTTTAAATTGTTTATGGAGTAGAAAAAATTGTCCAAGTTCGATTAACCTTTGTCAAAACATTACTTTATTTAACAGATGTGTTTTAACTAAACTTTAAATAAGGTAACGTTAAATTAATGCTACAAAATAATGTTTAAATATTTGTAATGTTATTAAAGATTAATTAAGTTTGGTAAACATTTTACTTGAAGTAACGTAACATTAAAAAAAAAATAAAAGTTCTACTAGTAACGTTGTTTTGAGTTTGTTTGCTATTTTTAAATGTTAATCTCGTATTTTTTAACTAGTTTTAATAATGTTAAATCCACGTTGATTGTTGGTAATATTTACTGAACAAAAAATGGTTTTTAGCATTTCTTTAGGAGGCAATTAAATTGATTTGATGTATGATATCGTCTGATTTACTAATTTGCAGATTCAATGTTGAAAAAATATGGTAAAATAACCAATACTTCAGTCTGTATGTAAACAACGTTTATCTAGCGTGCTTTTTCGTTTATCAAGTATTACGTTAAAATAAAATTTTTATTAACTTTCAGGCTTACCAAAATTGTAGCAACAGGACAAATAAACTTTTTATACAAGAACCACGTATTTTCTGTTTTATAACAAAAGTTTTGCGTCAGTTATCTTTATGTAGAATGCAACCGAGAAACCATAAGCAAATTTATCATGTGTATAAGTTATCCCTGCAAACAAAATTTAGTAGCACAATCTGACTTTGAGTTAAAACTAAATAGTTTTGGTCGCCTGCATTAATCCAAGAGCTGGAAATTAAAAAGCACTACTTGCAAGAGTAGAATCTCTTTGAGTGTATACAGTGCAATACAGACAGCTTAGCAAACAAAACATTAAGGAGGAGCCAGAGTATTTTTCAGCCAATATCATAAGCTAGTGTTTTATCGAAAAAGTCTTTCTATAATCAAATGTTGAAAAACAATTTTGCTGGTTTTACGAATTGAGAAATGATTGTCTCCCCGTAGATTTGAATTTGCTTGAATTTAAGACTTTTTTTAAAAACAATTGGACCCAAACCTAATTTTTACCCTTCCATCGCTATACACTTATTAAAATAAAAAAGCAACAAGTTCTTAGTACCAGTTTGTAAGCAAGCAGTGATCAATATACAAAATTGCAAAGCTTGATTTCAGTTACTTAAGAAAAAAAATCTTAAACAACAAACTGATTTAATTTTTAATTTACATATTTCTAGTTGTAATTATTGAATCAAATGTTACCCTTTGAAGTTGCCACAATTTGTTTGAGCACTTGTGTGCCAATAAAGAAACGTCATAAACGACTTTATCAGCGAGATATAGAGCAAAAAATATGTGCACTAGATACACGAACGTCCGCCAGGGGGAGCAAAAGGGGGACTCGCCTTATCAAATTTTAAAGGCTCGTTTCCACTACGAGCGTGGAATAGAGCAATCTTTGTTTCTTCTAATCATCTTTCCGCGTAGGGATTTTAGATATCGTGATGTACAACGCCGTTTTGGATCCAGTTTTTGGTTTACGTTAGTAGGGTCAAGTTTTCAAATCAAAACTAAAGCAAAATTTTATGTTAGTCATTACTCGAGTGAATAAAAAATTTTTATGTAATATTATGTATTATTAATGGATAAAGCCAAAAAAAGTTTTAAAAAACTAAGTGTTTTATTGTATTTAATAGTTGTCGTCAATATTTATTCAAAATATTAGTAAAAAAAAGTTTACTTGGCACTTACCCAAATTACCAAATTAAAATTATAAACTTTAAAGAGTTTTATTAGAACAAAAAAAAAATCAATGATAAAAATTTATCAAACCATAAAAAGTAATGAAATTAAGTAGTTTTAAGTGAATTGATTACCTACTCTAATATTTTTGAATAAACCAGTTATTTTTAAAAGTTAAGTATTATAGTCAAAAATTAATTTTAGTAAAGGTAAAGGTTTTATTTTGGTGATCTAATATAAAAAGTTTTATAGTATAAAAAATTTAGTTGGCTAATATAAGTTGTTTAGGCAGTTAGCAAAATAATTAACAAAATAATAAAAAATTTAAAACTTGAATTTTTAGCATTTTGATAAAAAAAAAACAACTTTTTTTATTATTATTTTTATCAAATTTAAAGTGACTAGGTTGATTACACAAGAAGCCAATTATTTTTTAAATAAAGTATGATAGTTAAAAAATATTAAAAATTTTTTTTTGTGTTTAATTAATAGATCATGAGTGAAAAAAATTTTTGATGTAAAATGACATGGTAAGATAATTGCCAATTTTACTGATTTTTCAATAAGTCTGTTAGCGCTCGCCGTAGGTTTCGAACCTACCTCATTTCTTTTCAATCACGCACCGCCGCGTGATTCTTAGCAGCCAGTTATAATTGTGATAAGCGCCTTCTGCCTGTTGTGATTGCGCCTTGCGCATAACAGTAGAATTCTTTTTATATAATCTCTGGAATCTTAAGTTTCAACAGATGCCTGGAAGGCAGTCAGTTGGTTGTTTTGATTGTTCTAGTCGGGGACAATTGTAACATTTTGTTTTATTTCAGAAAACGCATTGCAACTGGTTCTGGCTTTGGAAATAGGAGTCCATTACTAATAAATTTTGTAACTTTGTTAAGCTGTGTGTTTGGCTTTGTAAAAATATTTGTTACTAAGATACGACTCTGATCTTATTCGAATAAATAGAGAGACTAGAGATCGTCAGGACTCGTTATCTCTCGCTTTCAATACATAATCGCTTACCCACTTATAAAGCAAAGTCATGTTTAGCGCCACTCATAACGAGTCTGAGGTACAACTGATGGCCGCGATACTCTTCGCAGCGAAAATTTCTTGAGGTACGAAAGTGTAAAGAATCCCTTTACTTAGAGAAAGATGAAGACGTCTTGAACGACATACGCTTGGGGAGTGGGTAGACAGGCCGGAACATGTCGCCTTAGACCAGGGGTGGGCAACCTTTTTTGGTTTGCGTGCCAAAATCGGCTAAATCTCTAACGTAATTCTTCCATGTACCAACCAAAATTTGAGAATTTACCCAAACAATGAAAGCACAGTATAACCAAAATTACATTTATTCATTTCAAAAACAACGCCCAAACAAAAACAAAGTTTTGCCTTTTTAAAAATAAAACATGCAGAATAAATTTTTAAACAAGGGTTAAGTCACTTTTCAAAGAAAAGCTTTCATTAATTTTCTTTTACTAAGCTGCTGCATTACCGCTGACAAAGATTTTACATCGGGTTTATATTTCGTGACCTTCAGAGATATACACGAACTAACTGAGAACGATGATTCACATGTAGATTAAAGCATATGTGGATGAAAACATGGAGAGTAATGCTGTTGCAACGCTTTTTAAGCACGAAAAATTTCAGGAATGGCATTCCAAGTCCGCAGTAGTTCGTTTTCTGCACTTCTCTCTAGTATTCCCTTCTCTAATAGCCTTTAATGTTTTCCAAGTCAACTCTAAGGTCAATAAACTTTTGTTTCCAAATTGACTCTGAAATTCAATCAACTCCATTTCAAATTTATCCATGAAAACTTTTGTAGGTTTAGTTCCTCCATTTTTATACTGTCTGGAAACCTCACGATATTTGCTGTCTCTTCTACTTCTCTGAATTTCGAAAATCTTGTGAAGAACTGCTCACCAACCGACTTGCCCAGTCGTAGAATCTCGAGGATAATCAAAGATATATTATTGAGATTTATCTTCGTTTTAAGTTTGTATCATAGTTGAAAGACAGAGATATATCCTTGAAATATACACCGAAAGTGAACACTTTTAAGCTTGATTTAAACATGATTGTCATCATTGATTCAAACATGATTGTCAAAGATAAATCTTTGATTTCGAAGCTATTTCAAAGAAAAATCATATATGTTTCTTACCAGAAATTAACGAGTTTAAATATTTGATATAAACATGATTGTCATCATTGACTTAAACATGATTATCAAAGATAAATCTTTGATTTCAAAGCTATATCGAAGAAAAATCATGTATATTTCTTACTAGAAATCAAACGAGTTTAAGGTTTAATTTAAATATGATAGCCTGTTTTTGTTTATGTATGGTTATTATGAATTAATATTACTTTTAAAAGCGATTTCGTGAAAAAAAATTTTTTACTACTGTAGAATATTACAGAAAAACACAACTAACACGAAATTTAGTATTTTAATTTGATTAAAATTGCAAAACAAAAATTCAACAATACTTCATATTTTAAAGTTTACTTTTAAATGTAGCTACTGTAGTGTTCCCAAATTTGAAGCAAAAAGCCGGTTTTGCAAATGGACTGGTAAGCACCTTTGATATCTCTCAGATTGGACATTTTTCGTATAAAATCCTTAGCCACAAAAATTTGTCGTAGGTGCTGGTAAAAATGACGTAAACGTTTTCTTATTTCACTCTTTTTAAATAAATTTAATAAAATTTAAGCTGTTATCAAACTTTTTTTAAATGGGTTATACAATACAAAATTTCAGTTTTTTTAATTCCATTTTATAAATAGGATGTTATACGCTTTTAGAATTCTATATACTTTTTGTTACAAACCATCAATCAATACACGATTATTTGCGGAAATATAAACTAAACAATAAAACAATTAATACATTGTAGAATAGACCATAGCCAATGCCACAGTTCCTTTCATTTAAAAAATAAAATCAAAGTAAAAGATAAAAGAATTAATAAAAACAAACAAAAAAACACAATACACAAAATGTACACTTTAAACCATGGTTTTTAAAAGTTTGTTTCCCAGCCTAATAGTCTTTGGCAATTTTTGACATAAAAACTAGATTCAATAAAATGTTCCATACGATTCAAAATGAGGTCACAATTCAAAGTTTTTAAAAGTTATAGGTCAAATTAGCATGTTTCTTCGTTTCTCATTTTCTTGCTTTGCTCAGCTTCCCAGTTTTCCATTTGGAAAGCACAATTGCTGCACATTGCGGCGAATCCAGGGCTGGTGCACTTTGATTTTCTAACGTGCAAGGACTTCTAAACAAAGAAATAATGAGTTGATTTGATAATATTAATATATTATATAAATTCTAAAAATTAATTTAAAATTATTTAAAAAAACATAAAGATAAGAATTATTCTTTCTAATTATAGAATTATCATAATTACGTAGAAAGCGTAAACAAGTTAATTTTTGTTCTAGAACTGTTTAAAAATTGACTGCAATTAGATGGACGTTTTTAATTTTATAACGAGCCATAAAATTTTTTTCATTTCTGAAAATAATAAGCCAAGATTAAGTAGGATTTTTTCATTGAAGTTAGTTAATTAAAAAAATTAAATTAGTTAAAAAAAGATCTTTATCTTTATACGCTGAGAATAAAATTGTGTCTCTTTGAATAAAACATTCTTTATGTAGGCCTCAGTCCACGGTCCAACAATTGCTGAGCCCTGGTTATAGCTAACATTAAAATTGAAAACAACTTCAAAACTCTCTTTTTTTATACATTAATACAGATAGAGATATATTTAACAATACTAAAAAATATTTAATCTTATATAACTTACTTCTCTATTGTGCAATTAAATTTCTAGTCACAATAGAGATAAGTGACATTTTTAGCTAACTTTTGAATGTCGCTTCCAGACTGAGAACACATAGTTGAATTGATCATTCGTCTTTTATGCACGGTAGCAGTTGAATTGTCAGTCTCTTTTTTTTACAAATTAAACTTTTTGTGCTTTATAATTGGCAGAAATTTTTAATTTTAAAAATAATTCTAAAATAAAAAATTAAAAATTACTTTATTCTATTAATTTTTCAAAATAAAGTCAAACATTATCAAAGGCGGTTCTCAGAAATTACTAGTGGCATTTTCAACACTTTCGGCAATAGAGATGTATCAAAGCCAGAGCTTTGCCAAACTTGAAGCTTCAATCGAAGCCACACTAGAAGGTAAAACTTATTTATAAGCTTGATAAACAGCATCATGTCACGAAATTTTTCGCGACCTTGAGAATATGAATAAGCGTAATTTTCCGTCCTGTGCTGCAATATTTGCCAATAAGTCTAACTTGATGACTGCCTGTTAGATAAGCTTAACAACTATGTATTTTGACTTGACTAGTGTTTTTTTTGTTCTTTGAAAAGTGCGCATTGCAAATATTTGCATGTTGTTTAATGAACGGCAATGCAGAAGATGATAGACAAAAAATCATTTATAATCGTCGCGTGGTTGGCAGCGTGGTTAAGTAGTTAGACCGCGAGGTTTGTGATCCACATGGTATCGGTTCAAAACCTACTCGTGCCATTCTGTTTGTCCTTAGGAAAGATACTTTACGGCACTTTCTCTAAGTTGGTGATCTTGATAAGCAGTTCTAAATTTCAGTGATTTCTCTATAAAACTAAAAAATTAAAATAAAGTTTGAAACGGACAGCAATATCTTGACATCTCCGAAAGCAGGTCGGGTTAATTGCATGCCCTACGTATTAGCGCCTCCATGGTTTTCCTGTGATTCAGAAAGATAAATATAGAGGTACAATAAAATAACTAAAAAATGAATAAGAAAACTAAAAAAAATAAATATATTGATTTGCAAGCTCGAACCATCAGCGAAGCGTAAAATAAACTTTATATTATAATCTTCACTGAAATTAGACATTTAACAACCTTTGACTTGTTTCAAATTAAAGGAAAAGTTTTATAAAAAAGTTTTTTACAATTTGGTATTTTTTGATTAGTAAATGCTTATCTCAATTATAAAACTTGGCATTAACTACTTTGGCAACAAAATTGTTAACAAAAACTGTTAAATCAGCATTGTTGTAAATAATGATTTGTAACCGGAATAAAAATAAAACAATACGAAAATGAGAGCAAACTCTACAATTACAAAGCTTACTCTATTATTACAATCATAACATTAAGCAATCAATGTGTAACTAACCCAAGGTAACGTTCAGAAGAAAAGCAACGAACATTGTCTACTGACCCAAATAATTTGAAATAATCAACGAAATTTATTCTACTGTGATTGCTAAAAGACATAAAAATTTTACCGTATAAAATTAAAGAATCACCGGAAATATTTTGAAGAAGGTAGGAACAAAAGAATATATCAACGACAAGCGTTTTAGTGAAAATTAAAAGTCTCGTAGAAGAAGCAAACTTAATGCAATTAGTATATTGTTATTTAAAAAATTTTTTCTTGTTATTTAAGATGACAAAATCCAACATACAACATAGCTAAAACTGAATTCTGCTGCTTTGCAATCTGTAAGTTCTATTACAGGTCTCACTTTTTTGTTAAATTCTGATGATATTTACTTTCGTGCATTATACATTCCAACAATCATAGCAACATTTGCTGCAAAGACAATCGTCCTTCATACTCTCTAATAAAAACAATAAAAATTTTCTTCACCTAATATCAAAAAATTATAACAGTAAAATTTACTATATTTTAAAAATTTGAAGTTCGGTACCGGACCTCTAACCACTGCCTATTTTTTTAACTTAAATAAATAGTGTTTTTAAGATAAAATCTAACCATATTTTGAAAAAGCATTTCTCATTACTCCAGAACCACGCTAACTTTATTACTACAACCTTGTTCATACTTTATTTATTTATGTAGCACTAGCATTTCTCGGATTAATCAATATAAATCCTCTTCCGCTGATATCACTGTTTAAAAGCTTGTCTTTGCCACCTATAGATCGCGAAATGTTCAAAGTCGAAAACCACGTGAGTTAATATAGAGCATAGCATGTAATTGTACAAATACAAATACAAAAAAGTTCTTCTGAAGTAATGCTTTTTAAGAAAATTATTATTGAAGTAAGCTAGGGTTGTGCAACCTTTAGTGCTGCCATGCCAAATGCATGCTATTGCTGCGAAAATTTTTTTCTTTGCTTCACCTTTAATTGGCTTTTTTTTTAATTAAGTTCCTTAAACTTTCATAAAATTTCCAAACACTCAGGTTCTTGACGTTGAGGATTTCATATATTAAATATAATTTGCGACCTCATTTTAAATTTATTTTATGTATTTTCAATGTCGGTAATCCCTTTGTTTTTTGTTTCTTCTTTTATTCGTGTTCTCTGTTTTCAGTCAAACTGGCGCTCAATCGTGGCTTCAATTAATTTCGTTTTTGTTTTTAAACTGCGTAAAATTCATACTACGTAATTTGGCCTTGTAATTATTTTCCTTCAGCTACATCGAAGTAATAAATTTTTTCAGCTTAAAATAGTGGATACTGTCAAAAATTGATCAAAACGTACACGAACCGTGACGTACGCATTTGTAAGCCGGCAAGAAATAGAATCAATCTAATAAAGTGATTTATAGACTTTCCGTCGGATGCAGTTTCGGTCATCGACTTATCTCACTATTCAGGTGTGATAGGACGGTGGCGCTTCCACACGTTAATTATCCGCTTCTTACTATAAAAGAGATTTAGTTTTATGGCAAATCATGAAACAAGTTTTTTTGCATTTGCTTCAATAAGCGTTTTGCAGTTAACCTTACTGCCTATTCCTCTATTTAGTTTCAAGACATAAATCTAAAAGGCAATAAAATTATTCAACATCATTCTAGTGGAGAGACTCGTCACTTTTTATTTTCAAAATTAAAGCTTTTCGTCAGTCACATGATTTGGCTTCGCGGGCCGCAGATTGCACATTCCTGAATTAAAAAAGCAATTACCGTATTTATCCGATTGTGAACCGTAAGTAAACTTGAAAGTAAGCCCACATACAACTGTAAAACTTAAATTCTTTAACGTATGACCGTCTGTGACGCAACATGAATAAAAATAAAAATTAAGTCAAAGAAACGCGTAAACAAGTTTCGGCTCTTATTCGTATATTATAAAACAATCTTTACAGTAGCTTTCCACTTTCCTAACACCTTGCTCTTTTACTATCAAGCAGCTAGCATCGACTGCTTCCTCGTTTTCTTTCAGCCACATTTTCGATGGCGATAAGCCGATTTGTGCTGCTGCTATCAATGCAGATACCGGTACTATTCTTTAGAAGTCTACGCTCAAACAATAAAAGCTGCTGGTGATTAACCTAGTTTTTCGATGGTAGTTACGCTTTAATAGTTCTCAATTCGTAGCGGGTGTTTACTTCTGACGTCGTTATAATTTGTGTGATTCTTATTTTCACTGAAATGCTGCAATGAAAAAATTGTAAACCGCTCTTGAAAGTAAGCCACACAACATGAAAGCAGAAAACAATGTACCAAACTATCATAACTACACACAATGGCGGTAAATCAAATTACATGAAAAATAAATGAAAAACAAGAATATATAAATAAAATTTTTTGATGCGAGTTTTATTCGAACTTTAATAAGGTACGGCGACCACGCACAATTGACGTTGTGTGTGTAATAACGTATATCGTTTAGCCGCTGTTTCCTATTTCGCAATCACTTTTTCAATAAGAACTTCGAAACGTAATACCTTGGTTGCAAATAAAAATGAATTGAATTGAATTAATTTGATTTTAAAAGATTTTTGCATGCGCAAATATAAATCAAAATCTCTCACTAAAATATGCCAAACTTTATTAATTAGAAACAGTGGCGTACCGAGGATTTTTGAAAATGGGGGGGCATACGACCACAATCAAATATGCTTAGTGGAAAAACTTATTTAAGTGCTAGCTAAAAAGAAGGTTTTCACTTTGAATCGGTCCCGGATTTTATGAATTTCGTCTCTGTAGACTAATGATTTCTGATAAAAACGAAACGAAAGAGGCCCGCATATGGGTTCTGTCTTCGTTTTCTGGCGTAATTTCTGCCCAAAAAGTATTGATGATCTCCAGGGAGGAGCCATGGCACAATGCCCCCCTAAATACGCTAGTGATAAGAAAGTTTAATCCTAATTTAAATTTTCTTTTGTATACTAGTGGTTCTATCTTTTTACTAAACATATTTGAAAGCATCATGAAAAATCATTCATTATGAAACCTGATGAGGGCTTAAGTTAGCCATGAACGCTTGTTTTCTTTTGTCATCTTTTTTCTTATCGTAATAATGTAGATATATAGATGGCAATAATAAACAAAATCAGAAATGCTAAATCCAATACGGCTGCTTTTCATAGCAATTTTATGGTATAAAAAAGTAACTCCTCTTTCAAAGTTTTATATGTGAACGGTAAACACAATTTTTCCACCCTATTTCAATAAACTTTAAATGTTTGTTAATTAAAGAAGATATTTCTATTTCGAACATTCAAATGCTAGAATAATGTTTAAATATGACATTTTTTTAAATCGAACATAGTAGAAATTATACTTAGAACATTACTAGTTTTGAATTCAAATTCTTATTACTTTTCGGGAAAGTATTGTTAACGACCAAACTCTTCAGTTGCAGGGATTTTTTACTACTGCAACCCTACTGAATTTTCGCCGATTTGACTTTTGACGTTTAAATGGGCCAAAAACAAACTTAAACTTGAACAGTTACTTCCCTTTGTTAACATAAACAATCTGCTTCGATAAATGAGATTGAAAACCTTTCATTACCTGGTAAACATTAAGTAAACATATTTACAGTGAGTCAGCCATTCAATCAATCAAATTGAAATAAATAAACAGCTGTAACTTTGCTTTTTGTTGCTTTTTGCTTTTGCTGAAATAATTGAAAAACTAATTGTTTTAATTTAAGTTTTAATTTTGGCCTCCTCCTTCAAATTTAATAGAATCCAACATGTTCGGAAAAGAACATTTTCTTAATTTCTTTGTTTTCCTATTGCATATTGCACAACAACTTTAACAAATAATGCAAAAAAAATAAAACCATCTTTAAAAAAACTCTTGTTTATTGTCATTAATTGCCTACGTCCCATTCCAATAGACAAATTATCAATTCTTTCAGGCATTCAATCAGCTGAGCTTTGCTCGTGAGAAGTGACACTCTCTTTGGCTAACCAACACTTTCGACCCTTACCATATACTGCAAGGTTTTTTAAGTCGGTTCTCAGATGCATTTTAAAAGAAACTTTGATCTAGATGCCCTGCTCTTAACAGATATTGAAATGAGTTAACATACATTTTTTGAAATCAATTTTTACATTTTAACACACCCTAATATGTAAATTATTATGCTTTACAATAATACTAAGCAAAAAACTTCCAATATTATTGTTCAAAGATTGCAGTAACAATATTGTATCATTTCAGCAAAGGATTCTGCAATTTTATCAATGATTTGGTTTTTGTTTGATTTAATTTTTATTGCAATGTCTTTTTCAACAGCAATTAGTATAAGTAACTCCAAGTTATTCTGGGTGAGTGAAAACTCCAGCCTTGTGCTTCAACAGTCTTAGTATGGAAAAAGATTTTTCACATGTGCACTGTGTGATGCTTAGTGTTACAATGAATTTATATGCTGCATATTATTTTTCATATGCAGTTACTCTGATAGCAATGTGAAAGCACATAAGAAACAATTCTTACATGTTGTCTTCTCAGATGATTTAGCAACTTCTGTATACTCTTTCTCTGAATTAAACATGTCCGAATCGTTTTAATTGTCATTCATATTCTCTAGCAGTCCCTTCTTCAGGTGTTTGTAGCTCGATGAAATGAAATCAGTTCATCCTGTAGTCATTCTGTCAGTTTCTGGTGCTGCATTAGCAGTCAAACTTAGCTCGACGTTTTGTGGAGATGCCAAGATTTCAGAAAGCCTGCTTTGATTAAAGCAGGATATCTGCTTATAGAGTTTGTCATGAGACAAAAATCTAGCTTGCATGCTGGAGAGCACAGCATCAGTTACTGCATTATGGTATGAAAACTCCAAGTTTTTCTTCTGCTCTGTGATACCTTCTGGTGCTGAGCGACTAGATCTGATAACAAGAAGCTCTTAGCAGTGTTGTAAACTTTGCCTTTATTACGAGTCCGAGTCCGAGTCCGAGAGCGAGTCCCTAACTTACGAGTCCGAGTACGAGTCCGAGTTCAACAAAAAATACTTCTACGAGTCCGAGTTCGAGTCCGAGTTCTTGATGCACGATTCCGAGTACGAGTCCGAGTTCAGAAAAAAAATCTACGAGTCCGAGTGCTAGTCCGAGTCCGCAAGTCGTAAAATTTGCATTTTAAAAAAAAATCTAAATGTCAAATCAACAATTCGCGATCTTAGTAGTTTATAGCTTAGGCCTATGTTGTAAAAGCTTTTAGTATACTCTTTGAGCTTTCAGCAGCAACATTTCCCCAATGAATAGAATTTTTTCGTCTCTTGCTTGACGAAACCATTTCATCAAAGGCTCATCCACCGCTTCGAAATTATGCTTACGCTTATTTCGTTTTGCTGCTGCAACCTGCCTCAAAGTCTTCAAATATCTTTTCTTTATTCTTCAAAATTGTGATTAAGGATGTTCTTGAAATTTCAAGTTCCTTAGCAAACATTGACATTGCCGTATCATTTCTCCTGTTCACCTCATTAACGATGTCATATTTTTTCCATAACGGTAATGATGTTTTTTTGTTAGACATCTTTCTGCTACTGTACTTTTTTGTTTAAATACAGTATACAGTAGAGCAAAGTTGGACTTTTTATTAGGTCAACAATGGTTTTGTACAGGGTGTGCAAAAAGTTCCCGGAAAAGTTTAAAATAAAATATATATAATATTAAATGCACCTTTTGAATGATTTTTTGCGTGAGCAAAGAAAAAATATAAATATAATCAGGGAATCTATTTTTACTTGATTTAGCCACCATTTGCATCAATTATCTTCTCCAGTCTTGATTTTAATGCTTCTACCGCAGCACGTATCTTTTTCTGGAGAATATCAGCCCATGCTTTTTGTAAGGATTTCTTCAAGTGGTCGACAGAAAGTTTTTCTGAGCGGCGTGCGTCTTTTTTGAGCATTGACCTGATGCTAAAGTCGAGTGGGTTTAGGTCAGGAGAGGAAGGAGGCCACATTTCTTTACCCCAAAATGAAGGGGAGTTTTCGCTGGACCATGATTGAGTTTTTTTCGAGGTGTGCGATGGGGCACCATCATGTTGAAAGGTAAACACTTCGTTTTTCCATTTCGATTTCATTTCGATCAGTGCCGGAGACAGAATTTCCAAAATATTTATAGGGTCTTTTTTGACTATGGAAAGCATAGAATATGGAGATATTCCCAGGCTTTCTGCCATCCCCTTTATTGTTCTTCGTGGGTTTCTCCTGATCCTCTCCCGTACGGCTTTAATTTTCTTCGGAGTACGCGCCGTTCTTGGTCGACCAGTTCTGGGATGGTCTTGTGTTATTTCCCAGTTATTTGTATCTTTTAATTGTATCATAAATCGCCGATTTAGCAACTTTAAGTTGTCTTATACAGTAATAAGAGGGGCTGATATTCCCGCGAGATGTAATTCAATGATTGCATTTCTTTTCTCCATTTTTAATGATTAATTTTTAAAAATTTGTGAATTTTAATGCGTAAAATACAAACAATTGTCTAGAACAGTGGTTTTCAACCAGGGTTGCGCGTAACCCTAAGGTTCCGCCAGTACAGTCCAGGGGTTCCGCAAGTTTACATTCAAATCCCGAGTCTAGTTTATTATTATATGCATATTGTTTAAAAATACAGTGATTTTTGATCTATTGGTCAAACGAAACGAAGTATAAAATCTAGGTTAACGGAACATCAACGTTGTATTAACTATCAAAGACAGGATCAATCAGCGCTTCGTGAGCACTCATTGATTATGGATCACAAGATAGATTGAAAAAAACAATTATGTTAAAAGTTGAAACTGAATACAATAAAAGGTTATTTGTAGAAAGTTGGTTTATAAATTCAAAATCAAGTGTAACTAACAGAAACGACGGCAATTCTTTCTCTTTAGTCTATAAAAAATTAGATTGTAATTGAAAAATTTTACTTTGCGTCCTGTTTTAAGCTTTTTAATGAAACAGTTTGAATTTTCTTAACTAGTTAATTTGGTTTGAAACTTAGTATTGCAATTGTACGATTGACTGCTATGTCTTTTATATAAATTAAAATCTTCTCGGGCTTGTTTATCGCTGTTGGTGTATGCGCGTACGCTCGGGGTCGGTTGGTTTCTTCACTGATCAGTACGCTTCTTTATTACTCTTTTTTGCCGCAGCGATCAATGAAGTTAACCACCAGCTGTACGCATTTCAATTAGACGTTGGACGCATTTCAATTAATCAAATGATGTTTGTTGCACAAGACAATTAAATTATTGCACAGGGGTTCCTCGAGCCTCTGGAATGTTTCATGGGGGTTTCGCTCCTACAAAAAGATTGAAAACCACTGGTCTAGAACATTAATTTTATCATTTAATAAAAAAAATATTATTTTTTATTTATTTATTAAATCAATAAAAAGTAGTCCGGAAACTTTTTGCACACCCTGTATACGCGCTGTCACGCCATCGCTTTTGGTTTTAGATGCAGACGCTTGACACCTAAAAGGAGATTAAAGCTGCTAATTCCCGTCACGCATTTAAACAAAAGGCAATAACTGTCGCAAAATAGGATAATTTTGTTCGCGGGGATAAAGAAGTGACATCGTTAAAAGCGAATTGTCGTAAAAGCGGGTGTCGCTAAAGCCGAAGTCAAATGTACATAAAAGGTAGGAATTCTGCCGGGACCAACAAAAATGCGTTGTTAAAAGCGAATTGTCGTTATAGCCGGTGTCGTAATATCCAGTTTCTACCGTATCTTTGTTTTTATGGATTTAATCCTTACGCATCCGCTGGCATTCTGGAATGCCAACCAATAATGTACCAGGGTTGCCAGATCCCAGTGATAGAATAAAACCAAACGAGGGAATAAAAAAAGCCAAATAAAGCCAAACAATTTTACCAGCTAGAAAGTATATTTTCGTCCAAAAATCATGGGGTTCTCCAAAAAAAAAAAAAAGGTCTTCACTTTCATTCCATGTCGGACTCACCTATTTTCGTCCCAAAGTCATACTGTTCTCTAAAAAAAGAGAAGGTCTTTGCTTCCTTTCGATGTCGGACTTTTCTATTTTGGCAAAAACAGCCAGATTTCTCAAATTTGGCATCAAAAAAGCCAATCTGGCAACCCTGTAATGTACACAGCTTGATTTTATTTACTAAAATTTCCAAAAAAAACTCTGTGACGTCACAATACCCAAGCTAATGCGCAAGTCCGTTTCTATATGGCTGCGCTTTAATGCGAAGTCAAAATTTCAATTGTCAACTAAAAAGCTTTTAAAAGCCCAGTAACGAACGGCCTGAAGACAAATTTTAAGTGAAGATTTTTTTTAGAGATGATTAAGTTTCACCCTAAAATCTTTTTCATTTGCAAACTACAGATTCGTCCACGAAATCTATTCTAATCAACTAAGATTTCGTTTGATGATTGCAACGAAGTTTTGCAGACAGCTGTTTCTCACGGACAAATCTGGTTGTTGCAGCGGTAATCCGTCTGCCTTATGTTTGCCAAGAAACTTAACAATTCGGCAACCGGCAATTAAATGTCTGGCTGCCAGTGGCTGGCTGCTTTTCTTTTCGTAATTTCTGAGTAAAATCATCGAGCTTCTTTTATTAAAATTATTTTTCTACTTGGTAAACCCTGTTTTTTGTTAACGAGTCCTAGTCCGAGTGCGAGTTCTTGGCTACAAGTCCGAGTCCGAGTTCCAACAAAAAAAAATCTACGAGTTCGAGTTCGAGTCCGAGTACAAGCCCGAGTCCTCAAAAATCGGACTCGAGTCTTTACAACACTGGCTCTTAGGGAAAGAAATTTTCACCTCTTTTAATTTAAAATTTGCATGAACAACAAAATTAGATGTTGTTTCAAAAAATGTCACTAAACTCTCTTGAGATTTTTTCAACATTTTCAATGGCTTTGTTAATAATATGCTAAGCTTGCATGATATTCAGGGCTGATTTGTGCAGATAATTTGACACTGGTATGGTAATATCCAAAATTCGGATGAATGTAAATACTATAGTTTCAAATTCAAATTTAAGGTGCAGTGAGCATGCAGATAAAAATATCATTTGTTATATCAGTACAATGTATTGTTTACATGTCCTATAACGTATATCGTTTTTCACTGATTCCTTTTTGTCAACTTTTAATGTTCTTTTGTCCTTGATTTGTGCTGTTGCGGCTGAGAAATATAAAAACATACATACATACAAATTTGCGCAAGTTTTTACTTAATTTCTGTGCTTCATAGCAAACTGATCCTTTGAGATCAGGTATTTACTTACTTGCTGAAGGATGATCAGAAGGACTGAATAAAATTTTGATGACTAATTTGTGTAGCTGCCAAACAATTTTGAAAGTGCTCTACCTCTACTTGACCACCTAGTTTGACCAATGCGCTCTAGTCTAAGGCATTTCTTCTTTCCTGGTTTTAGTCTGCATATGCTCTTTCCAGACCTTCATCCTTTTGCAGAAATCATTGAAAAATGTAGATAGCTCAGTAAGCAGACCAAAAAGACTAACTGCTGCAACACATACACTTCTTGCATGACTGATCACCAAATTCAAAACATGTGCATACAGTGATGGCTTTACAAGAAGGGAGACCCGGTCCGAGAAAAGTAGGGGGTCACTTTTTAGTGTTCCAAAGCAAAGCGGCAAAGCGATCTCTAAAAAAAGGTTATTGTTTTAGGGGGCCACTTTTCAGTGTATTAAATAAAGTGATCTCTAAAAAAAATCTTTATTTTAGGGATGCCACCGTCCTGGTGCTACTATGAAGAAATAGAGCAATATTTTGCCTAAGAGGGATCAATTTTTAATGTTTTTTATTAACTCCTACTAAAGCAATCACTGTGTGCAAAGCACCAAATATGAATGTAATTTGGGGAAGTTGCTTTCACAAGTGCTTAAAGAACAGAGTAAACACTACTCAAAATAGCTGCTCCATCAAATGAATCTCCAATATATTGTTCTAGTATCAGGCCTATCTCTGCAAGTGAATTTGGTAGCAAGGTATCCAAGCATTTTCCACTTGAGTTATCCACATTTAACAGGCGAACTAGTCTTTTCTTGGCTCTTTCCCCAACAACTTATCTAAGGACAATGGCACACTGATCATTGGAAGAAATATCTTGACTTCGATTGCAAGGAAACTATTGTTCGGAACATAATATACAGCTGAGTAGAGGGTTGAGTCTAAACAGAAAAACTAGTTGGTGCATGGAAAAATCAGTGAAAGGTAGAATAAAACATGGGCATTTAACTAATGCCTCAAAGCATTTTTAAAAAGGATTGCTGCTCATGAGCAATATGTCGGTTGCGCAGGAGTAAATAAAGAGCAGGACAGTGGTACATAGTGTTTGCATTATTTTTTTTCAAAATCATGACTAACAATTTTTTTCCGCACAAAGAGAGTATCACTTATTTAAACCGTTTACTAGATAAAAACTAGGAAGAATGGCTGCATTTGGTGTTGTTTGACATTTCGATTGTTAAGCTGAAAGAATGGTTTAACCGCTTTTGTGTAATTAAGTTTCAACCAAGAAAACAAAAGTTTTAAAGAAGTGTTAACTTTTAAGATTGACTTCTTTAAAAAGTAAATTTTAAATTTTTTAGTTTATACTTTTGTATAAGAGTTGTCTGATTGTAATTAAAGCCTGCTTTAAAAAACCAACCTGCAAAAAAATTGCTGGAACCTTTTTGCAATTGGTAAAACAAAATGGAATTTAAACCAAAATCATATCAATTATGGTTGCGATTGAAATACCCTTCCTAACTTTCCGTCACGCTGCGAACTGTTTTCAAACTTTCAGATAAGCAGAATCAAAAAATAGTAAAACTGAATATTTTGTATCACTTAGTGGTTGTCCTGGTTGTCTTTTATTTTTTCAATCTAATAAAAAATTCGAATTATGAATTAAATATTATCTATATTAAATAGAATTTTAGTGTTGTTCGTTAAAATGACAGAAAGATTACTGAATAAATAATAAAGTATTTTAATGAAGTTGCAATTACTTCATTATGATTCAATGACTTTTTTTAAAAAATTGTAGGTTTTTTATCGTTTACAAAATATATAATCAATTCAATAAACAATAAAACAACCTAAATTCCAAAAATTAAGTATTTGTTACGCCTGAATGCTCAAATATTGCATCAATCTGGACTACTATTAATGTGGTCTACTACTACTGACAATGTAAAAAAATTTATCATCTAAAATATTTCTGGAAATTTTTAAAAAAATTATTGTGATTGAAGCAATGAACCCGACCAATTTTTCAAATTGAAACAATTTTATATACATTTAATCGAGCAAGTATGAAGATAGTTTCTGAGATGTAACCAAAAGAAATTTGATTCTCGCTAAAGATAATTTGTTGTTCTTTTGATTGAATAAAAAAGTTTTTGAGCTAATTGTTCAAAACCTTGAGAAAATCTTAAAAATTCTCGATAAGTTGCAAAGATTGAAGCGTTGTAAAAACTGGTAAATCAGCATTTAGTAGATTTTGCTGAGATAAGCTTTTCTTTTCTGGAAAGTGTAAAAAGGTCGCTTCGCGAGTTTCAATTGTCGAGAATCTTAACTTCGACTTTAAAATTACGTTCGAAAATTGACGAAGTCGTCTGTGTGTCGAAGAAACCTTCCTAATCTCTGAGTGAAAATAAAGTTGGGTTGGCCGACATCCGCTCTGATTGTTACTGTAATAAGCACAAGGAAACAAAGCAGCGGGAAACTGCTTTTCGCCACAAAGAGATCGAGCTTTTGTACGGCAACTAAAAAAATTCAACAGACTAATGAAGAATTAATGCATTACAATTTTGTAACGAAGCGTTAAACACATTCACTAGCAACCAAATATACTATCAAGTATAAATGATTACATGTTGGCTATTGATTGCTATTAATTACAAGTAGATTTAAAAAATTACCTTTCTTCCTAAATTACGTTAATTTAAACGTTTATAAAATGACTTTTTTTTTTCTATATGTAATCAGATTGATTATTTTTCAATTAATAATCAAAATTGAAACTATAGAAACAGTAAATTAAGAATACAATTTTGGAAACGTGGACATGAAATATAAAATTTAGTTTAACACTAGATATAGTCTCAGTTGAACTTCTTTGTTTTTCAAGAAGCTATGAATTCGCATTAATCCGTTTTTGTTCGAATAAAAAATTTTTATTCTTAACGCTAAATTCAAACCAAAAAAAAGGTCTAGGTTGATGCTTAAGAAGATAAAGGTGGTTGTGAAAATGAAAATCGTTGTGAAAAATTAGTGAAGACCTTTTTGTCGTCTGCGCTTCATAAAACACTGCCTGACTGCAAAAGTTGTTTTGATTTGTTACCAGAACGCAATCATGAAGAGGCTAAAAACCCTGCAATAAACATGAAAATTAAATTTTTAGCTTTTTTGAAACCTTCATGTTGAGTTTCATCAAGCAAACATTAACATCCTGTAACTCCGTAGGCAAATATGTGATTGAATTCGCTTTTAGTGAAACATTTTAATTGTTTTTCAACAAAGTAAAAGTATAAATAGTAGATGGCTTTATCACTGGATGAGTTTTCAGAATAATTAACTAAAAATCTGAGCTGATTGACAAAGTGTTGATTGCAAAATTATTAAAAGACTAATGTTACGGATTTCGATATGTGCTTGCGCTTTCTGTGGTCACATGACTCCGCGTTCGCGTTTGTCGGTCATATGAATTGCCTTTTTCTTTTTGCGGCTACCACGTTGTCTGTCCTTCGTTGTTTTCTTTCACTTTTTCGTATCGTAGTTGTTATCGAAGGCGCAGATGTGGAAAGTTTAAAAACTTTAATAGAGATTCTTTTCTTATATCTGACCACGTGTGAAGTAAGTAAGAACAGGCAAATAATTAGGAGACTCTATCTGGTTTAAACCACTCGCCAAAACAACTTTAACTAATATTAAATAAATGATTTGAAAATTTTCCAAAACAGGGAAAAAGTGTGACAATATTTATTACGGTACATTATACTCTCGTCATTATCATATCTATTATCAACTTATTCGAAACTGTAGGACATAAACAGATATACTTGTTGTATTCTTAAATTTAATCAAAAATTAGAAAACACATGGTATCAAGGCATTTAATGTGTTATCATAGCGGGACAGAAAAAATTAGATTTTGTTTGCACTATTTGTACATCGACGGAGCAAACATATAAAAAGTGTTGACAGAACTATTTAAATGCAACAAGAAATCGCAAACATCTAGTTTGAAAATTAAAAAAAGTTGACATTTTTCTTGTCAATTAGATTAAAAAGTTAAGCTTCCAATTTTTTTTACAGAACAAAAAGTACTACCTATCCATACACACCGAGAATATTGCAGTACTTTTTTAAATACGACTCAGAAACGGCTTCGATTTATATTTTGAACATATTTAACTGTTCTCTTTTTGTCTTTTCAATTTTTTTCATTTTAACCACTGTACATACGTAAAAAATGTTTAAAAAAAATCTATGTGACTAATTTCAACGAATACTTATTATGACAATAAACACATCTCTTTAAAATAATTTTCAATTTTCAACCAAACAATGGTTTTCTTACTTTAGCGCTACCTAACGGAGAGAAATCATTACAATGTTTTTTTTGGCTGAGAAAAGCCTTTACAAAATCTACAGTTCAATATTTTTTAAATACAGTAAAAAGGGCACTGTTTTTTTAGATCATAATAACCATACCGAATTATCCCAATTAGCTGCCGATTAATTATTATATCTTGTTTCTTAAAATTGTCTATCAATTACTACCAAAAATAGTAAAACAAAAATAAATAGACATAATCCAACTTATAAAACAAATTTTTCCATGCTCTAGATACAGATTTCTTATTACCGGTGATGGCTTTAGTATGAAGCAAACGCAGTGGATACACCGCCCCACACTAAAAAGCGTTTATACGTAAATCCCCTAAGCAAAATAATGCTCTATTTCTTCATAATGGCACTGTGAGATTGACCTCACAAAGCGAGACTTTCTTTTATTGGAAATCACTTTATTTTGAAACACTAAAAAGGGGTCTCCTTTAAAATGATGACCTGTTTTTGGGAGGGCTAAAAACATTTGGAAAAAGAAAAAATGGCCCTCTATTTTTTTGCATTGGGTTCTTCTTTTGTGAGGCCATCACTGCTTATTACATACGTAAATATACATATAAACTTTAAACATATATTCATAAATGAAAATGAAATATAATTCGTTTTTATGAAAATAAGATTGGCTTATCGAAGATAAAAAAGGCATAAAGCATACGTAATATACGTATGTAAACATACATATACAAAGCACTTATGAATCAAAGATAATTCATATTTTAAAAACAAGCTTGGCCAAATCAAAGATATATAATATATTTAGTATGTATGTTTTATCTATGTAAACGTACATGTGTAAAACAATCACAAATCAAGTATAAATAATATTTAAAAAAATAACTTTGACCAAATCAAAGATATAAAATGCATGTAACATGTATAGTTTACCTACGTAAACATACATATATAAAACAATTATAAATCAAGTATAAATCATACAAAAAAAAAATAACTTTGATCAAATCAAAGATATAAAATACATATAACATGTATGAGTTATCTATGTAAACATACATGTGCAAAACAATTATAAATCAAGTATAAATCATACTAAAAAAATAACTTCGGCCGAATCAAAGATATAAAATGCATAAAACATGTATGATTTATCTGCGTAAACATACATGAGTAAAACTAGTATAAATCAAGTATAATTTATAATGAAAAAAAACAACTTTGACTATCTCAAAGATAAACCATATATATTTCTCAGATAAAACCTCGATTTATCTCTGTAAAAAACAAGCTTGGCAAAATCAAAGATATTGCAAACATGATCAGAGATAAATCGAGTGAATTCTACGACTGGGTGATAATGTTTAAAAATAGCTTCTGAAAGCTTTGAAATCTGCTCTGTCATCGTTTTGGAGATCATCAATATGCCTATTGAGGTTTGAAAAGCATCTAAATCTCTCATCTCCAATATCTTTCTTAAAGACTTCTAGTTTTTTTTCAAATGCCGTTACACAGTGTTAGAAGGGCAACCATCTCTTCATAAATTCATCACCTTTACAAAATCGAGAAAATATTGCTAGCCTAGCTGATGATGTAATGTCTCTACTTTAATCATTACAAACAGAAAAAAACTTGCATGAAGACAAATCTTGAGTCAACTGCTTAGTAGTATCACTTTCTAACTTAAGTATCCTATCTTTTACTGCTTTCCTACTCAGAGACAAATTTTTAATACATTGAATAATCTTTTCTTTCTCTAAAAAATGTCAAAAAGAAAAGGTGCACAGTCTAACCAAGTTTCTTTAATATAATTTCCATCACTAAGTGGTTTTCCATGTTGAGAAATTACCTTTGAAACTTCAAAACTAGCAGCAACTACGTTAGAACTGAACCTGCCTGAAATAAAGTTCATAAAATTATCAGCCTGTTTCTTTGTTGTGCTGAGTGTACTACTCATTTTTTCTCTTCGTTTGTATTGCATATGTTATTATGAACACTTTCAAAGTGCCTTTTTACAGAAGATCTTCTACAAACAACCGTTTCTAAACAAAAAATACTTTAAGCTTTATTGTCTTTCTCAATCACACAAAACTTTTGGGTCCAGTATTTTTGGAATACTCTAACATCTTCAACTGACCGACGTTTCTTAGCTGATGGTACTGACATTGTGCTCATTCTGTAAAGGCAAAAAAAAACAAGTTCTTCCTACAAGTTCTTTCTACCAGTGATGTAGTCGAGACCACAAACGTCGAGACCGAGACCGAGACCCGATAATTTTTCCTAGACCAAGACCGAGATCGAGACCGGCAAATTTCGAGACCTAAGGTTCGAGACCGAGACCAGAAATAATCGAGACCGAGACCGAGATAGAGACCGAAAAATTTTACGAAAATATAGTCCGTTTAATTATTTCAAAAACCATAAATTTCTATTTTCTAAAGAGCAATCTAAGATTACTTTTTAAATAAACAAGCATCTCAATCATGTTCAAAAGAGCTTTGCTCAAGTGTGATTGCATCATAAAACAACCCGCTTTAAAAACCCTTTCAATTAGAGCAAAAGAAAGCTGAAACATACAAAGCACGGCGGTAAACAATGTTGAAAAACTTTAAGAAAAAATCATTAAAAATTTTTTTCAAAACTCAAAAATGCTCGTCGTCGTCGTTTGAAGGGTATCCACTTCAGGTCAGATACAAACAAGACTGGGGCCGAGGGTTTATCCTTTTACTACCCCAGACTGCTGCACTGCCTGAATCAGATGCTGGCAGTGGTGTTATTAAGCCAGCATCGAGTTTCGTCATCCAAAACCGTCAGACCTCATGCTCCATGTGGTGCCTGATGTGTAGGGCACGCTGTTAGTACATGGTCTGCAGTTTGCTCAGAGGCGCCACACTCGCAATTCGGTGAAGGAGCGAGACCCCATTTGTGCATGGACGAATGGAATTGCCCAACACCAGTCCGCAGGCGGTTGAGCTTAACCCAAGCTGCACAGGGTAAGCCCATCCCAACAGGGCTGACACCGGTCCCGGGCACAAAAGCACGGAGCCTGGAAGTATTTTCACAATACTCCTCGTTCCATTTGTGATTTGTCTATTCAGAAGCGCGGATGCCAAGTCTGGCAAGGTTGTCCAAAAGATTCCGCGCACCTGGCACAAACGGGCATTGGGATCTTAGTCTTACTTGGCGAGTATCTGACAGACAGACAGACAGACAGACACACAAAATTTATTTTGCCCAAAACCATATAAAACAATAACAAAGAAATATAATGCAAAAAAGAAAAGGGGCAAGGAAGCACCGAACAACCCTAAGGTTTACCTGTCAAGATGCTTCCCAAGTAAATTACAATTACCAATAACAATTGTGTTAGTGCGATTAATAGAAAAAAAAAAAAACAGCAAAATAAAAAGAAGAAATTTTTGACAAAACAAAACTTTATAAAACAACAATGAAAAAAAAAAAAATTAAAAAAATTTCAATCTCACTTGATTATGCATATTAGCATAAAATTGCGCCAAAGCATTTTTTATTTTATTTATGGAAAAGTACAAAACTGGGGTTACATTGTAGGTATAGCAAAAGACTATTTATATTTAATATGATTTACAAAACAAAGTAATCTATTCAATTACATAACATATGCTAAAATGTTGGGAGATAATATAAATTTGAAAACTTGATATTGATCAATAAAACTTTTTTTTAATTGTTTTTTAAATGCATTCCAATGTAAGTTTTTCAACTCTGGTTTTAGTTTTGACCAAATCTTTGTACCTTTGTACGAAATTGAGTTTTGAGTACATGTTTTTGACATTCTCGGTAAAAAAAACGTAGAGTGAGATACTTGTATTGTAAGAGTGAATTTCTGTAATTTTTTAAAAAAAAACTGTTAAAAATTTTTGGTGTCTGAGGACCCACTTGAAAGACCATACAAGATATGATCTGGGTTTAGAGATCCACGGTGAGCCAAAAAGAGTTTCGCTCCCAGTCGGCAAAGCTCAGCTGGCTGGATGCCTGAGAGAACAGGCTAGTGGTCCGTTGGAGTGGGATGCTGGCATCCAGTAACTATTCGCAATGCGTCGTTCAAGACACTGTCGATAAGACGAGTGTGAGCACTGCGACACCAGACTGGCGCACAGTACTCAACTGTTGAGTAGACTAGAAATAAGGTGGCTATTCGCAGTGTTTTAGCACCAGCACCCCATCCCGAGCCCACGAGTCGCCTCAGCACTGTGACGCGCGAAGATAGTTTTTTGCGCAATGCCATTAAATGGTGACGAAACGTGAGCGATCTGTCCAGTTTTACCCCAAGATAAGTAGGGGTTGGACAGAACGGTAAAAGTCTATTGTTGTTGTAGACCTTTAGCTCACGTTTGGCCTCTCGGTTGTTTAAGTGAAAGGCTGCCGTCACCGTCTTAGTGTGACTGAGCTTCAACCTCCAAGTCTGGAGATACGCTGACAGTGTGGACATGTCTTGGCTTAAGGTCCCCTCCAAGTCCTTCCAGTTTCCAGAAGAGTGCAACAATGCTAAATCATCAGCATAAGCAAACTTTCTGGAAATCATGGAAGATCGTACGTATAGATGTTAAATAGGAGGGGAGCCAAAACCGATCCCTGAGGAACGCCGTTTTTAAGACGGCGTAGCCTGCTTTGCTTGCTGTCACCGGTAGCAAGGGTAAAACTTCGATTTCGTACAAGCTCCATAATCATTCTGACCATGTGCTTATCCGGCAGAAGTCTCAGCAGCTTGCAGGTAAGGCCACGTGCCAGACAATGTCAAATCGACAAATACGGCACCGGCCTTTTTTTAGCCTCAAAAGAATCCTCGATGTTCTCGGTTAGCAAACAACTTGATCTACGGTTAACTTCCCGCTCGAGACCAATTTTCAGGGTCTCGGCCTTTTGCTGGCGGTCTCGATCTTGGTCTCGTAATGACCTGGTCTCGGTCTCGTACTTTTTAAATTGGTCTCGAGACCGGACATTTTTGGATATTTTTGTTATTTGATGTGGTTATGATGATTTACTGCTTTCTTCACCATAAGCAATTCCCCTTGTAAAGTGAAACTGAAAGCCTTTTTTTGTCTTGCAAAATTTTTGAGTAAACATAGTCAATAAATGGTTTAGTTCAATTATTCTTAACCGGGAAGGCACGCCTCCCCTGGGGTGCGTACGTAAATTTTCAAGGGGGCGCAATTGTTAACATGTTTTACAACACATTCTTTATTAATTTTGATAATCAAAATGACAGGAAACTTGACCTCAGCAAGAATCAAATTGAACAACGAAATCCAGCAAGCTTTTTTTAATTGGGTTTTGCTCTCGCAAAGGGTAATTTTGAGTCCCAATTAAAGCACAAATAAAAACTCATTTATCTGATTTAAAAAAAATTTTTTAATCAAATAAAATTCTACCAAATAAAATAATATAAAAAATAAATAAAAAATTTTAATTGTTTTTTTTAAGTGAATATTGAAAGTGGCTCCTTTTTTTGTTGCTTCAAGGTTTCCTTTTGAAAAAAACATTACAAATTATAGTGATGGTGTTTTCGGCTCTCAACCGCCCCCATAACAAATTTCTGCAAACGCCATTGTATGAATCTAATTGCTTAAAACAAATTACCAAATTGCTAATAAGACGAAGTAGAAAAGAAGAAAAATAACTAAAAATTACTTTGATTAACCTAACCAAAGATGAACAAAATAAATAGAGGTAATGCAATAATTTGTTAATATAAGGAATTTGTTCTTATTTCTCCTTATTTCTAATATATTTTAGGAGATTAATTAGACTAATTCTATACTATGTAAATCAAACATAGCCAGCAAATCCAACAAATACAACGCACCGACACAGATAACCAAGCCAATCAAATATTTGAATGAAGTTTTGGTTCTAGGTGTATTTTATTGCGGTAAGTTCCACTACGGCACAGTTCACCGCGGCAAATTCCACCGCCGTAGTTTATATTTTATCATTGTATATTCCACCACGATATCACACCACGTTGATTGTTCATTTTATTTGTAGATTGTTGTTGATTTATCACGCTATAAGCTGCCAAGACAGAGTACAGTAGTTGACAAGCACATTTATTTCCCTAACTCTACTAAGCCTAACCCCTAATTCTAACTGTAAACTTAACACCTAACTCTAACTCCAACCCTAACCCTCTAAACCTAACAAATTTCCGTGGTGGAATATACTGAGTTAGAATTTAACTATGATGGAGTATACCGGGGTGGAATTTACCGGTCATTCAAGTTTCAACCATTTTCGTGATTAGTGTGCCTTCAGCATTGCTGGAGCTGCTTTGAAATCCTGGTTACGTGACTTTCTCTCTTCCTGTTTCTCTCTTCCCGTTGACTCAAAATTTCTAAATCTGGAGAAGAGCGCTTGTGGTCGCGATCCCAAAACCAGCAAAGCCCATGGGGGACCCAAAGAGTTATCGACCAATATCTCTGCTTTGTGTCTCCTACAAGATCCTCGAGAAGCTTATCTACGCCCGCGTTGAATCATTAATCGATCCGCTGCTCCCTAAAGAGCAGGCAGGGTTCCGATGAAAATTGGTCTCGAGACCGGTTTCGAGACCAAGACCGGTCTCGAGACCTTCATTACTGCTTTCTACTATGCTTAGGTGAGGCAAAGCCAATTTTTTTAAACTTTCGACTGAGTTTTAATTTTGTTTTGATCTGTTTTTATCAATTTTAATTCTTTGTTAACAACAATTTGATGCAAATAGTCTGGATTACGACAGACTTGCAGTAATTTAACTGTTGACTTGCTTTACAGTAGAATAATCAAACCATTGTGATGTATTTTATAAAAATTTAATTCCATCAACTACACATTTTAATTTAATCAATCAATGATCTATATATTAAATTTAGATGACTTAATAGTTTTAGTGCATAAGATTATTATATAAAAAATTTTAGATGATGTTTAGAAAAGGGTTTATTGTAAACCGAAAACGTTTAATGGTATTTTTTGCTTTTTTTTACTGTTATAATTAATTAATTAATTAGTTAGTTAAATGAAATATGCATGAGTTTTTGCGATAATTGTCTTACGGTTAATAAAAACATGATCAATAAACTCGGAATTTCCAATCCTTCATCCAGTGATACAGCGACTTGTAAGTTATTATTTTTTTCATTTGAAAGAGGAAGGATCTCGTTTCTGAGGCCTCGCTCGCGTGCCGGATAAAAAGTGTACGCGTGCCAAGTTCGGCACGCGTGCCAGGGGTTGCCCACCCCTGCCTTAAACAATCATCGCTTTTTATCAAGATGTGCTTGCCATTTGGCGATGATTAGAGAGGTTATGAGAGACTATAGCAGGTCGTATAGCAAAACAGAATGCATCATGTTAGAGGCCACCCTAGAGTATGGCCTGAAGGCTCATAACGTTTATAGCCATGCTGTACGTCGTTGGTTAGAAAGGAATTCCAAATCATTTGCACGGGAAAAGGTTCAGAATTTACTTGCTAATTACCCCAAACGCGAGAAAAAAAGTTTGCAACGGTATTACAAACGCGCTTGCAGAGAGCTTGATGATAGATCGGTGGGATCCTCTACCGGGCTGTCACGCCCTGGTTCACCAGCACGATCACGAGTTTCTGTCTTCCAAAACCCTAGAAGAACGACAGCATATGGCAAGATTAAAGCAACAAGTTAACATAGATAAGAAAAACGTTGCTGAATGTAGTAACCCATTTACGGGAGGACCTACGTTTACGAGGCCAAGAGAGAGGAATGAGAAAGTGCCTGAAACATCTAGTAGCGCCTTTGTCTATAGTGGACAAACAACTGCACCTTCTAATTCTCAGCACCAGGTTCCGAAAGTAGAGGCGAGGTACGATCGAGATTACAAACCCCTCTCATTGGAGAGACAATTGCTAGAAGAGTCAATAGAGGTTTCCGTTTCTCCGGCAGCGAAATATCTGAATATCCCGCTTATCGTCATCGTTTTCACTTGCGATACCGTCAACTACGATCTGCGCGGCCAGACTTGCTTTTACAATGAATAGAAGCTACCATAGTTGGACAGGCCAGGCGGTATATTAGGAATGCATTTTTCATCTTCGATAGCGGACGCGCTTGCGATGTTGTCTGGGAGACCCTGGAAAAAGTTTTTGGCGGAAAAGATAGACTACTCGAAGACTCGATACATTCTATAGAAAGGCGAGTTAAAGCAGTCGGCCATCATAGGGGAACGTTGCTTAATCTCCGAGCCGACATGAGAAATCTCGAAGGTGTAGCACAATCTCTTGATAGAGAATCAGCGTTGAGAAAACCGGAGCTAATAGGAAAACTTTATCGCTCCTTAGACGATAAATTGAGAAGCAAATTGGAAGCTTTTCTTCCTCCCGACCAATGGTCATTTAAAACATTTATGCAATTTCTCAGCAGGGAGATCGCGTACGTTGATGCCATGCATGCTATGAAGATAGGACCGACGTTTCACCAGTAACCAAGACCCGTTCGACGTCACAATGGAATTCATCCTCGAGCAGACAAACCAAAGAACAGCCCCGAATTGCTTTCAATTTGGAAGAAATGGTGCAAAACGTCTTCATTCGGGCCAGTGCGTGTTGCATCCTAAATCCCTGCAGCATTCTTTGACAGAGTGTAGGAAATTTCAAAGCATAGAGGTGGCTGAACGTTGGAATATAGTCAAAGAACACGGTTTGTGTTTTAACTGTTTCGCAGTAAACCATTATACAAGAAATTGCCGATTAAGAAGTGCAGAAAGTGCTCGCGACCTCTCCACGAGCTACTTCACGATGATCGTCCTAACCGTGCAGATTTGTCTTCGGATGCGGCAGTATCATTAACAACATCACAAGGCGAGTCCCGGAGAGATTCGACGACTGTCGGCGAACTTCAAGACGAGGACGACGGAACGAACAACACGACGAGGGGGGACAAACTTGTGAACGAATTCCATTCTACGCAGCCATCGACACTGGAGCAACGAGAACTTTGTACTCGCGTGATCTCGCCCAAAAACTGTTTGGTCATTGGAATCCTGACGGACATCAACAATACAGAATATTCAATGGCCAAGTAATTCAATGTGAAACAATGAAGGAACGATTGGAACTAGAAAATCGGGACGGGACCATTACGCAATTTCGCCGAGTTCATTTTGTTGATCAGGTACTACCTTTTTCGAATTATTTAGATAAATCCTACGACCGCCCAAGAAGAATTGACCTAATATTTGATAATGACTATGTTTTGGAAATATGTCTTAATCCTTTAATCAGGCAGGTGCAAGCAATAATATTTCGAAAAGCTAGTTGTTGATCTAGGGAAACCCTTGCTGAGCTGTTCAACCCAACCCGTGAGCGAAACTGACAGGACTGTGGCAGCACTACAATCGGCTGTTTTGATGGAAAGAGAGTTGAAAGAAGCTGATTGCCCTTCAGTCCTTAATTATGGCTCGTCAAAGGTAAGACTTTCTTCCAGTGACAGGAAAGAAGATCTCGAGAAACTGGAGAAGGATTCTTTGTACACCTCTTTCAACGACGATAAGTTGAGTGAAAACGAAAAGGTTTTATCCCACTACCGCAACAGCATTCAAGAAGTTTGATTGAAGAATGGGGAAAACCACCTTCAATTTAAGCTTCCATGGATAGAAGATATCGGTAAATTAAAGAACAATTTTAGCCAACCAAGGCAGTCTGATTGCGATTGCAAAAAAAACTCTTATTGCAACTTGACGTAATGGCGAAGTACAGCGAGAAGATGAATGCAGCCATAGAAAGACTCTTGCTGGACGATTCTACCACTCCACCGATTGGGCGCTATCCCTACGCGATGATCGAGAGTCTGCCCAGATGGGAGGGTTCGCTCTGCTACGGTTCACTTGTCCGATGGTCGTGTTCGCGAGAGAGACATTCGAAAGTTGGCGCTGTTGGAACTTGCCTCCGATGGACAGACTGTTACGCTTTCTTTTTCCCGGCATAATATAACTTGAACTTACTTGATACCGCAGCTACGCTTCCTTTTACAAAAAATTAACTCGAGGGTCACTCTAGTAGTATGTAAGGGCTGGTTTGTGTTGCGTTTTGACGTCATCAAAGCTGGAGCGCTGGAGCGCGATGGAGCACTCCAGCGATGACGTCATCATCCCGCTTACGGTTCCGAACCCTAGACTCCATGAGCCAAGGTCCAAACCCTATCTTTTAATGTTTCAAATCAATTTAGTTTCAAATTAATAAATTCTAAAAGAAAAAGTAAGATGAATTCTATTGAAAACGATTTTAAGTTCTAGTCAATTACGACGAAGCGCGTCATTTCCTGTTCTGAATCGTATCGATTTGACCTTAAGTAAACTCTAAGTCCAAAAAGCGATTTAATATATTTTAATCTCAAAGGTAATATTGGTGCATTAATTTTTTAATTTTTGTTAGACCTTTGTTGAATTTTTCTTGAAAACCTTAATTTTTATCATACCTAAACTCAATTTTTCTTGACAGCCTCGAATTTTAGATATCTTTGTTCAATTTCTCTAAGCAACCTTGATTGTTTGTTATAACTTTGTTTAATTTTCGGCAAGCTTGATTTTGTTGTACTTTTGTTGAATTTTTGACAATCTTGTTTTATTTATGTTTAATTTTTTCTAGGCAACCTTTTTGTCATACCTAAACTCAATTTTTCTTGACAACCTTGAATTTTAGATACCTTTGTTCAATTTTTTTTCTTAACAACCTTGATTTTGTTGTACTTTTGTTTAATTTTCGGCAAGCTTGATTTTGTTGTACTTTTGTTGAATTTTTGGCAACCTTGTTTTATTGATGTTTAATTTTTTCTAGGCAACCTTTTTGTCACCCTAAACTCAATTTTTTCTAAACAAGTTTGGTTTTTGCTATACTTTTGTTAAATTTTTGGCAACTTTGATTGTTGCTGTAGACCATTCATTTTTAGTGTTTATAACACCATTCATTTACTATACGTTTCAAGTCGATTTAGTTTCAAAAATTATTTTTAGTCTTAGTGATATGCAGCTGTAAGATCTATTGAAAACGATTTTAAGTTCTAAACAGTTACGACGAAGCCGCGTCATTTCCTGTTCTGAACGCTATTGATTTGAGTTTATCATCTTTAAAAAGAATCAATTGTTGCTTACTTTTAATTGATATTGGTGCACGTTTAAGCGTTCCCTTGACAATCTTGATTTTTAGATACCTATAGTCAAAAGTTTTTCTAGACAAGTTTAGTTTTTAGATGAATATCAACTTTAAACATTTTTCTAGGTATACTTAACTTTTATTTGTACGATATTTTTTCTCTGTAACCTTAATTTGTGTTAAACCTTTGTTTGATTTTTTCTCGACAACCACGATTTTTATTATTCTTTTGTTGAATTTAAAGTTTATCTTGATTTTTAAGTATCTATCTTCAATTTTTTTTCTAAACAAATTTGATTTTTGTTGAATTTAAAGTTTATCTTGATTTTTAAGTATCTATCTTCAATTTTTTCTTAACAAGTTTGATTACACCCTTGTTGAATTTTTGTCAATCACGATTTTTATTATTCTTTTGTTGAACTTTTAAAAGTTTATCTTTGTCATTCCTATCTTCAATTTTCTCCTATTCAAGTTTGATTATAACTTTGTTTAATTTTTTTCTAATCAATCTTCATTTTTTTTTTTTTTTTCTAGGTGAGCTTGATTTTTGCTATACCCTTGTTGAATATTTGTCAACCACGATTTTGTCATTCCTTTGTTGAAATTTTTTCTTTAACAACTTTGATTGTTGCTGTAGACCATTCATTTTTACTTTCTAGTATTTATGACACCATTCATTTTTAGTGTTTATAACACCATTCATTTACTATGTGTTTCAAGTCGATTTAGCTTCAAAAATTATTTTTAGTCTTAATGTTATGCAGCTGTAAGATTTATTGAAAATGGTTTTATAAAGTTTATAGTTTCACTTTCTAGTGTCACCATTCATTTTTACTTTCTAGTAGACCACTCATTTACTTTACGTTCAAAGCAATTTAGCTTCAAATTAATAACAAGTTCGAAAAGAAAAGATGAATTCTATTGAAAACGATTTTAAATTCTAAACAATTACGACGTATTTCCTGAAACCGCGTCGTTTTCTGAATGGTAGCGTGACCTTATGGTCTTTCAAAAGAATTGTTGCTAGCGCTTAATCTCAAGTTTTATCAACAAAACCCTCCCTTTTAAACCAAAGAGATTATGATTTTTTTGTGTTTAATAAACGATATGTGTACAATCAATGTTGTGATACATTACGAATAAAGCGAGAAATAGAGCGATCGTTTTCAGTTAGGTTTGACGTAAAATCAGATACAATAGCATGCAAAGGTACGCCACGACAACGAAATAAAATAAAATAGACACAATAATGACCACAAAAACTGGAAAAGTATGTTTGTAAAGTTTTGCGATTGTAAATCCATCCCGATAAGGAGTAGGCATCCATGTAAGAGTCGAGACCGACCAAGGTAGGGGGTAGTCCATAACTATCAAAATATTCTCCTCGACCGCGTTTGTCGAAATAAACCGCAACCCAATGTTCTCCAGGTTCACTACTCGGGTCCGAGTTGATGACGTAGGCAGAAGGAAAAGTAGGTTTTTCCAACTGATCCAAAGCACAGACTTTTTTAAAGATGGTTTTGCTTTTCAAATCCTTCTTGAGCAATCGTTCGATTTGCAACGTGTTCATGCTGTATAGTCAAAAGCAACGTTTCTGTCTTGATCAATCTCCAGCAGGTTGTCGTGTTCGGCAAACACAATGACCGTAAGAGTACGTGCAGTAGCAATAGCAAAATGAATTTCGATGCGTATGTTACCATGCTTTATCAACTCAAAACCAACTTCGCTGGAATCCATTTGGGGTGTGAGATCAAAAGCAAACAAAGCACAACCGTCTTTGTACTGTTCTCGCGAAATAGCATTTCCTGTGTCACGATAATATTGACCCGTTTGCGTAAACAAACGAACGTAACTTCGAACAAAACGATCGTTGGTGAAATCTGGTTGCAGTGGTTTGGAAGGGATTTGAACTCCGTCACGGTAAATCGTCATGAAATTGATGTTGTTGTGTTTGAAATTAAAAGGAGATTTGGTGATGACACCGTTGTAAGCGTCATTGTCCACTACACCGACCACCATTCGTGTGGGCAATTGACCCAAAAATAAATTTTCTTTGGTAATGCTTCGATTCCCGGTCGGCACAGTAAAGCTCTTGACTTCCACACGTCGAAGCGGGTATTTTGCAGTGCCGTGTTGCAAGGCTTTGACATGAGCAAGCTGTACGGCGGGATTGGGTTTTACTTTGCGAACAAACAAGGTCACTTCTTTCAAAGACACTTTGTTATCTGCTTGGTTTGCGTTTCCATGCAAGCAAAAAAGATCGTTGGAACGAATCAATCGCAAACGTACTTCGACACCATTCAACAAATATCGATTTTGAAAGAACAAATCAAGATGCAATTTCCCCATCATATCCATTTCTTTGCTTTCTGCAGCCAAAGCTTTTCGTTTGGTATAACCTAGGTTGGTAGCCCCACGAGTATCGAAATGTTCTGACGTGTTGCGGTGCCACAACAGAGCAGAAAGTTGGGAATTTTTTGCATCTTGTCCAAAACTAAGCAAGTTTTCGATATAAGCTCGATAAGGGTAATTGTTGTTGGATTGTGTCACAAGCGAACCGTTCAAATAAACATCCACTTGTGTCCATAGTGTATGTAAAAAATTACATTCAGGTGCAATTTCCACATTCTTTTCCAAATCAGCTCCGGCTGCACTAGTTACGCTTGCACGCACATAAAGAAAGCTATTGGCAAGATCGATGTAGTTGGAGTTTTCAGCACTAATTGTAAATTCAATAGGACCTGTGGAGGTCAATACAGATACAGGATGGTATTCGGTGAAACTTCCTTCCTCCAAACTAGTTTGACTTGGTGGCACCGAAAACAAATCCAGTTGAGAGGTGGTGGATTCTGCCGAACTGGGGTGTACTAACGTCGCCATGGTTTACGAGAAAATGTCGTGATGTCTCTTGCGTTTCTTCTTTTGTACTTTTCTCGGTGCTGCTTTTCGTTTTCCTATTTTTTGTTGAGCTGCTTTTCGCTTTCCTACTTGTTGTTTAGCTACTTGTAAGAGATTGGAACCGGCAGCTCTTGCTTGATCGATGGCAGCTTGTTTGGCGTTTTTACCGTGTAAGACATCGGAAGCAAACTCGACACCGCTTTGTAAAACTTGTTTTCCCAGGGTTTTGGCACCTTTTTTGACCAAAGGAAGGACACTTTTGGCAATGGAGCTAAACAGATTACCTAGTCCATAACCTTGTTGCACTCGTGCCCCCGCAAAATAAGGCATTCCATGACCGACTTGAGACAAATAATAGTTTTCGTAAGCCTTTGCGTCACAACAATATTTAACACGCATGTTTCTACTACCGTTGATTTCTTACAATAAACCCATTTTCCTTTGTATCTGTTTTTTATAACGAATTTAGCTTTTTGGGTCGTAAATGCAAAGTCACAATCACTTTTCCCTTGCGAAAACGAATTCGTTTTCCTTGATCGTCACGAAGCGAGATGTGGATGTCACTAAGATTTTTCTTCAAGACAGGATGGTATTGTATTTTGTCGTATCTTTTGGAGACATAAGCACCCGGCTTCCCTGTTACAGGAAGGACAGCAAGCAAGGGTGCGAGCGTGTGACCAACCGTTCTGTGTTCAATAACATCGCAATAGACATAGATGGCGTTCACGGTGTCTACGTTGGCAACGCTTGCCGAAGTGTACTCTCCGATTTCCCGATACCAAACCTTTCGAAAACCCAAAATAGAAGCCAACTCATTCGAAAGCGTCACCACCACATCTGGTTGTGCGGTACCATTACGGTCGGTCGTAGGTGCTCCTTTTTTGTGTTGGATGGACATGGTGGTTAGTTGTGTTTGAGGATTGTAAGTGAGATCAAAGAGAAAGTCGATTGGTTGCGTCAACACTCCTTCGCTGACCAACGTTTTGTTTCTATTTTGAAACTCTCGTCTCATTTCTTGAAGTATCTGACGCACGATATATTGAGGTTGTTGGTAATAACCTGCTGGAAGCACTGCTACAAATTCCAAAGCACCGCGTTGGTAGAAAATGTAAAATTGGTTGGTGTCAATGTTGTACCAAGCGTTGGGGTACAGAATCTCGGACAAACCCAACTCCCACGATCCAGACAAATTGATTTCTTTCGGCAAGTGAACCATGTAATCCGAAAGTTTGTTTTCAGGATAAATGTCCATGGATGAGTTACTGGGGAGGGTGAGGAACATTTTTGCTGAGAAAGGGTGACGGGAGCAAATAACCTACAGAGCTACTAAGCAGACTAATCCAGAGTTCTTTGTTGTCGTTGTTTTGTGATAAATTATACAAACTGATGGAAACCACAATGTAAATCACCAAAACTTGTGCACCAAACAAAACAATGTCAAAGGTTATTTTCATACAATATCTTTTTCTGACACCCAAGAATTAAAAGAAGCAGGATATCCAAACCACTTTACTAAAAACTCAACACCCTTCTTGCGCTTGCGTTGTTGGAGAATACGCTCGATTCGAAACACGTCATCCTTTTTATAGATTTTTTGCAACTCTTCTTCGTAAAAAGTTCCCTCCAACCACTCGTCTTGTAAATCTTTGATCTTGTAATAGGGAGGATTGTCTCGAAACACTTGAGCAACTTGAAACAACTCATCCGTCCAACCGGGTAAGTAACCTTTGCGGAACCGCATTCGAGTCATGGACAGTCTGACTTGATCACCTACTTTCAATTTTGGTTTTCTTAACTCGGGGTCGGCATAGAGTGTGAGCCAAACCGTTTCTTGGTTTTCAGAGTTGACTGAATTAGGAGCACGTCAAATGGATCGGTGATAGGTGTTGTTGTAAGATTCAACCAGAGCAGGCAGCACTTCCACGTATCTTCGGTTGTTGGTGTAGGTAAAATAACGCCATAGTTTCTCCTTTAAAGTGCGTATAAATCGTTCAGCAATGGATGCTTTGGTGTCAAAATTTTGAGTGTAAAAGTGCTCCACGTGATGTTGTTTTAACCAGGTTTGAAAGGGTTGATTCAGAAACTCACGTCCCATATCCGTCTGCAATTTTTGAAACTTGCCAATTTCAGGCATCAACTGCTCAAAAGCCTGGATCATGTCCGAGCTGGTTTTGGTTTTCAAGTAAGCGGTAAAAGCTTTTTTCGAAAACACGTCAATAACCACCAAAATGTATTTATAATGATCGTTGTAAGACTTGAGCAAAGAAAAATCAATGAGATCGGCTTGCATTTGAAAGTTGGCTCCAGGTACAATTGTTTTTCTGCGCTTGAAATTTTTTCGTACGGGTTTGTGAAGCGTATAAATGTCTTGTGATTGCAACCATTGTTGGGTTGCTTTTGGAAAACGATGTGCTCCCGAGAAAGAAGCTTCTTTTTTAGGATTGTAATAATTTAAACGCTCTCCCATAACATCGATTCAAACTCGCGTGCACCGGGTAAAGTAGGGTCTCGTTTCTTTAGGTTGGATTGAAACAAATCGTCGATATGAGATCCAGGTACCACTCGATCGTCTAAAAGCATTTGACCGTCTTCGTTCCAATCTAAATTCTTTTTGCTAGTGGCGGCTTTGAATAGTTTTTTCGCTTTGGTTCGTTTTTTAAAACGCTTTAGCACTGCACTTTCAGACAAGGGTTTTTTCACTGGTGTTTTCGGTTGAAACTTTTTCAGAAATAACTTTGATTTTTGCAACGCCTCATTATATAGAGTTACTTTCTCGCTGTCGGGTCGGTTGGAAGTTAAGATTTCTTGCATTTTAGCATCCAGTTCAGAAAGTACTTTTTTATCCGTGACTTGATGTTTGTTTTTGAGTTTTTCGTACACTTCAGGTTCCAACGCGATTAATTTTCTCATTTTATAAGAGTACCCAACACACCACTAATGACTGGAGCGAGTGCAGACAACAAGATGGGTAAAATCCACCTTTTTGTATAATTTTTTGTTTTGTTTTTAACGCTACCTTACGATCCGCCAACTTTCGAAGTTTGGTCTTGTGCGGTTTTAATTTCTGCTTGTGATGACGCTATATGTTGACGTTTCCTTGCAGCACGTTGTGAGCGCAGTCACAAAGACAACGTATTAACTCGGACGACGCTTTGTCTAGAATACGCTTTTGCAAAGGTGCAGGGGCTTTTTGTAGCAAACGCAAGGTGGGTCCGTTTTTTCGCAAGCGGTTCATTGATAAAGATAATGCGTGTCTTCTGGAAAAATCCCTGAACGCAGACGTTGGTTATCGTGTGTTTCGCAGCGTAAGTCAATCACCAAATAACCTCGTTCGAAAGATACAGCGTTTTTATATGCTTCCAGTGCGTTTTTATAGGTTTTGGGGTAGATCTGTCGTAAAAATTGTGCAATTTGGTTTATGTCCCTACAACTTTTAAAGAGTACCATAATTTGTGCGTTGAGACTTATTTCACGCAAACCTTTATGAAACAAATTTTGTACGGTCATGAGAACACTGAAATGAAAGTGATGGGAGTAGACGCTATAGATTTTGGATAAAAATTCAGAATTGGCAAACATCAAATCGTCTAGTACTAAAAAGGCATCTCGACTTTCTTTTAGATCTTCAAGACTCGGCATGTTTCAAGTTTTTAACGATCAAACATTGCTTGCCATACCTCGTAATGATAAATAACTTGTTTGATTTCAGGGCAGAGTTGTTTAAGACTGTCTAAGGACCCAATAAGACTTTCCAACTCCGGAAGGTCAAAAACTAGTTGGATTTTGAAATCGCAAAGACATTACGCTAGCTGGTCGTGGAACAAAATGAAAGCAAACGTTGTAACATAACCCTTTTGTAATGAATGCACAAACTTCGATAGTTAAATACATTGACAGAAAAAACATGGATGAAAACACAAACTTCGATGGTTGAAAAAATTCACGAAAAATACACAAACTTCAATAGTTGAAAAATTCACGGAAAACATGGATGAAAACACAAACTTCGATAATTAAATACATGGAGGAAAAATTCACGGAAAACATGGATGAAAACACAAACTTCGATAATTAAATACATGGAGGAAAAACCCACGGTGCGTGAGGACTTTTTGCTAACTAAAAATTTGGAAAATTTTTTTACAAATCTAACGGCTCGGTGTGAACCCCGTCACTCAACACTTTCCTCTTGGGATAAAAATTACTTAAACCTTTTTTCTTTTGTACATAACTAAAAATTTGATGATTTTTGCTTCGAAAGCCACGGTTTTCTACAAGAAGCGGTTTGTTGGTCTCTAAAACATTCAAATATTCATCAAAGGTGAGAGGGTTTTGGGCAATAGACACCCCTTTACAAACTTGTTTGTTCGTTTCTCCTTGGCAAAAATAAGATTTGGAAGCAAGGCAAACTTGGTTTTTTCCTTCATATTCCACCTTCATTTTACCTAACGTTCTTTTGTCGAAGGCTTCAAAGGAAGAGCAACAAGGTTGCGCGTCCCACGCTTTGTTTTCAATTTTACATTGGATGAAGGCTTCCTCGTGGTTAGGGCACACTTCGGAGGTCAACCATTTTAACTTGTCACGAAAATAATTAGGTTTTAAATGCGAAGGAACACAGTCATCTAGATTTTCTCTACTAATGCTAAAATAAATGGAGTCTGTATCAGTTTCTAACAACTCAAAATGACGATCTGGAATATATTTTTTGAGAAACAAATAAAAAAACTTTAACATGTGGAGTTTGGAATTTAAATAGACGTTGAGACCAATTTGGATGGGAAGATCATTAACAATTTTATTTTTTAAACTTTTCACTTCATAAACATTCTTTTTAATTTCATCTAAATGAACAAAACGAGGATCGTTGATAGTTTTGTTGACTGTTTCCTCGGAATGGTATGTAATGTTCCTATGCTTTTCTTTATTTAATAAACTAGCGGAATAGAGAGAATTCCCAGTTAGTTTATTGGTAAGAGCTATCACCGCTTTGGATTTATCTGTGTCGGCCAATCTTCTGGAATTTACAATTTCTTGTGCCAGAGGAGCAAAACATTTTTGTGGAAAAAATTCGATAAATTCATAAATTTTGGTAATTTTTAATCCCATTTCTAGATAAAATTTGGCCATTTCCGAGTTAATTAAAAATTTTTCTGCAAAGTAACTACTGATTAAATATTTTTGTTCTTTTTTTAAAAGGTTATGCTCCTCTGCCACGTTTTGCATATAGTCACCAATGTCTTTTCGAGAAATAAAACTGTTCTTTATGATTAAAGGGAAATCTTTGAATTTTTCTTTTAATTCGTTGGGAGTGTGAATGTCAACGATAAGAAAACCGTACAAGCTCTCGTTTCGAATGCCTTCTATTATTTTTTCAAAAGTTAGTTTTCGTTTGGGTGTTATCGATTTTAGTGTTTTTAGAAAACGAGAAACTTCTGGTTGTTTTCTTATCTTCAACCACTCACACTCCCTCATCTCCACCACGCGAAACCCTTCTTCTTCCAACTTTTTTCTGTTGTCTGCTGTTTCTTTCCGAATATCTTCATGAGGAATGTTTTTCAGGGGGTGTGTCTCTTCCAAACTTCCGTCAGAGTTTCGATTGGTATTGCATCGATCGCAAGAATGGAAGAAACAACCAAGAAATTGATATACGGTGTTTTGTTGCTCAGAATAACCGTCCACTGGCAAACTATACTTGCTGACTCTTCTTTCCCCCATATTGAAACGTGTTTGCAAAAATGTGTTTTCTTTGTAAGCTACATAACTTAACCATTGATAAGATTGGAAACCAAATTTGGAGCAGGGGTCAGGCCGAAAATCTTCTTCTTCCTTGTAACGACAAAAATAACCAGTAGGGTTATTCTGAGCAATAGCGTAAAGGTAAAGAGAATTGGCGTCCAAACCAAGCACCTTTTTGACGGTTTCAGGATTATCTATTTCGTGGGAGCGGATTTTGGTTTCTCCCGAAATTGCAAGGCGGCAGAAAATCAAACTTAACCCACCTGTCAATTGAGATCGAAGGGTTTTGTACAAATCCCCATGCCGCTTGGGAAACAAACAAAAGAAAGCATTTTTTTCGATTTTTTTCATCATCTGTAGTTTGGCCACTCCGCTAACTGAAAAAGAGGTTTTAAATATATCCAAACCTTGTTCAAGATAAGGTCGGAGCAAGTTTTGAACGGCTTGAACAAACGGGACGCAATCCAGAATATTATAGTAAATGAGCATCTCACGTAGGGAGCTCCATCCTTTTTCCGTCCAAGTTTTTACCACCAGATTGTATTCTTCTTGGGTGATGTTCGATTTGGAAAGAGAAGAATAAAAAACGTTGTGTACGGGTAACCCACTATTTAATTTATCGAGATCAGTCACAAATTCATACGGAAAATAAAATTTTCTGAGCTCTGCCCCATAAGCTACCAAAAATTTGCGGTAACTAAAACCGGGGGCTAAAAAATTTTTGATGTCTAAAAACCTTAATTTAGATGTTTTTAAACAAAGATAACTGTTAGTTCTTTTTATAACAAATTGGATGTCTTTTAAAAGAATTTGAATTAATGTTGGTTTAATAAGGTTTAAATCATAGGAAGCCGAATTGAAACCGAGCACAACCAATTCCTTACAATAACAGTTAAAGTCGTTTAAAATTTTTTCTTTTCTAACATTTTCACTCCTTTCCAACTGCTCAAACACGTAATTGAATTTTTCTAAAAGAAACTTATAAGAAACTTCTGACAGGGTCTCCAAGTAATCAACTAACTTTTGTACCAACTCTTCTTCACTGCCCTCTGTGACAAAACAAACACCCGATTCGTAGCCAGGGATGTTGCTCGCTACTGCAACGCTCAAAGGTATGTGACAAGCATCCAAAGTTAACATGGAACTATTAGAAATCTGTTTTTTGGAAAAATAGGCTTCGAAATCGTAACATGCAAAGAAAGGAAAATAACGATCACAGTGAGGCACAACAATCCCTATTTCCTCCAATTTCTCAAAAATGGTGGCAGGATTTTTGTGAATGCCACCAGGAAAAATCTCACGCACCGTGGTAGTACAAATTTTGGTATGACGGTAATAGTTACCACTATGATCCCACAACTTATCACAGTGTACGCATTGGTACACACCGCAATATAACTCAAAATCTACAATGACACTTAGATGATTTTCGTAAACGTTCAATCGCATTGTCTCCTTGTAGAACTCGCGGCTCCGTTGAACCAGTTTGGCAACCTTACCGTCGAGCTCATATGCAATGAGATTCAGTTCAAAAAAATCCTCTAAGTGAACAAAATCAAAAAGTTGAACGCCTGCAAAATCTGCAGGCGCCACGTCAAAACGAGTACAGTATTTATAAAACAAATTTTTGGCAGTCTTCTCACATTTGTGAGGGTTTGCACCTTGGTGCACTGCCAAACAACGAAAAAAACATAAGTGATCATCAGCACTGACATTTCGTAAACCGTGGTTATTTTTTATGTAATCAGGAAGAGAAATTGGGGCGCCAAGTGGGGCATCTTTTAAGTGATTGATATAAAAGGTGATATTGGGGATGTCTACCACTTTCCATTTGCTATCAGGGCGGTTAATTTTTTCAAAAAAAGATTCTTCAGATAACGTATTCAAAAACTTCATTAATTCTTGGCGGTTGCTAATTAAACGCGCAGTTTCCATCATCACACTGTTGTTGAACGATGCGTGGTAGTATCGTAATTCGTTATCATGAATATTTTTTAGAATATAACCAAAACTGTAATTAATTTTAAAACGGTGGAATTGTAGTTGTAGAATTTGATGAATAATTTTTCGAATTAACACTGTTAAATTTTGATTGTAACAAAAATTAAAAATGGATTGCACTTTGCCTTTTTTGTAAAAAGTCCGAATGCTGGTCCAATGTTTTTTCATGAGGGTGTTAATCTCATCTTCCACTTCTAAGAAAAAACAACATTAATTTCAAATCAAACTCTTTTATACAAAAAACGTACCATTGTTAGTTACCACAGATTTCATTTTTGGGGGTTCCTCTATGATTTCTGCAAAAATAAAAATTTATAGTATCTCAAAATCAAACTGCAAAAATAGACTTACCGTGTGAAACCGAATTTTTAGCCGGAATTTTTGATGAGTTTTCCGGCGAGGCACTAGTTTGTGACCGATCTAAGAAAAACTAACATTAGCTGTAAAATAAACAATTTTTATCCAAACGTACCGTTTGAGTTTAGCTCTCCGACTTCAAGTAAATTTTTAGCAGAATTCTGGGGTTCTACAACAAAAACAAGAATTATTTCAAAATTAACTCACTTTTCATAAAACTTACCATTGGTATTCTGAGAAGCAATTTTCAACTTTTTGGTTGGGGGTGCGCTATCTAAGAGAAACGATTGTGTTCATTCAAAATTAAACCGTTGAAATAAATAAACTTACTATTTGCGACCTCGACCGAATTTTTAACCGGAATTTCTGATAAAATTTTCGGGGTCTGTGACCGTTCTAACAAAAACAAAATTAATTTTAAATTAAGAATTTTAACTGAAGATTTGCATTCGAATAAAATATTTTATTTCAAGATCAAATAAATTAAAAAGCAATACTTACTACACACTTTCTGATGCGCTTTCAAGTTATCAGCTCTAGTAAAACTTTTGTTGCATTTGTTACAACAAACTCCTGTTGACTTTTCGTGAACGGTTTTCTTGTGACGCCGCATATCACGCTCTCTTGTAAAAACACTCTCGCAAATATCGCACTTAAACATTTTGAATAGTTCTTCTTTCTTCAATGACTTTAAAGTAGAATGAATAGTTCACCTGAACCATCTGTTAATATACCTGTGGAAAGTTATTGCGCAACAAACCTGCTGTGCTATTTTTAGTAACAGATTGCGTCAGTATTTTACAGCGTTCTGATACCCTAGGGAAATCCCCATGGAAAAACCGACTTGATGTGTCCTGACTTGCCCTTTGCAGAAAATAGAGCGCTTAAAAACAGGAAATTGGTTAAAGAAATTTTCTATTGTATACTTAAAAAACAGGAAACTGGTTAAAGAAATTTTCTATTGTGCGCTTCAAAAGGTTCGACAGGTTTTTCTACAGACTGCTTAAAAAACAGGAAACCAATTGAGAGACTTTTCTATTGTGCACTTAAAAACAGGAAATTGGTTAAAGAAATTTTCTATTGTGCGCTTCAAAAGTTTTGACAGCTTTTTCTACAGAGTGCTTAAAAAACAGGAAACCAATTGAGAGACTTTTCTATTGTGCGCTTAAAAACAGGAAAAACTTTGCTTTATTGCTTTAAATCTTGCAGAATGTCTTGAAATAACCTTATGTTTTGAAGTCTTGGACCAGAAACGAACTCAGGACTACTGCTGTTCTTAGGGTTTGGTTTAATATTATCTTGGGTAGGAGTCAAACTTAGGACCACCGTCTCTCTTAGACTTAGAGATTATATTGTCTTGGTAGGAATCCAACTCAGGCCTATTAATTTTCTTAAGGTTAGAGTTTATACTGTCTTGGGTGGGAATCTAACTCAGAACCTTTCTTAGGATTAGGATTTACAGCTTCGCTGTCTTGGTTGGGGATCAAACTCAAGACTACTGGTTTTCTTAGGGTTAGGATTTACAGCTTCGCTGTTTTGGTTGGGAGTCAAACTCAGGACTTCTGTCTTTCTTAGGGTTTGGTTTTATATTATCTAGGGAAGGAATCCAACTCAGGACTACTGTATGTCTTAGGTTTAGGTTTTATATTGTCTTGGCTAAGAATTGAACTCAGGATCATCGTCTTTCTTAGGAATAGGAAAAAGAATAGAAATAGGATTGGGAATAGGAATAGGATTAGGAATAAGAGTAGGATTAGAAAAGGATTAGGAATAGGAATAGGATTAGGAATAGGAGTAAGATTCGAAATAGGATTCAAAATAGGAGTAGGATTAGGAATAGGATTAGGATTAAGAATAGGATGGGATTAGGATTAGGAGTAGGATTAGGAATAGAGGTAGAATTAGGAATAGGAGTAGGATTAGAAATAGGATTAGGAGTAGGAGTAGGATTAGGAATAGGAGTAGGATTAGGAATAGGAGTAGGATTAGGAATAGGAGTAGGATTAGGAATAGGAGTAGGATTAGGAATAGGAGTAGGATTAGGAATAGGAGTAGGATTAGGAATAGGAGTAGGATTAGGAATAGGAGTAGGATTAGGAATAGGAATAGGATTAGGAATAGGAGTAGGATTAGAAATAGGAGTAGGATTAGGAATAGGAGTAGGAGTAGGATTAGGAATAGGAGTAGGATTAGGAATAGGAGTAGGATTAGGAATAGGAGTAGGATTAGGAATAGGAGTAGGATTAGAAATAGGAGTAGGATTAGGAATAGGAGTAGGATTAGGAATAGGAGTAGGATTAGGAATAGGAGTAGGATTAGGAATAGGAGTAGGATTAGGATTCGGAATAGGATTCGTATCCGTCACTGCTCTCTAGCGCCACCCTCCGCCACCGCTCTCTAGCGCCACCCTCCATCACCGCTCCTGCGATGACGTCATATGCGCCTGCGCCTGCGCCTGCTCTCTAGCGCCACTAGCGGAAACGGTCACCAAAAAAATCGTTACATACTACTCACTCTTTAATTTTTGCGGGGACTGTTAGCGCTCGCCGTGGGTTTCTATAATTGCGATAAGCGCCTTCTGCCTATTGTGATTGCGCCTTGCGCATTGCAGTTTTAAGTCTAGCCAACAGTTTATTTCTTGTTTTACAATTTAATTTTTTTTGTAAATACTCATAAGTTCCATGGTGTAGTTTTTTAAACGAATGAACGGCGATGGCCCAAACGAGTATAATAACACCGTCGGTGTGATTATACTCGAATAAGCAATCAACACAACCTGCGGTTGACCTCCCTGCTGACGCACACGCACGGTTCACAATAAATGAATGAATATTCTTGTGCACGATACAACGCGATATGCTACACATGATGCGGACCAATGAATGAATGCACGAACGCTAGCACGGTTCTTCAAGCACAGAAGCACCACTAGCTGCTGATAGTTTTATACAATTTTGATATACAGGGTGGGGCAAAAGTCCTGTTACAAAATTTTATGTCAATTTTAGTACTAATAAATTTAACTAAAAAGCTAAACTAGCTTTATCAATTTATTTAAATATATACCCAGTTCTTGTTTTTCAGAAAATTTTTAAGTATACACTATGCAATGTTGCTAGAATTAAAAAGAAAATTCATTATTGAGCACCACAAAAAAGGATTTAGCCCCACAGAAATTTTTAAACTAGGAAAAAAATTGAAATCAACCGAATGCTGATCAAATGAATGATTGATCGATTTGAGAAAATACCCTCAATCACAGACAGACCTCAATCAGGACGCCCTCGCAACAAGAACACCTAATCTGATTAAAAGTGTAAAAGAAAAAATCAGACGTAATCTGAGGAAATCGATAAGAAAAATGGCAAAGGAATCAAAAATATCACCAAGAACTATACGCAGAATTTGTCACGATGATCTTAAGATGTCACCCTAAAAGCTGCAAAAGAGACAGCTCATTTCAGAGGCCACAATTGAAAAGAGACTGGCAAGAAGCAAACTATTGTCGAAACAACTCAAAAATGGCATGCTGTAAAATCTTATCTTTACTGATGAAAAGTTATTCACTGTGCAACAGGTGCACAATCACCAAAATGATCGAGTTTTGGCAAAAACCTTAGATTCAATCCCTGCCAATACAAGGAAAGTCTTCACAACACAAAAACCTGCTTCAGTAATGGTGTTGACAGCAATTTTTGAAAAGGGGAAATCCCCTCTGGTTTTTGTACCCTCGGGGGTTAAAATTAACAAAGAACTTTACATAAAGAATATTTTAGAGGGGCTTTAATACCATGGTGCAAATCTCTATATGGTGAAGACAATTGGACACTACAAGATGGAGCAACAAGTCACACAGCTTGGGTGACTCAAGTGTGGTGTGAAAACAATTGCCCCACCTGGATTAGTAAAGAGGAATGGCTTCTTTCTTCACCCGATCTCAACCCTCTAGATTATTTTTTATGGTCAATTCTTGAGAGTGAAGCCTGCTCTAAACCCAGCCCTAGTATCGAAGCTCTGAAGTTAAAATTGATGAAAACATGGGAGAAAATTCCCATGAAAATAGTGCGTGCCTCCATCAATGATTTCTCCAGAAGACTCCGCGCTGTAGTAAAGGCTAAAGGAAAGCATTTTGAATAAAGTTTGTGTGAAATTGTTTGTTGGTATGAGTCTTGAATGTTTGCAAATTTAAATATTGAAATAAAAGCTTTTTTCAAAATATGTTTGTATTTTATCTTGTAACAGTATTTATGCCCCACCCTGTATAACAACAATAAACATACCAGGTGTTCCGTTCCTAAAAATTACCCACACTATGTATATTCACAATCTCATAAAAAATCTCTTTGATTTCGCTTTGGTCCGGCTCAAGTAGCCGAAGAAATAACGGTTTTATAAGGAATTTAAATATTTTACATTTAGTTATAAAAAAATGGCAACACTGCTTAGTATCTTGAGTCTTGGAGAAAGATCTAGAACTATTCGCTTGACTGGTTCGCTATTGTGACACATGTGACGTAATAATAGTGATTGTCAGTGATTAACTTGATTTAGTAAATTTCAGAACGATCGAGAAACCTTACCGAGTGGTATAAATACGACTCGCTGGAAAGCAGTATTATGATTCGATGATTCGATGATTCGTTGTGGTAACTTAAAATTGGAAAATTGTTAGCTGTGTAAATTCATAGTTTTTTGGTCGCAAGTCTTTGGTTGTCTACGTGATTGTGAAGAATTAAGCTATTGAGCTTTAACGTGCTGCTTTGATTGTATACTATTGTGGGCTCCTAAGTGGATTGGAGCATATTTTTTAATAAAGATATTGTGGTAGTCTGAGCTGTGATTTAGCTAGACTATATTTTTGCTGTCGCTGGTTCGAAGGTCAGATCCAGCAAGAAGATTAAGAATTTTAACTTTTAGTAGACACCGAGATTGCGTTATCGGCGAGGCCTTCCTTACAGGCGCCGAAAGGTTAGACGATTAAATAACGTACTAAGTTACCAAATTAACTTCTACAAAATTTAAAAAACTTTTTACCAGCGGAACATAAATTTCAAAAACCTCTCCAAAATTTAAAAAACTAAAATTTGTGGAAGTAACACCAAGTTTGTTGGGCCACAATACTGCTGGTCAATGTTTTTGAAAAATAATATTTGCTGAATCTTGTCGCAGAATTAAGAAGGGGCAAAACTCGAGTCTGGTGCTTTTTGTTTTCAAAGCAGCTCGATTTGTAATCAAATAAATCGTCGTGTTTAACTATATAAACTTATTTAAATAGAATGTAAAAAATACAAAACAAATCAGAATTTAAAAACTTACAACTGAAATTAAAACTTTAAAGTAAACACAACTAGCTAACTTTTAGCAGCTTCTTGTTTAAATTCAACTATGCTTTAAGTCAGCGGTCCCCAAACTTTTCAAGCCGGGAGCGGATGTAGATTTTTTTGACCTCCTCGGGCCAAAGCGAGAGAATAGGAAGTCTTCTCTTCGATTCGATCTCTAATTTCGCTATTCTTCTCCCAAAATTTTAGTGATCTCAAAAAAAAAAGTCTTCACTTAGATTCAAGCTCTAATTTTGCTATTTTTTTCCCAAAATCTTGGTGTGTTCTCCAATGGAAAGAACAAGGTAAAAACCTGAAATTGGGATGTTCCCGTATTAATTCTTTCCAACTGTGGCTCAAAGTGAGTGTATACGTTTTTTTAAAAAGAGCTCCGTGGGCCGGATGAAAAACCTTAGCGGGCCGTAATTTGGTGACCACTGCTTTAAGTGAACAAATTACACGTTTTAGGAAAAGCGAAACAATGGGCATTGTGACTGAATTACGGAACACGTGTGTGAAATTAGAAAAATATTTTTATGTCCGAAATAGCCCCAAGTAAATTTCAAGTTAATATTGTTTTCTGTAGATCCAAAAATGGTTAGAACTTACAAAAATATAAAGGATATTAACGATAATTTTAATGCAAGTACAGTTGAAGCTGCAGTAAAATTAGTTGTTGAAAAAAACATATCAATCAGAGAAGCAGCAGCTCATTACAATATGAAAAAGTCTACATTAAGCGATTATGTCAGAAGATACAGGGCCGAAAAAGACTCATGCAATTTTAAAAGAGGACAAAGAAATCGGCAAATATTTGATGACGAAATGGAGCTATCGTTGTGTTCCTATATACTCATGTTATAAAATTTTATTTTATAAAAAAACAAACTAAGGCTTTATTATAATTATAAAAAAACAGACTAAGGCAAGCTTTCTCTAAATGTTGAAAAAACTAAATGTATCCTTTTTAAAACCTTAAATTCAAAAACATCTACTTTATTGTGATCAGAAATACTTCAATTGAAAAAGTATCTTCCTTCAAACTATTAGGAACTATCTTAGATGAACATTTGTCTTGGAAAAATCATGTTATTTTACTGAAAAAAAAACTGCATGCAATATTAGTTGCAGTCATGAAAATAAGACTATGTCTCAGCAAGAATGCTCTACTAATAATCTATTATTCTCTTATTATGAGTCAAATAAGATACTGCATTATAAATTGGTGCTTTGGAAATGTAACTTGGATTAAGAAGCTGCAAAAAATTTGTAATAAATTTTTAAAATTTACCTTTGGTATCTATTACAAAGATAACATCACACCCACTATGCATAAAAATAAATTTTTAAACATTAACAACCTTTACAAATTTGAAACTGCAAAAATAATGTTTAAACATAAAAATAAACAGCTTCCTCAAGCATTTCAAAATTTTTTCACATTAAAAATTCTTTGTATGAAAACCAGAAGTAACAGCCAAATCATTTCTAGTTTTTGCAGGACCACAGCCAGCCAGCAATCTCTAAAATTTATAGGACCAAAAATTTGGAATACAATTTCTCCTGCGATCAGAGACTGTCAATCAAATAGTATTTTTAAGAGAAAATTGACTCAACATCTTTTAAATCTTTCGCAAATACCTAAATGAATTAAACTCTCTCCAAATGCTTATTAATTTGTTCTGCTGCTTGTTCGTTTTTTTTTTTTTATTTTGATTTTCAGAGAGACAGACATCCACCCTTACAGTATTTATTTTCTGGTTCGAAGACATGGCCTGAAGACTATTTAAATTCTTTCTCTTCATACTCTACAATTGTATATGTATAGGCTATATTTTGAGGCTACATTTACTCTATATATCACCATCCTTTCATTGGAATTTAAACTATGACATTGTTCTTATTGAAGTAAATGACTTCATCTTATTGTGTCATGTGGATTTGAAATGGTCCTTTTGACCCATGGCAGGATTTTTTTAGGTGGGTTTCTTTGCCTGCCAAGACCCTTTTGGTCATAAGTTTGTTGTGATCCCACCATTTTTCGCCAACACAGCAATGCCTTAACACATGACATGTCTTATTCATTAATTATATTTGTTTTTTTTTGCTGTTTTTTATTGTTATTGTTTACTTTCTTTTTTTCTTTATATCATTCTATTACAGGTGCTGCAACCATGTACATCCTTTCTACCAAATATTTCGGTCTTTCTTTTTAACGCATGATATAACATCCAGCGTTTTGTTGCTTCATCCTTTTTCTTGTTCTGCTTGGTGTTGTGTGATCTATTGTTGTTGTTTGTACCTTTTTTTACTGGTGGGACGGAAATAAAAGATAGTGATACTGATACTGATTAAACTGAAAAAAAACCATTCTAAACAAAACAAAACAAACACTATTATAACGAAATAAAATTACATGATTTAACATGAGACGTGCTTTGAAGCGCAACTGAATCATTTTACTATTACAAATCACTTTATCACTTTAGTTATCTTTGCGGCGATGCTCGGTTGATTACATTGAATAGTTAAAATAATGTTTGAGTTCGGTACTTCATTTGTTATTACATTCTCCCCTCCTTAAATTGTACACATATTGCTTTGAATTAAATGTATGGAACAGCTCGGTATCTATCCACTGGTTTTCTTATAGGAGTAGATCTTCTTGGCACTGGAGTAACACCAGAATTAATATTCGGTGATTCTTCTTCAATAATTTTTTCTTGGTCATCGCGTTCAATACTTTCATTTTGCATATTCGAACCATGACTAACATCATTTAAGTTAACATTTACTTTTTCCGATTCTTCGTTTTTGTTGTCAATATTAACAATATCATTACTCTCAGCACTAGTACACGGCGCTACATCTTTTAATGAAACAGTTGCTTCTCTCCCGTTTGGTAGTCTCACAAGCCCATAGTTTGGGGTGACATGCAAGAGATCTAGGCCTACTTTATCCACTACAAGGTCGTATTTACTGGTGCGATTATGGCGCTTCAAGTACACCGGTCCTGGTGAGCTTAACCAAGTTGGTACTGACATGCCAAAGGTTGATCGACGTTTAAATGAAAACATTCGCTCGTGGGGCGTTTCATTAGTTGCAGTACATAGCAATGAAGGTGCAGAATGAAGGGCATCTGGTAAACGTTGAGACATTCGACCCACGTACCGACTATCGCAGTGGCACACGTATTCATATACGATTCATATGCAGGACAGAATCCGCCAGCATGTGCCGAAGTCTATTCGGAACAGAACCAGTCAAGAACGTAAACAACCAGAACGCCCAGGAAAACTAGCGAATTCAATACCGCACTGTGACTCAGCAATTGGAAACCATCTGTTACATAACCAAAAATGTGCATCTCACTATAAGGACAATCAATTTTTTATTCTCTCTAAAGCACGATCCGATTTCCATTTATCAGTCTTAGAATAAATTTTCATCACTCTTCGAAAACCTAATTTGTGTAGACAGAAAGAGTTTGTTTACATACATAAATTGTTAGTATAATTGTAAAAAAATTTTTCTTTTAGTTCCAAATTTTAGCACAAAACTTGCATAATTTTGTTCCTTTTTTTGCCAAAAATTTTTTATGCTGACGAAACGTGGTTTTATTTATTAATACTTTTAATTATTATGATAACTATTACTAACCTTAATTTTTAGCCAATCAGGATCAGTCTTAAAAACTTTTGAAATACTACGTTCAGTTCTGCAATTCATTCTAGCGAAACCTCCCGAAGAGAGCTAGACGAAAACGTTCGATTTTTCAAAACAGCCTTTTTTAAGGCTACTCAATTAACAAAAGAGCTTGAAATGAATCGTTTGCTTTTAAAAGCTATTTTAAAGTTTTGTACCGACAAAAAACTTTTTAAAGTTTACTTTTGTTTTCCTTAAATAATTGTAGTCAATAGCCTATATATTTAGTATTCAGAGTCTAGTATTGTTTAATGCCTTTATCAAAATAAAAATTTCAATTTCTTTGATCAAATAATCGTCAAAAATTTTTAAATTATAACTAAAATGCGTTTAAACTTCAAACGAAAGATTTCGAAGCTTCGTTGACTTTTCACACTTTTTCACTGTAGCTCTTCTAACTTAAATAGCCAAAATGAGTTGTTGATCCCGGTATTTTAATATCCCTATTTCCGCGCTTAAAACCTAAGTGAAGCAAACAAAGTCAATAAATCAAGCACAGAATACAGTAGCGAACAAAAAAAATAAGAGTTTTTTATTTTTTAAGATTTTTTAAAAATATCATTGTTAAAATTGAATTATATTTATCAAGTAATATATCTTTAAAAAGAGCACAAAAAATTATATATTTTTTATTTTTTATTTTATTTATTTATCTCAGACGCAAAAGCGTCCATATATGCACACACACGCAAAAAAAAGAAAAAAAAAAGAAAAAAAAGAAATATCAATCCTAAAAGATGCACAATTGAAAAATACAAGTTTAAAACAAAGTTAGCACAAAATATTGGTAATAAAACGATTTATACCATAAGTCCGATGACATCAATGACATAATGAGAATATTTTGGGAGTTTATACAGCGATTAGTGAAAGAAAAAATATATTTTCTAATTAGAGCATCGAAGGTATCAATATTTGATTGTACTTGATGGTTACGAGCACTAACACATCGAGGTATGTGGTGCAAAATTCTATAAGAATCATTGTAAGCAACACGTAATCGACTGAAGTTATATTTACGATAATTACACTATAAGTGGCTTCCATAAAATGGCATGCAAAAATGTTTAAATAAATAATTTTTTACTTCCAAGCTACACTTACTAAAATTGCTGTTTCAATTTATTCGCTGAGCAATAGAGTGATTTAACCTGCCTTTGAATGTCAATGTCATCAGTAAGATCTGCTAATATGCAAACCAAGATATTTTACAGAATGAACAAAACTGATTTCTGAATTATCCATCAATAGCTTAGGAGAGGAAGATGTATTAAATCCAATATTAATTAATTTTTTTTTAGAAATATAATTCAATTTCAACTAAGTTATTTTTAAAAAATTTAATAAAATAAAAAGTCTTTCTTTTTTGCTCGCCACTGTACTCCATTCCACGCTCATAGTGGGAAAAGAGCCTTTATGCGTCAATTTTTTATTATTATAAACTTGAGTGACTAAATGTTTAATTTGTTTAAAACTTTAAAATTTAGACTACGTAAGATAAAGGCCCGTTTCCATTACCGGCGTGGAACGAAGTTTTTTTCTTTATTTTATTAATTTTTTTACTTCTTTCCGCAATTAAGGGCAAAACGAAGCAAAAAAAATCATTAAAAGAAACAAAGAATACTCCAATCTACGCTCGTAGTAGAAATAAACCTTAATGACGTTTCATAACTAGTAAACCTTCTGCGTGAGGGCCTCCACTAAAAAATTATCAAAAGATTCTTAGACAAGTGTATCAGTGGCTAGTCCAAGAAAGATCTATATAAACTCATATAAACGCAATCTATAAGAAACTTTTGAGATCACAAAACAAAAAAAAACTTCCGTTTCCGCTTTTGGCGCTCGGAAGATCATTACTATAAATTTATTGGTAAGACTTGGTTTTTACAACCAAGACCCATACCGGTAAATTATTTTAATTTAATTTTTTTAAAACCTGTACCAGAATTTTTTTAAAAACCCTTTTCAAGAATATTTTTTGTGTTTCCGACTGCTTGCCATCACTCCTCCAGGAAGCGCGTCTGCCGGACGCCCCTGATAACATGAGGTAACAAATTGTGTTTACAATCCTGACGCTTATCAGAAATAGACAAAAAAGATATCTTCCAAACCCTAACCGGAGCTGGACCGGAACTGAATCCCTAAAAAAATTTGTTGAACCTGAACCGGAACGTTATTTTAAATAGTTCAATGCCCTGCAAAAAAGGCATTAAAAAAACAAAAACAGGATAATTTTTTTTAGGGATTTTCCCATCTGAAATTACATCACGGTGAATAGTGAACAAGAGCCGTTAAGATTTGGAATAAAATTTCTATACATCTAAAAATGCTTTCTTCTCAGTTGTTTGGCAAAAAACTGAAAAAAATTATTGTTATCCAGTATTATATATTTGGGTTTTTCAATGAGAGTAGTTAATCTAACAACATTTATTTTTATTGCATGCAAAAAAATTTTTTGACTGTGTGATGTATTGTGTGTGTCTTGATATTGTTAGTGATTATAATGTGGACATTAATTTTTATTGTGACTGGGCAGTTTTGACTTGTTGACCATTTAATGGTCTTTTTAGTGTCCAATTCAGTCTAGTGGTCAACCTTATTTTCTGTTTTGTCAAGTTCACTAACTTTCTATTAACTTTGTTAACAGATTAATATTATGATTAATCTCCTTAGTGTATCATCTTTTAAATGGTACTGCTTAATGGAACCAAATAAACTTTGTCAATTTTTTCAATAAGTGACTGTGAGCAATTTTTATTAGTGGAACTAACACAGAATCACCTTGTGATTATTATCGTTTTTTGAGACATTATTTTTCTCTTGTTATTTTTTATTGCCTCTTAGTCCTTTAAAAGGATTCCAGGTTAGTTTCACTGCCAAACAGTTATAATCGCTTTTTGAAGTTATGATCCCTTGTTGAAGAGACCCACTTTGTCTTTTTTGAAGAGACCACATAGATGCTGATTTTGAATTTGAGCCTTGTATTTGTTAAAAAAGGAAATAGTTTTTCTATTTTATTTTATTTGCATGCCATTTCTGCTTCATTAAAATTTATTTTAGGCGTAGGTAAAGAATACGGACCCCCCTTGTAAAATTGATCAGCGATGGGTTTTCGGAATGTATGATACGGACAGAAAGAATGGCTATTTACAATACGTCCAGCAACGTGATGAAGCAACCTTAGTACCTATAATTCAAGAGTGGATTCTTCCTGGAACAATCATTCACAGCGATGGATGGCGGGCCTATGCTAACCTTGGTGACTTGGGTTATATTCATCAAGTTGTGAACCATAATCAGAACTTTGTGGATCCTGTGACTGGAGCATGCACAAACCATGTTGAAGCATATTGGGGACGCATCAAGCGACGAATAAAGCGAGTCAAAGGTTCAGAAGGAGATATGCAGTGGTAACATCTTGATGAAAGCGTCTATCGGCATTGGTTTTCCATGAAATCTGAAAATATTTTTAAAAACTTTTGAGTTATTTATTACCTATGTTAGTGAATTTTATCCTTTGTAATATGAATTAAATCTTATTAAACTTGAATGAAAAGTTCTTTAAAAAATGTGCCATTCGGAATTATTTTATTTTTGTTATTTTAAATTATTTTTACAAGGGGGGTCTGTATTCTTTACCTACGCCTTTATTTTATAATATTATTTAATACGATCCATAAGTCCCACCCATGTGATCCATTGGCCTTTGCTTAAGGGACTAATGGATCAATTTTTAGTAATTTGTGTGCTAGCAGCCCAATTGTTGTTTTGATTTATTGGTCCCACATTCCCTTTTACTGTGCACCTGTTTGGTGTTGTAATGCCCATAATCGCCTTATTGACAAGTTTATTAACCATGCCTTGGGCATATAGTGACCAGATGTCTGTATCCAACACCAATCGACAAACTTTTTCTCATTGCAGGCTTCCAACCAACAGAGCTTCACCTCCAAAAAGCTGTACTGTCCCTGAAAGCCATGTTCAAGAGTTGCAACACCTCCTATATGAAAGGCTTCTTCACTTTGTGGTCAGCTGTGGCAACTTAAATCAATTCACCCATGCCTGCTGCACTGGAACTTCTGAACAACCCTGCCCAGTCAAACACCAGTGTAACATTATAGATATCTGAATATAGATGCAAGTCTGGTTTGAGAAATGGAAGTTGAAACATTTTTCTCAGTTTACATTTTTCATGTGTTTTGAATTAATCTTTTCACTTTTTACAGATTAATTTATTTACAAAGCACTGTTGCTACTATAATGAATAAAGAAAATATCAGCAATGTTGCTGCTGTTGATTCCAGTTTTGATTCCAACAAGTTTCCTTTAATTATTCTTGGTACTTTTAAAATCAAAGATGCATTAGATATTGAAAATGCCATTGATCATGCTTTAAAAGTTGGATACAGAGGAATAGATACTGCTTCTGTTTATAAAAATGAGTCACATATAGGAAATGCCTTATCCAAATTATTAAAAAAGCATAATCTTAGTCGCAGAAATATTTTTATAACCACAAAGCTTGGCCCTAAAGATCTAGGAAAAGATAATACTGCTACTGCAATTGATCTCTCATTGGCTAAATTAAATCTGGAATACATTGATCTGTTTCTCATACATTGGCCTGGTAAACAAGGATTACAACAAAACAACCCATTAAATAAGCAATTTCGCAAGGAATCTTGGTTGGAATTAGAAAATATTTTGAAAACTACCAGAAAAATCAAACATTTAGGTGTTTCTAATTATCAACATCAACATTTACTTGAAATGTTGGATTATGCTACTATTTTGCCTGATGTTATTCAAAATGAATATCATCCAGACTACAAAGATTCTTCTGTGCTTGAATTTTGCAAAGAACACAACATTCACTTTCAAGCTTATTCACCATTGGGTGCATCTCATTTATGTCATGATGAACGCTTTAAATCAATTTCTGAAAAATATGACAAGAGTATTTCTCAGATTTTGTTGAAGTGGATATTACAAAAAGGTTTTAGTATTGTACCCAAGTCAAAAACTGTTTCTCATATTTATGAAAACTTTTGCATTTTTGATTTTGATATATCAGAAGCAGATATGAAATTTATTGACAATTTAGGAAAAAACACAAAATATTGTTGGGACTCAAAACATGTATTATAGCAAGATGTTTCAATTGTAAAATTTTTAAAAAGAGTTAACATGCATTTATGTTTTGTTATTTGATTTTGAGTTAATGATATAACAATGTTTAAACAAAAGCTGTTAATTTTTTTATATTGATATATGCTTATTTCTAATTTTTAGATCACAATTAAACCCAGAAAATGCATACTATCATGTAATTGCAGAAAATAAATAATTTTCAAACATTTATGTAATTTTACGTTAAGTTTCAAACTATTTTCAAAACTGTATTGGGACTCATTTTCATTGTTTTTGGGGATGTGACATATATGTCAATGCAGTTCTAACTTTGGTCATTTCTTTATTAAATTTCAAGCAAACAGCAATATCTTAACATCTCTGAAGCAAGTTGGGGTAATTGGTTACCCTATGTATTAGCACCTTTGTTGCTTTCCTGCGAGTCAGGAGGATAAATATGAGATAATTTTAAAATATATATTACAGACTTTGATTATACAAAAAAAAGTAAAGTAACACAATGTTAAAATTTTTTTGTGATATTTTAGTGTTTCAGTGTTTTTTTTTTTATTCTCGATCATTATCAAACAGTTTAACACAAAAATTATAAACATTAAAAAGATCAAGAAAAGGAAGAAGCAGCACAACATCAGACGTTAAAACATGCATATGACAAACAAAGTAAAAGTACAAGATAGTATAAAGCATGGCTGCAACACCTTAATCATATAAAGACATAAGTGAAAAAAGAAATATCGCTTTAAACAAAGTCGATTTTTTCGGAGCCATAAGCTTGAAAAAAGAACAAAAACAAAATAAATAAATAAATACGTAACAATAATATTATGAAACAAACTGAATGATTAAATAACCAGTGCATAATATTATGAATACAATAATAATATTATGTAAAATATTATGAAATATATTATGAAACAATAATATTATGAAATATAACAATATAAAACATAATATATAACAATATAACAATAATATTATGAAACAAACTGAACAATTAAATATTTTTGGCATGAAAATCTACAAAACAGTTTCTTCCCTCAGCAAAGCACAATCTAACATTCCATTTGGAGCAAACTGTGTTTGTATTGTTTATTTTGCATAGTCTGCACCTCCTTCTTTTATCAAATTTTTTTGGCCAGTGTGCAATCTTGTCTTTCCTAACATCTCGGCAATGTGAATTAGAAACTTTTTGTTTGCCAAGAAGAACTGGAGATCTAGTAATTTGGCCACACTTTCTGTCAGCATTTACCAAGATCAAAGATGATGCGACTTGAGCTTGGAAATTGCAGTGAGATAGAATTTTTTTACTAGTGCCCCAGTAATTGGTAGTGTCTTTTGTATAAAAGCCAGCTATTTGCAAGTGCAACACAAAGGAAGTGCCAGAACAGAAAAATGTATCATTGGCATAAACAGAAAAATGTATCATTCTTAATCTTTTTTTGTCAAGAAATGAGTCTTAAATTTTTTATTTTACCCATACATTCATGTATTTACTTATTATTGATGGCATTGGCACCAGTATTTGCTGATTTCTTTTTTGTCCCATCTTTTGGTGTTTTTTTTGGGCTTAACACATGTTTGAGTGGACAGTAGTTATAGTCTATCATACCACCAAACAGCAGCCATGTTGTGCTATTTTTCACACTGTAGTCAAATAATCTCTTTCTTTTTTTTTAAGAGCTTTCTCATTTAACAGGTTACAGTTCTAAAGTTGATTTTGCCTATCTGTACCTGTGTACAGGATTTTGTCAGTGTTGAGCTTTTTTAAAGTGGCACACTGGTAAGTAAGTTGACTATATATTTGGTAATTTGCATTTTTTTTCTGTAGTAGAGGTTAGTTTCAATGCAACACCTTTGCCTTGACCACCTCTATTACCTTCTTGGTAAACATCAAAATCAGGGTTGGGTACAACTTATTGCCAGGTAACTTATCCCCACCAACTTATCACTGACCCATCTCATCACCAACCTGACTGTTCCAACTCATCGCCGAAGGTTGATTAATGAAATTCAGTAAATATTAAAAACACCTTTATTCAGAATCACAGTATGGCACTTTCATGATGCTAAAAACAAACATCTTTATTCAGAATAAAACATGGCATTTTTACAATACTTATAATAAAAAAATCCTGTCATTCAGAATCAAAGTATGACTCTTTTACATTATTAAAATAAAAAGTAAATGACGATATAAAAAAAATGAAAAGATTTACTTTTTGTTATGAGAAATACCTCTTAAATAATCAATGGGAGTCATTTCATCAAAATTTTTTACAATTCTAAGAATGCGGGAATCAGTATCTCTGTGCTTTTTTAATTTTGCTGGTGGTGAACAGCCTGCAATAAGTGATTCCAGATAACAGTCTCTACCTTTCTGAACATTTTTGAATACATTTGTAAATTTTCAGAGTGTAGGATGTTTCATTCCTAATTCCATTTGTAATCTTCTGTTAGCAGCTTCTACGTGGTTGTTTGTTTTGTCTTCTTGATTCAAAGTTCTTAGATACAAATTCCACATTTCAATTGGGAAGAGTGATGCACGTCTTCTATTTCCATGTCTGTTTAACCAACCTATGTAATTATCTTCAAACCAATTCAAGATTGGTATATGCTCTGGGGATAATTCATCAGCTAAGACATCAAGATAGGAATCGATATGTTCAACAGATACAAATGCCAGAGCTAATATCATCTTTACTTGTAAAGAAAATTGACTGTCGTTATTATGGCAAGAACTTAGACCCAAAGCCAATATGTGCTTCTGCATATTTTGACTAAGATGAAAGAAGCACCCTTTTAATTCGATGTTTGGAGAAATTTCCTTGATTGCTGTAAATGCTGCAATTCAAAATCACATACAATTGATTTCGGGTTTACAGTTGGTTCACATTCTTTTATCATTGTAAATAGCCTTGAATATGTAACTTTCTGTTTGTTAGGAAAAAGAGCATATAGCACTGGAATGACACCTCTTAATTTTTGAGTCATTACAATATACACCTGAGAAAATAGCTTGGGAGCAATCTTGAACGTTCTGTTTGCATACCAAACTTCTGCTGATACCAAATGTTGCACCCAATTTAATAGCAAAATTCTATCTTCACTGGGACCACTGTCTTTAAATAAAAAAGCTTCCTTCTGGATTGGCTCTGTTTTGTAGGTTGAATATTTATCAGGGATTGCTAACTGATTAAGGTTAACTGGGTTTGGCATTGGGGCACTGATTTGATTTTGTTTCCGTCGAATAGTTTTCTTTAGACCTGATGAACTTGGGAGTGACCCTTGCACCGCTTGGGGAACATTCAATAAAACTTCGTTAATCACTACACTAGGGTTTACTATTGTCTCTTCAAGTCTGGTTTTAATTTTTGTAGTAGTCCTTTCCACTTCTACTTTTATCGGTGAAGAGTCGTGGGTGTGAGTATTTAAGAACTTAACTACGTTGCCAAATCTTGTGTGTATTCTCACTTTGCATCTGCCAAGCTGATCACATCTCCAAAACATCAAATTGCTGTCGGTTTTGCTGATTTTATCGAAAATGTACAAATATCCATCATGAGAAAATTTCTCCTTGCTTCTCTGACTAAGAACTGTCGCCATTGTAATGGGTTGGTTGGAAAATATAAAACTGAACTTTTGAGCTTCAAAAGGTTAAGAATTACAAATGTTTTGTTTTTGATTGGTAGTTGAGTAACTGCTGTTATTTCCTTTTTACTTGCTGTTCTTTAAATAAAGCTGTGTGTATGCATGTGTGTGTGCATGCATGTGTATGTGTGTGTGTGTGTGTCTTTGTGCATTTAAAGCAATTGATGAAGCACACACACTGACAATGTGTTGGGCTGACATAACTTTGATTTGGCAGAAATACAGGTACAATACAAATATAATAGGCCTACAATCTCTACATACTGATCATCTGCAATAAATATACTCTAAAAGCAGTTGTTGATGATGAAAAAGACTTTTTAAGTCTAAGAGGGTAAGTGCACCTCCCTACTCACCTAATGATGCACTTACCCCAGTTTGGAAAATTTTATGGGACGAATGCACCACCCATTCCTAACTTTAGAATAATCCTCACTACATAAAAACATACTTTTGAAAATACTGTATAGCCTAACAGACTCTCTTAATCAGTTGTAGTTTCTAGAAAAAAATTGCAATGCTACACACAATTTTTTATTCTATTGGTTCTGTTACCAGGTAAGTTATACATATTTTCTGTGCTCTTCTGGTAAATAGACTTAATACTTGAAATCTTCAGTTTATTAAACTAAAAACTTTAAAAACAGTCAACATTTCAAGCATTATTGCAGACGCTTTTCGTCAGGACTTAACTTAAAATAATATAGTATTATTTTATCAGTATTATTTTAAGTTAAATCCTGACGAAGAGTGTCTGCAATAATGCTTGAAACGTTGACTGTTTTTAAAGTTTTTAGTTTAATAAAGCTACATACAGTTAATGAAAGCTAGTGGTGTAAATTTTAGATTTTTAGCAAAAATTGAAGACTTACTTTGTTGTGTACCATGTGCAGTCACTTGCTAAAGGCAAACATGCTTTTAGTCAATATTCTGCATTGTATTGTGGGTAACAAATCTGCATGTTATATTTTCTTACAATTTGATTGGTTACTGAGTTACATGCCTGTAATGCACTTACCTCACTGGTGCACCTGCCCCCAACTTACTATACCAAAAACTTGTTTAATTTTTTTCTTGTTTGTGTTAATGTCTGTACAAGATTTTTATACACTGTAAAGATTTGTATTCTCTACAAGGTTATTAATCATGTTTAAAGTTACAAACTTTTAAAGTATTCACATGGAGATTTTTATCATTAGGAGGGAGACTGCATAGTGAAGCCAGCAAATGTAGTATCATAAAAAAAAAAATTTTTTTTCCAGCAATAGGATAGACTGGTTCAGTTGGGTGAACTACTATTACTTGGAGCAGCTTGTGGAAGGAGTTGAGGTAAAGTTCATCCTCATTATCACCACTGTTGTCTTCATCAATATTCTGAAATAGTTACAAAAACATTAATTTATCTAGTTTATACCTGACAACTGTGTTACCAATCATCATAGGAGTCACTATTTTTTCCAAACCCTTCAACCTCACTTCTCCAGCCATTTTTGATCTAAAATGTACTCTTTACTGGGAATGGAAAGCTCTTGTCCAAAAGTTTACCTAAATTTAGGTCATTTTTTCAACTCAAAAATATAATAACCAAAAATTATCTCATGAACTAAAAAATTATTTCAAGTAACCCTAAAATAAAAAATGTTCATCAAATTTTTAAGTGGTTTATTTTTTCATTTGTGAATATATATATTATAATGACCAACTACTAAATATTGTAATCAAAATATACTATCAACAAACTATTAAGTCTGGTCATAAATGTTCTTAGAAGCTAACTCAGATATAATTTAGTCACATTCTGGAAAACATTGCATCATAACTTTATTAAAAGAAAGTATTTTTATGACAAACTATAAAACATGTACAATAACTAATTATCACATAACCAAATAAATATATCTAAAATGTTTTCCAATCAATATTTTAATTAAGTCATGTCCTTATTTAGAAACACTATCATACAATTTAAGCACAGAAAGTTTTACAATCCTATTGATAAAATATCTCATGAAATCAACTAAAAAGTACTATATAAAACCTGGTGTCACACTGGTGTAACAACAAAAAAATTCGTTGATAAAAATATTGTAAGAAATCAGATATTACTCAAAAATCAGTTAAAACTAAAGATTATTTGTTTGTAAACAATATTAGCACAGTTATAAGTTGTACACTTACCTTTAACCAATTAAAATCTTTTGATAATTTTTGCGAGGCTACAACTGTAATGAAAAGCATGAAAGCAGTAATTTTTTAAAAAGAACTGTAGTGATATGACTTTAAAAAAACAATAAGAATCAATTTAGAATTGTTACACATGGATCACATTGGGTGTTGCCAGTTGTTTTCATTTAAAAAAATTAAAATTTTGAAGAGTGAGAAACTTTTAAAGTTTATGTTACCCATTTGTCACTGAAGCTTTTCAGTGGTTAAAATATGTGCTTTTTATGAAATTTCTTTATTTCAACTTATTCATTTTTTAAAAAAATGCTTTTGTGTGATGCAGCAGTCAGTTACTGTGTTTGCAATCACAAGATTGCAAATTTTATTCTAAATTGTGGTTCTCATGTGTCTGAGAAAAATAATGATATTTATTGTACCTTGTTACGTAATTACTGCAGTAATGTAATGCAATAATTACTGCAGTAAAATTTTTTTAGAATTTAGAATTTTGTTTAGCAGCTGTTCAATAATTCAAGCTGATTAAGCATCTGATTAAAAAATTTTTTTGTGACCCACAAAAAAAGACTTTGAGGGCCACAGATTGGGTGGCCTTGCTGTATAAGTTATTTTGTATGATATATTTCTAAACTGTTAAATACTTATTCTATTTTTAAAAATAAATTATATATATATTTAAGTAATGATGGTTACAATTTGTAAGATAAATTTTTCCTTTACTAGCGAAATTTTTGTTCTTTTGCCATACTGGTATTTAAATCCTGTAGGCTAACCAAAATTAATTTAATTTTTGATATTTTAAATTATTAGCAAGTTAACTTTGTTTTTTTGTTTTATACTAACTAGATTCTTCATTTGTTTTTAAACATTAAAACAAAAACTTGTGTTTTTGGTGTAATTGCTTTTATTTGTAGTTTTATATGTGTATTGCTAAATCTCTTTGTAGTTTTATTTAAAGTAGCTTTATTTTTTGAATAATGCCTGAAACTGGAGGTGGTAAGTAGGTTTATAAAATTTTCTTAACTTTTAAAAATTATCAATAACACAATGTGTGCTTTCTGATGATATTGTGTTTGATATGCTCGTATTAGTGTAATAATTTTTTTCAGGAGTTGGTAAAAGTGAGGAATTTTATGCCATTGCTAGACAAATCTCTAATAGAGATTGGAAACGGTTTGCTCGAGGAGAATCATATTTAAATATTCCTCAAAATATAATTGATGACATTGAATATGATTATCCCAGAAGCATACAAGAACAGAAATATCAAATGATATTAAAGTGGGAACAACGATTAGGTAAATAGCATTTGTTAAAAGTTAAATAAAAATGGCTTTAAATAGTTAAAGTATAATGAAAAAACGTATAATAATAAATAAGTGCAACTGTATCAACAATACATAAATAAATGTAAAAAATTATTCAAAATAAATCATCCTTTATAAAAAAAAACAAGAAAACTAATTGAAAAACCACAAATATCACGAAAAATAATCACTAAGAATAACCATGATTTTTTAATGTACAAGCAAATGGGGTCTTGCTCTTTTACTAAATTGTGAGTGCAAGGCCCTTGAATAAACTGCAAACCACATCCTAATAATGTGCCTTATACATTATGCACTGCTGGGAGCACAAAGTCTGATGGTTTTGAATGATAAAACTCAATGCTAGCTCAGTGCAATCACTGCCAGCATCTAATCTGGGCAGTACAGGAGCCTGGGGTAGTGAAAGAATAAACCCTCTGCCCCAAAATGGTTTGTGGCTGATCCAGAGTGGATGCTGTTCCAAACAATGACAACAATCTTGCCTTTTACCCACTTTTTTGATCAACAAATAAAATAGCCCATCTTTACACTACCCACTTATTGAGCTACCAATATTAAGCTACACCCTGTAAAAAAATTTATTTGAATTTTAAAGGCATTTTTTAACACATCTTTTTTAATCCTTTTCTTGTGCAGTCTGTTTAACTTAAGTTTTAATGCCAATTTTTTGATTTATCCATTATTTTCAAATAATAGAGCAAGCTACATAACAGCTGTAGTTTTGTTGTTTTATGTTTTTTGCTGACATCCAATCAATTTGTTTAAATTGTATTTTTATTTTCTTTACAGATTTTTAATTGCCTGCTGACAAGCCTAGGAAGGTGAAACAATCTGCTGGGGAAAATAAAAATAAAACTTTGTGATCTAAAATTTAATTAATAATTTATATACACGATAATTAAACAAACTTTCACACTGCCCAAAAATATTTTAACATTTTTGTAGTTGCTCAAACAGTAGGTTCATTTTATTAGGCTCATCAAGAGGCAAATAAAAATCTGTAAACATGCATAAAACACAATCGCTTTGTTTTATTTAACTTCACATTTCATCAAACGATCAAAAAACAACAAAAAAAGTTTTTGGTACTTGCACTATTGTTTCAAAATACTGCATGAATTTATTGGATTAATAAAATGTATTAAAAATCTTTATAATTTTTTACAGCATTTTTGAGGTGCTTTGTTTATTCCAGTAAATTTATTCATAATTTGAAATATTAATGTAAGCAATTAAAAATAATTTTACACATTGAAATTTAATCAAAAAAGATTTGTAACCGGTTTACCTTTTTAATCACTGCTGTATTTTTCTTGTTGTTTTAAGTTCTTTTGGCAACTTTTTATCACTCTGTTAAGCTTTCCTTTTCGTGTTTGTTTTTCAATTTTGATCATGGAATTCTACAGAAAGGTTTTTATAGCAATGCTTTTAACTCAATAACAATTTTATGTCAGTTATTTAAAATTTTTCAATAAGGGAGACAAGAATCAGTCCAAATTTATTAAAAACTTATTTATTTTAAATTTAAAATCGATTTCGATCAAAAGATCATCATCAGTTAACGATTCTATTAAGTCTGTGAAATTTTAAGAATAAAAATTAATAGAAAATTATTGAAAATTATTGATTAATGATTAAATTTAGTAAATGTCATAGAATAAAATAAAATGTACTCACTTAACAAAACAATTCTTTTCAAATAGTAAAGTAAAAACTTAATGTCAAAATTGTAAACTGCTAGTGCCAATTAAATTAAATGAATTATACAATAGTAAACATCAAGAAAAACAGCTGATTGCATATTAATAAAGGCGATTGTGACGTGTGAAGAGTCAAAAGTTGAAATACAAAATTTCGTAGTAATGTAAATCAAGACAGAAATAATATAGTAGTGAAATGAAGAGTGTAAGTGCAAGGTAGTGTAAGTGTAAGTAGAAAGTGTAAGTACAGTGTATTATTTAAAAAATTTTTTTTAATAGCAATATAAAGAAAAAATGCCTGGAGAAAATATACTGTATAAAGGAAGAAAGAGAAAAATATAAAAATATAAAAGAAACATACAATAAAAAGAGAAGAGAAGCATTCAACGTTGAATAGGAAGAAGAGTAGCTTGAATATTTATAGAGGCATCTAAGAGATGAATCCAGCGGGATTCACAAATGTCTAAAGAAGAATTTGAAGGTTGTTGTAAGAAAGTAACTGTATAGCATTCTGAAATAGGTTTATTCTTATATGGAAGATCAGTGTGGTTCTTGTGGTAATGTATCGATAATGCTGCCTTTTCAGAATCCAATGTGTTGTTATTCCAAATATGGCGGTGTGTATTCCAACGTACGGAAAAACGATTTATAGTTTGGCCAATATAAATTTCAGAGCATATATTACAAGAAGCGGCATATATACCGAAATTAGTGCAGTTGAGGTTTTGCTTAAGTTGAATAATTTTACCATTTTTACTTTTGATAAAATTAGTGTTTTGGACCATGTTTTTTTTGAATTTTAATTGATTGAGATGCGTTTTTAATTGAGATGTGTTTCACGAGAATCGTCCTAAAATCTTCATCCAATAGGGTTGAACAGATCCATTGGGTTTTTTAACAAATTAAACTTATGTCAGTTATTTATTTTTTTTATATTATTTTTTAAATACGAATTATTGCTAGCTTTTAAAACTGTTAATATATTGCAAAAACCATCAAGTTTAATTTTGTAATTTTTAGTCTTGAAAGAGTTAATTTTATATGTTGTTGTTTATCAAATACTTAAGTACTCTTTCATTAAGCTAATATCTGGGTCTAGTTTTATTTAAATTTATTAAAAATTTATCTTGTTTTATGTTGTTCATAGGTCGTAATGCAACAGTAGATTCTTTGAAAGAAAAAGCCAATCATTTTCTTGGACGATGTACAGTTCAACCAAATCCTGATTCTTCTGCTTCTTCAATGGAGCTAGGAGTGAATCAGGCTCAATTTATTAATTTCAACAGGTTTGAATTTATTAATCTCTAATGATAATTTATTTATTTCTAATGATAATGATGATAAATGAAATGATGGGGGGTCTGAAGGAAAGGTTTTTGAAATGGAGAAGTGCATTGGAGAGAAAGGGACTGAAAATGAATTTTGAAAAGAAGAAGGTGATGGTGTGTGGGTCTGAGAGTGGAGTCATACGGAGCAGAATAGACCTGTGTGGAATATACTGTCAATTCAGTGTTATATACAAAATGTGTCCAATGGATTCATAAAAGGTGTTCTTAGTTAAAGAAAGTAACTTCAAGTGCAGCAAGATTTTTTGTTTGTAATAAATGTAATAAAGTGATAAATGGTGCAGGAGAAGTACAACAGGAGGTCATATGTGATGAAGTGAAAACTGTTAAGGGATTTTGCTACTGGAGGATGTTATGCTGCAGTGACTGCAAGAACAAGATTGAGATGAAAGAAATTCAGAAAGTGTGGTGAGATACTGTTTAGAAAAAGATTCTTTTTGCAGGTAAAAGGAAAGGTATATAACAGCTATATGAGATCAGCTATGTTATATGGAAGTGAAACGTGGTGCTTGAGAGAAAATGATGCAGCTATTTTGAGAAGAGCAGATATATCTATGGGGAGGGTGTAAAGTTGGTGAACAAGAGGAATACAGAAGAGTTGATGGACATGTTGGGATTGAAAGAAGCAGCAGATAAGCTGGTGAGGGTGAATGGTGTGAGATGGTATGGTCATGTTTTTAGATGACCTGAGGAAGCTGTTTTGATGAAGGCAATGGTATATGAAGTGGATGGAAAACGTAAGCTGGGCCAACCAAGCATGAAATGGAGGGAACTTACAGGTTGGTGTAGGTGGAGAGAAGGTACAAGAAGAGTTGCAGAAGTTGTAAAATGTGATTAATTAAATTGGATTAAACCAGATTAAAATTGGATTTTCATGTTGATGATAATGAATATATTTTTTAAATGTGAAATTTTTAGTCAAAATAGTAACATCTAATAAACCAAATACTGGGCGTTTCAAAAAGAATATGCCAAATCATCTTGTGATATGTCAAAAACAAAAAACAATAAACTCTAGCTTGGACACATATGTTAGTTTATTTCATATTTTGTAAGTGCTTAATGTGGCCAGCACTGGCAACATGGACGACATCAACCCAATATGAGAATTCATCTTAAACATGCCTCAGCATTTTATGGTCCACCATGTTGATTGCAGCTGTTATTTGATCTTTCATGTCATTGATATTTCCTGGAAGCAGTAGAGTATAAACTTTGTCTTTAACATACCTCCACAAGAAAAAGCTGCACACAGTGAGGTCTGGGGATCTGGCAGGCCAAGTGCAGAGAGCAAGGTCTTTAGCATTTTCTATTGAGAGCATTTGGGATGAATTTTCATATCAGCTTGGTGTCATCCATGCTGCTGGTGGTGGCCACATATAAAGCATAAAATAAAGCATAAAATAAAGCTTGAAGGTATGTACAACACATGTGTCCAAGCTAGAGTTTTCTATTGTTTTTTATTTTTGACATATCACATGATGATTTTGACGTATTCTTTTTGAAACACACTGTATTTTTACATACTGAATTCAATGTGATGTTTTTAGAATAGGTTTTTAACTCTATATCATGCATTTATTAAACCTGTAGTAGCCACCAACTTCATTTTGTATTTTTATTCTTGGTCTAACCCTGATTCTTTCAATTATTTTATCTGAAAAGAAAAGACTCATTTCTGGCTTCTCCAGCTGTTCAATCTAAACCTAGGACCATAAGCACAGAAGTCCTGGTTCTAAAGACTGCTCACTGAAGACTGAACAGCCCCAGTGAAAGAGTAGTGATTTAATAGTTTTTTACATTTTTAGTTGGTTCTGTAGGCATTAAATTTATCAGTGTACATTAATACAAGTAACTTGTTTAACATTACAGATACTAGTGGTCACTGTTTAGCCAAGCTAACCATTAATTGTGATAAGTAATAAAAAGCAAAAGTATGATGAATCTTATATGCAATATGTTTTACATCTATCATGGTTAGCACTAAAGAAAGACTACAGTGGAGTACTTTGTAATAATATACTTAGTAATGATTCAATAAGGCCAGCTAAACTTAAGAAGCACCTGAATAATATCCATCTATATAGCAAAGATAAAGACAAAACTTTGAATGACACAGCAAAGCTTTGAAGAAGATGAGATTGGATGCTTCAAGAGAGTTTTTTAGCAGAGACTGCAAGATTGTTGAAGCTTTATATGTAATGACTCTTGAAATTGCAAAACAAAAGAAGTCCCATATTATTGCAGAAACATTAATCAAAAATTGCTGATATAATGCTGGAAAAGATGCTGAAAGAAAGCTAGCATTAGTTTTATTTTCCAATAGAATAATTCAAAGAAGAATCAAAAATATCTCTTATAACATCAAATGTCAGGTTGCAGAGCAAATTAAAACTGCTCCTTTTAATCTATTTGCCATTCAAAATGATGAATCAACTGACATCTTTTGTGTGCACTGCTGATGGTGTTTGAAAACTATGTTTACAATGACACAAAAGAAGATTTTTTTCTCACCTTTAAAAACAAATACAAAAGCAGCCAATATTTTGGAGAAGGTTTTGATCATTTTTGAGTCAGAGAATTTAGCATGGAAAAGTCTGGCTGGTTGTTGTGCATATGGTGCTCCATCAATGTTGGGGTGCCACTTTGGTTTTCAAGCTTCTGTGAAGAGAAAAGCATCAACAAGCAAGGGTATTTACTGCATGCTGCATAGGCAAATTTCAGCTTTCAAAACTTTGGCTGATTCACTTTTAAAGGTTTTAGATCAGAAGATAAAGAGATTATTAATTTTATCAAAGCAAGAGCATTAAATTCTCAGCTTTTTTAAAAGCTATATGTGGACCTAGATTCTAAACATCTAATACTTCTTTACCACACACAGACCTGATAACTTTTCAAAGAAAATATTATCTCACAATTCTTTGAACTCATTATCATCATCATCATCATTTTTAGGGAAAACATTGAATTAGTTCAGTGTATTTTCTTTTGCCTGTTTATCCTTTTGGGGTGTGAGGGCAGCAGCTTGAGTTGCAATTTTCAAGCATCCTGATCTCCTGCAACTAGTGGCAATTTCATTCACTGGTGGAATTCCAAGGTATGACCAGGTTAGATCTTCAATATAATTTTACCAGCGAGTTTTGGGTTGCCCTCTAGGTCTTTTGCCACTTGGAAAAGCATCCATTAGTTGCTTTGCCATTCATATCACATTGCCTTACCAGCTCAGTTGTGGTTGTTCTATGCAGAGTAGTAGCAGTTCAATGTTGAGAGATTGATGAATGTCAGTGCTTTTAATCTTGTTAAGTAGTGATAAACCTCTGACTTTTCACAAGAAACCCATTTCAGCTGCCTGTACTCAGGATCTCACTCTTTTGGTCATTACCCAACACTCATGACCATAGGTAAGGATAGGAACAAAAACTGATCTGAAAACAGAAAGCTTTGCTTTTGTACACAGTTTCCATTTCAGTACAACTGATTGGTAAACCTGGCACATTACTACATTTGCTTTTCCAATACGTGTGTCCAGTTTGTTGTCCTGTCTACCATCACTTGAGAATGTGAATCTAAGATACTTAAACTTCTCTGTCTGCTGGAGAGTTACTCCATTTGTTTGGAAAGAACACTGGACAAAGTGCCTTGACAAACACATAATCTCAGTTTTAGCCATACTAATTTTCATTCCAGCATCCAAGCATGCATCAGAAAACCGATAAAGTGCATATTAGAGATCACTTTTGTTTGAGCTTAACAATGCAAGGTCATCAGCAAACAGCAGGCACCAAACATTACACTCCTCGAATGTGACGCCACTACTGGAGGAACTGTCTCTATCTTGTCCATGTATATAATAAAAAGAAGAGGAGAAAGAACATAGCCCTGTGGTAGTCCGACGCTGACACTAAAAGGTTTTGTTTTCATGTCATTGACACAAACACAAACTTCTGACTGTTTGTGCAACAATTTGATAGCAGCTAATAGCTGACCTCTCATGTCAAACTTCAGCATTACTGCCCATAGCTTGTCTCTTGGGACATGGTCATATGCTTTTTCAAGGTGTACAAAGTATGTATACACCTCTTTGGCATATTTCCATGATTTCTCAAAAAAAAAAAGAAGGGCAAAGATCTGGTCCATGGTGGATTTGCCAGGAGGAAATCCACATTGTGCATTCTGAACTTGAGGTTTGACTATTTTACAGAGTCTCTTTTCGAGGCACTTTGCATAGACCTTTCCAGGAAGACTTAATAAAGAAATGCCCCTGTTGTTGGTACATTTCTTGTCTCCTTTTTTGTGAATAGGTATCAACATAATGGTCTGCCATTGCTTCGGTATCTCACCAGTTTTCTAAGCTACTTGGCACACACGAATCAGCAAACAAACCCCAAAGTTGTTTGTGGCCTTTAATATTTCAAGTCAAATATTATCTTCACCAGGGGCCTTGCCAGCTTTCAAAGATTTGATTGCTGTGCTCACCTCTGCAATGGGTTAGATAAATTTCTTCACCAAATTGTTCCTTGGATGTTTCCAAATGTTGGACTGTTACTGGATTTAAGAGCTCACAATAGGTATTCTTTCCAACGATTTAGGATGCCCTTTTGATGCTTTAGAAACACACCATTGGTATCCTTGATGAAGGTGGCAACTGGTGTTTGTTTGCAGCACCAACAACGTATGGTTTGCCAAAATACTTTGCTGATCTGTAGTCTGTATCCAATTTTTGTCCAAATTCTTTCCATGACTTTTCTTTAGATTGTGTGACAATGGTGGTGGCAGTCTTATGTGCTGCAGAGTACCACAATTGAAGCTGCTCAGATGACTTGTTTGTTAACCAAGCTCTAAATGCAGTTTTCTTTGCATGAATAGCTTCTTTAATTTCTTTATTCCACCAAGCAGTTCTTTTCTCACTACCCATTTGACCTCCCACACATTTGCAACCACAACTAGCAGCTGCAGATGTAATGACTGTTGATTTAAATAAATCCCACTCAGTCTCAATGTCTTCAATATAGTCAGGGAGTTCTCTAAACAAGTAAACAATTTTGCATGCAAAAGTGTGTCTCACCTTTTTGTCGGCTAGTAACTTCCACTTTATTTTGTATGCTCTTTGTGCTCTGAATCATTTCCTTGTTCCTGGATGGTTCAGGACTCTTAGAAGCAGATGACTACGTAATGATTGGTAGACCATTCAGCTCCTCTTTTAACACAAACATCAACCACAGAAGAAAACAAGTCCACTGAAACAATACAGAAATCAATAATAGAATGCTGTCCCACTGAATCTCTTTACCAGGTGTACTTGTGAATCTCTTTGTACTGAAAAAAGGTATTCATTATGCACAATTCATTAGTGGCACAGAACTGTAGCAAACACCTTCCATTTCTGTTAATCTCAGAGTCTCGTTTTGATAACACCCTTCCATGTCTTGTCATCAGTACCCACATGTGCATTGAAATTACCCTATAAAACAATTGACTCTAAAGATGTTGCTTTCTGTGAAGTAACACGTACTTCATCTAAAAAAGTGTTTGGTTCATACACCTGCAAAATGCACAGTGACTGCTCCTGTAGCCTAAGCTTAAGGAGACAAACCCTTTTTCCAAGTGGAATCCAATCAGTGATACAGTGGGCCAAGTGAGGGCTTAGAAAAATGCCTAACCCTGCCTGAGTAGACATGGTTTCATCTACACCTGAGTAGAAAAGCTTCCAGCCTTCATTCAACTCAACACTTTCAGAGCCATGACACTTGGTAGAGGAAACTCCAACAATATCAAGATGATACTGCTCTGCCTCCCAAACCAGTTCCTGTTCTTTTCCATTGAGTGAAGTGACGTTCCAGTTGCCCATGTGAAGATCCTGATGCTTAGGACCAACTTGAGTACAGGCACTGTGCACTGCCCCCATTTGCCTTCTCAAATGTGTTGATGGGTTTCCAGTTATGGTCAGCTTGTGGGGGAGAATGTAGTTTACTTTTTGAATGGGACCCTCTGCCTAAAGCCTGAGTGCAGACCTTTTTATCCTGTGTGATGCCTGATGCAGTATGAATATTGTTGTTTGAACAATTCATTTTGCTACATTTGTTAGATTGCTTTGGGTCTGTTTCTCACCTTCGACCTTACTGCAATGGGTAGCTCTTAGAAAAGTTGAAAACTCCAGATGGCATTACTCTTAGGATCATGGAAAGCATAAACCCCTCCTGGATTAGCCATCCCTTTATCCTTCAAAGAAGCCAATCTAGAGTCCCACTCTTGGATTAGCTCTGCTCTTTTGAAGGCTTTTGCCACAGACCAGTGTTGTTGTGTTGTATTAATACTTGGCTGCAGTTAAAGAGGTGATTAGTGTTGTGTGTGTGTGTGTGACAAACATAGTGGGCATTGTGGCAGGTAAGTTTTAGGGTTCACTGTATGTAGGTAATTTTGCAAGAATGGTGATTTGTTGGCTCTGAGCTGTGCCAGTTTTGTATGCATATGACATGGTAATGTTTGTTCTGATGAATGAATGTCATAAGGGTATGGTGTTAGTGACTTTATTGTTGTTTTTCTAGAGCTGAGGTATTGTAAGGTGATAATACGTGTTTGAGGTTTTCCTACATTTCTCTGGTGAAATGTCTGGTTCTGAGATGATGATGTTAGTGTGCTCATTGTTATGAAAGATTGTGGCTTTGATGTTTCTGGGTGGATTGGAGTATGCATAAAGATCATGTAAAGGATGTGTTTATGTTTGAGTCATTTGTTTAAGTTAAGTAGCATGAAGTTTGAGATGAGTGTGCATTAGAAGGATCTTGGTTTAATCATGTAGGCATTAAGTGTTTGTATCTTGTGTACAATTCAAAAAGCTGTGCTCTGAATGGTTTGCAGTTTTTTGATGTTGGTGTTTGATATGGTAGGGGTCCATATGGTATTAGCTTGTTCCAAAATGGGGCCAGTGATAGCTTTTAATGGGAGATATTTATTTATTCTTTTTATTTACCCCATTTGGTAGAAATGAGTGGTTTTCTTTGTTTCGCTTTAGTGATGGTGACATTTATATGTTATGAAAATATTGTTTTTGGGTCAAGAATGATTTCAGAAATTTTTGGGTGTTTTGTTGTTTATAATGTTTGGTTATTTAATTTAAGTGATAGAGTTGTGTCATATTCAGCTGGGTCTGGTGTAAAAAGTGTGGTGTTAGTTTTGTCTGTGCTTATATGAAGATCATTAGTGGTGGCCCATTCATATATTTTGTAAAGATGTGGTTGAATGAGTTGTTGGGCCTTACAGTGTTTGGTGTGAGGTGCAGTGATTATTATGTCATCAGCATATGTTGTGATTTGTACATCTTTTTGGGGGAGTGGAATGTCAAAAGTGTAAATGTTGAATAATGTTGGAGACAGAACTCCTTGTGGTACTCTAGTATTGATTGTTTGAGTTTTGAGAATGTGCTGTTGCATTGAGTGCATGCTTGTCCTTTAATTTGCAATTGCAATTTAATGTAGTTTGCTGTGAACTTGATAATGGTGTTAGAAATGTTTGTTAGTGTGAGTTTGTGTATAAGTTTGTATACATTTACTGTATCAAATGCCTTGCTCATGACCAAAGCTACAGCTACAGTGCATTTTGGCAGCCTTGGATTGTTGAAGCCCATCTTTGGTTTGGTGGCAGATGTTATGTAAAGTAGTGTGTGTTGAGAGTTTATGTTGGGATGTTTTCTGTTATGTATGGTATTAGTGTTTTATTTAGTGCTCTAGCAATGGATGATAGAAATGATATGGGTTGGTAGTTTGTGTCAATGTTGTGGTCTTTGTTTGGTTTTGGAATGGGAACGATTGTGGCATGTTTCCAAAGATGGGGTATTGTGTTAGTGTTGAGGGCAATGTTGTACGTGTTTGTGAGGTATCTGATGACAAGTGGCCCTAGGTGATTGAGGTGTCTGATGTTTATGCAATCAGGTCCAGTGAAATTGTTATTTAAGCTATTTGAAATGGCTAATTGTACTTGTGTAGTGATAAGTCGTATTTCCTTGGTGGAAAGGTTCTTGATTGAATGGTCTATGTGCCTGTTAATTTTGTTTGTGGTATATGGAGTAACGTTTGTGAATTGTTTATTAAAATAGTTTATTAAAATATTAAAACCATCACTGACATAGAAAAAGCAAAGGCTTTGTCTATGTCAGTGATGGCTGTTTTTAGTCTAAAGCAAATGCTTCTGTTCTGTTATGTATATAGTTTTTTGTTGGATAGTTTTGCTATAGTACCCCACAGGGAATGTGGATTGTGTTTGTGATCAATTTTGTCAAGATGTTGTTTCCAGGTGTTTGCTTTGTGTTTATGTATTTGTTTGTTTATGTGATTGTTAAAAGTTATGATTTGTGAGTCTGATCTATTTTGTTTGCAAATATGGTTATGATAATGGATAAGCTTGCAGATATGCATGGGTAAGTTAGTGTGATTTGTGCTATTGTAATTTCCTTTAGGGCTGAAGAGTCTGTCAGGATCCAAAATTACCTTCAAGGTGTTTGTTTGCCTCATGAACATTTGTGCTGTGGGGTCTGTAGGAGATGAGATTCTCAACATGTTGTTAAAATTCTCAACATGTCTGTAGGAGATAAGATTCTCAACATGATGTTCAATTAGTTTTTTGGTAGTTTGTTATTGTTTTAGTGAATGAAAGCAAGTTGTTTTGGTCTTGTGATGTATACTGAGGGTGGTGAGTAAAGGTAAGTGATAGAGTGTGAGGGAGTGAATGGTCTTCCTGTTAGTGCAGTCATGCAAGTCTGCTGAAGCAGTAGTGATGTTTGGTGAAGTAAATTGTTGTGTTTGATTAGGTGGTAGATGTGTTTGAGTGTTTGTGTTTAGTGTGATGTAATTGGAGTTAAGCAGGATATCTTCCATCAGTTCTCTTTGATCTTCAGTTGGCAAGTACCATAATGGTGAGTGAGCATTGACATCTGCTGTGATGATTGTGTTTGAAAGATTTGTTGTGGTTGTAAATGTGCTGGATATAATTGAGTCTTCTGTTTGTGATAGCTGGGTTGAGCATACATGTTTGCAATATGTAATATCTGTGATGTAGAAAGGCTAATTTTGATGATTTGTTGCTCAATGGAAAAGGTGTTTGATGTATTAGTTTGTGACAAATTGATGTTGTTTTTAATGTAAGTTAAAAGGCCTCCTCCTTGTTTGTGAGTGTGATCTGTTTAGATAGATGTGAAGTGAGGAATGTGTGGTGTTTTGTGGTACTGATTTACTAGTTGTATTTCAGCTGCAGATGTTATTTGCATTAAGTTGCAGGACTTTAAGAAAGTTCTTGGGTGATGTGTTTGTGTCTGTTGGTTAAAAGTACTGTGAAGTGTGCAGTACCATAAGTTATTGTAGTCCTTTGTTGTGATTTAGTAGCATTTTAAATACACCCAGTGCTTTGTGTAGTTACATAAATTAGATGTTTGATGTTTAGTGATAGATTTGAGACAAATATCACAAACACTGTGCTGAGCCTATGTACCTTGGCATAAAATTGGATAGAGCACTTATGTTTCACCAACACCTGGAGTCACAGTGAAAAGAATTAACAACATGTGTTGGGTTTTTGTGGTCATCTGATTATCAACAATCTGATCATCCAGTTTTTGTGTAAAGTGAAAAATTGGCTTTTCCAAGAAGCCAGAGACCAGTTTTTTCTTACTGGATAGAGCAAGAACTTCACTCAATAGAGCTTAGACAGGAAGCAGAAATGAGCCAAAAGGATGACTTTTTAGAACTCATTAATGATTCTACTGCAAATATAGCAAAAATACCAAGAAAAACTTCAGCCACAATTCTAGATCACAATGAAAAAAAAGCTCTTTGCATTCTTATACCCTTTGTCTCAGTGTGAGTCAGGATTTTATTTTTTGCTGCAAATTAAAATTAAACAAAAAAATAAACTTGATGCTGAAGATGACGTGTGATGTGCACTCTTTCAGACTACAACTCATATTTGGCTGCTTTCAGATAAAAAGCAAGGACAAGTATCATATCAATTTGAAAGTTAAATAAATTATTATAAATTTATGTGTTTCTTTATTTTGTCTAGTGATTCTAATAGTATGTTCTATGATAGGAGAGGAATGAAAATATTTAGAATAAGCAAAGGGAAGCATGCAACAAAAAAGATTGAGAAGCATTGTGCTAAAGGATTTGCCTAACATTCTATAAAATAACAAGAAAAATTATTGTTTGATTCTTTTTTTTAGGATGCAGCAATATACTTCAGCATTTGTATCTTTTTATATACAGTTAGACCTCATTTATTTAAACTTCAATCAATGCCTACCAACATAAATTAGTCAGAAACAATTTTTTTTGTAAATTTTACTCCTTTAAACCAAAAACTTTGTTATTTTTACTTAAACATGAGCATTTATAGACTAATGTGCTATATGAGTTTTAATAGCAAAAAGTTGAAAAAAATACAAACTCCTGGTTTTTTATTTTGTAGCAATAATCAATAAAGGTGTAAATGACAATTTTTTACTCACAATGTAGTAAAAAACGACTTGTGTTAAACTCCAATACTGAATAGTATTAAGTTATCAGCTATTTGTTTTATCTGATTACTGGGTTTGCTGTTCTTACCCACAGTTAAAACTACTGTATTATGTTAATTCTAATTATCTAATTACCTTGCTAAACTCGCATTTTTGTGACAAAACTAACTAATTTTGATCAATGAAGTTTGGCTATACATTACAGTACAATAGAATTACATACAGAAATTGGATTTGACTTTTATTTTTAATTAAAAAAATTTTGTTTATGAACACTTGAATTTTTAGAGAATCTGAAAAATTTCGAAGGTTGTTGATGAAAATTTCTATAAAACTTAACAATACTGACTTAAGAAGATTAAAGGTGTTTTATCATATACAAGAGTATGTTTTTGCTTTACTTTTATACATATTTAACACTAAAGTTTTACTTTCCTAATAAACACCAAAAACTTTTTGCTATTTCATTACACTTAAGTAGAAACAAATACAAAGCTATTACTTTTTAGTTAATTTTTTTTCCAGTTTTCCATTTTATAAGATTTACATTTTAATTCATCAGGCACTAGAATTTTTCTTGGTTTGAAAATTAAAACTCTTACAATTGCTCTGTTGTCCTTTTCAATCCCAAAGTTTTTTGTTATTTTTAATTTTTGCTCACTGTATGAGAATTAAATGGAGATATGAAATCATTTAGCATAAAATTAATTTTAATGGGTACATCATTTTTGTTATAGTACACAATATATAAAATTATGGATTTTTTTCATGAACACTTTGTTTTTTTAATAGTTAGACAAATTTTATGAAGTTAATAATTGTTTGCAGGTTTATCAAGTTGCAAGTGGCTTATAAAAATAGTCACAGCAGTTTATTTAATAATACACTGAAAATTTGAAATTACTGAAGTTTTAACATATATTTCTCACTTTAGCCTGTGATAATGGTATATTCAGGTTGGTTAAAAGTTAAGTCTCTTTGTAATAATTCAAAAGAAGCAAAATTACAGAATGAGCCATAATTGTAAATGGTAATAAACATAAATGAACTTGAAGAAACCCAAACTTGCACATTAGTGTTAGTGACAAATGCCTTTAAGCAGTTATAATAAGTTTTACCACTAAAAAGAGTGACCTGAGCCATGTTTATTTTTGGAAACAAATGGACCTCCACTCTATCAACAAGCACTGAATGCAGCAGCACACATAATTCTGGTCTAATGCAAGTGTTTAGAAAGCTTTTTTCTCTATGATGTTTCAAAGTAATTTATTGATGAATCAGTTCTGCAAATCATTATAAAATAGACAACTGGGAAAGCTGCACTTGGAAGTGACAACAACTTACTTTGTTTTGAACTGTAGACTTCTACTGGAAAAAAGTATGCTTGTTGACTTTATGGAAAAATCATCTAATCTGTTTTTGGGAAACGAAGTATGACATGTCTATCTTTTATGAAATAATTTGACATGACTCAAAAATACAAAGATGCTTGTGATTTGACAATGAGCCAAACAAGATATGACAAGGTCTGAGTGCTGACAAGTAAGCCCCGATTTGAAAAAAATTTTTAAAATAAATCTTCTCCATGCATAATTCAGTACATATGTGACCATTTTTTGTCTCTTGAAAAACAGTTAATCCCCCATAAATTCTGCCTCTCATTTTTAAATATAAGCTTAGCAAACCAGATAAATATGGCATAAAATCTGGGCTTTGGTAATTGTAAAAAGCATTTACATTTAAAACATTGTATACCTTGATTGCAAATAAAATTGAATTGAATTGTTTCATATCTGGCTAGCTAGAAAAAAAGAGCAACATGGTTATATATTTCTGGTAGAGTCAGTGATAATGAAGTTCACAAAAAGTGTTAATGAAAAAAGATACAATATTACATATATGTGACAGTTTTGTTACATCTCTTTAGCTTGCACAAAAACTGAAAACAAAATCAACTGTTGAAAAACTATTTAAAAAAATCAATTTAAAATTGCTAAGAAAATGTCAGATCCAGCAAAGTAAGCTTGGATTATAACTTGTATCACTCAAATACCTTGCAAAAGCCAAAATAAAAAATCTCTGCTTGTGCTCTTCAATGCATTATATGTGAGATAAATCAAAGCAGTCTTAATCAAAAGTCATAATTGCGATGCATGAATTTATTAATAAAATCGGTCAACTTTCAATTTATTATAGCAAATAAAAGTTAAAATTTAAAACCAACTGTATCATTATGAAAAATTGATTTCGACCTATAAAGGTCATCATCAGTTTCTGTAAAAAAATTATTTTTAAACCCGTTTATCCTTTACTATACACAGTTAAACTACAACAGTTTTGCTAATCTTTTCAGTCAACACTTTGAATCTTAGCAGGAGTTTGCAGTTTTTATTTCACTACAAGTTTTACACTGTACGTTTTCTTCATTATTACGTAATCCATAATCATTATGTCAGTTATTGTGTCGTTTAGCTCTTAGTTTTTATTGAAAGCTTCACTTTGTGTCATTGAGTCAGGACCCGTATAGTATGAGTAGAATTTTCAAAATGTCTTGTCAAATATATGGTAATCTATTTTAATTAATTTTTTTACAGAAACTGATGATGACCTTTATAGGTCGAAATCGATTTTTCATAATGATACAGTTGGTTTTAAATTTTAACTTTTATTTGCTATAATAAATTGAAAGTTGACTGATTTTATTAATAAATTCATGCATCGCAATTTGATCAGTTAAATAAAATCGTCAATGTAACTTTACTGAAAGAAGGGTAATAGATTTCTGATAAAAAAAACTTCAAAAGTCATAAATAATATTATTTTATAACAAAAATAAAGTTGGTATGGACTGCTTTGATCAGATGTTCTGCCGTTCATCAATAAGATGTCTTTACAAAACTAGCCACTAATATAAAAACAACAATAATTTTCATAAAATCAACAGAAACTTGTTTATGTAGATGTAGTGTTCTGCTATAGCTAATTGAAGAATTGATGGCATTGCAAACAATAATGTGCAATTGGAAGTCTTTTGATAGGTTAATAACATTATTTAGCTCAACAAAAAAGCAAAAAAATGCAGTTTGAAAGAATATGAAAAATAAAGTCTTATTGTGTGTGTTTTGTGATAAACAAGCATGTTTAAAATGCTCTTTATTGGTTTCTAAACCATATAGATAAAGTGAAAAAAATGTATGCAATTTCTTGCTTACATATTATCAAGTATTTTTAGAAAACAGCATTTTAAATAAACTTTTATATTCTAAGTTTAAATTGCACAGCATGCAAGTGTCAAAATTGACACTACTGTAAACACAAGGTAGAAAAATGCTTGTAATCCTAGTGTTAAGTTCATATCAGAAATGCAATGCAATATCAACTCATAATGTAATAATTTTAGTAAAACTATTTTATTAAAGATCTGTGGCAGAATAGTCATTAAAGATCAGTAATGTGATTTCATATGATTTTTATCTTATTTTTTGTATAACTCAATCAAAGTTTGGTCAACCTCTGCTTGTACCTTTAGAACAAGGAAAAAAAGAGCTTGCTTAATTTGATTTATTTTTGCTTTTTTACTACCTAGTATATGCATTTCTCAATCACTATAAACAGCGCCATGATAAATACAAATACTTTTTGCTATAAGTAAATCCATTGTTATTTATCAAGCATTTCTATGAAAAAATAATTTTAAATTCCTATGCTGTAACCTCAAATTTTTTTGAAAAATATTAAATGAAGTAGCTTCATATCTCACAATATTTTTACCAAAAATTTTACTCTTAAAAGTCTAGTATTTATGTACTAGGGTTGTTGGTATTAAATAGATATTTCTACTTGATTTTAAGTTAATTCAAGATTGTATATTTGAAAATATGATAGTTATCTTAATAGATAAAATTTGCATTTTAGAGATTTCGACTCTCCATGTAATTTTTTGTTTCATCTTGAAAACAACAACTTATGGCCTATCAGTAATGATTCATCTATATCAGGTTTGATAGGATTGCTAAGAAAAAACAATACTGCAGCTTTTGAACAGTTGTAATTCAAGTGTTTTTATTCTGTTAATAATGTGAATCAATTGTTATTGTTAATGGTATGTTTTAGCAGAGTTGTACTGACTTGAGTTTGGTTCCAGTTCTGCTTCTAAATGGCTTGAGTTCACTGTGAAAATATTTTAAAAAGGCTTAAGATGTGATTTGAATCCTTACTACAAAGGGCTTGGACACAACTTTAGTTTCCACTAAAAAACTTGGATTCAACTTGAGTCCTCAAATCAACTAATGATTTGGACTTGACTTGTGTCCAGATAAAAATAACTAGAGTCAAAAAGATTTTTGTTGACCCTGCTCTTAAAAAAAAATGTTACAGCAAAGGTAGTGTTTAGCCTTGGAAGTTTTGGTGTTCTTATTTTATGTTGAAAGTCCTAAACTTAAACTGAACTTGGATTGAATTTGAGTCACAGTTCCCAAAGACTTGGATTCCAAGATTGTTTGACTCAGATTTACTAGAGTTCTTCAAATAATAGACTTGTTAAGACTCTGCTTTTTAATTCTATTTAGCTCAACTCATTAACAGATAATGCATAATTAAAATTTAATATTTCAAAGGAGCACATCTAGTTAATAGTTTTTTGTAGCTCTCAATCAATTAGAAAAGTTAGTGATCCTTAATCTATAGTGTAATCTGTGTTGTTGCTTGAAAATGTTGTGATTTTTATTTATAGGTATTTTTATTGAAATGATTTAAAATAATTTTTCCTAGTTTTTAATGATAAAAACTTTTAGGAAAATTGGACCATCTTAAAGGAACTTTGGCTTCTATTGAAAGAAATGATGTTGTGCAGATTATTGAGGATAGTCAACGAACTTTTACTGATGATGATAGAAGCATTAATGTTCAAATTCCATCCAGTAGGTTACTTTGTTTATACAGTTGGTTTAGTAGTCATTAAGAGGTGTAAAAGTCATGCTTGTAGTGGAATCAAAGTTTGATTCCACTACAAGCATGACTTTTACACCTCTTAATGCTCATGATCTAACCTCATCTACCAAAATTATGAAGGCTTACAATCTTTCACAATGAAAATTACATGAACATCTAGAATCTAAGCATCACACATGGAGAATGTAAAGAAACTGTCACAGCTTTACTTAGGAATCTAAAAGTACCAATAGAATTAGGTAACCCAAATACATGCACTGAAGCAAAGCTGTGTTGATTTTTATTTATGTCAGCTTTGGAAAGTGTTTGCTGAGAGAATGAAGTTCTTAAACAGCTATTTCTGGCTAAGCATGACTGAGTTTTTTCAAAAACTTCTTTCAAAAAATAGAAAAGAAATCACTATTTCTGACTTTAAAAATATATATATTTACTAATATATTATTTACAAATTCATATAAAACATATTATTAACAAAATCAACAAACTTGATCAACTCTCATTAAAATTTGACTCTTAAGCTTTGCAAAACTTTAAAGCCATTTACATTGCCAATCAAATGCAAATAATTACTCAACGACTTTGTATTGACTAACTTTAAGAGTAAATTAGCACCTTGATGGCTAATATTAGACTTAATAGTTTGTACAAATGATTATATCTCAGGTTAGAGTTAACTTCTAAGGTGTCAACCTGACCCTTAAACAACTAAACACTTAAACACTTAAACAATGTCACACAGGCAACCAAAACAAAAACATTTTTCAACTACTTTTACAACTTAACTGTTCAGCTAAAATGAATAAAGAACAAACTGCAAGCTATATATATTTAAATTAAAAATACTACAACAAAAAGGTTGAAACCATGACAGTCTATTTCATTGTATCAAATCTTCAGGTGGCTACTTATTCAAATATTTAATTTTTAAATAGTTTTTTTGTTTGTCATAGTGTTTTTAATTTAAATTAACTGCTCTAACCTGCTTATCGAGCACTGTACCAGCATTGTGAGACAATTTGGTTATATACATATATATATTAATTATCCAGTAATGTTTCACTTTGTTGGTACAGTGCTCTGTCACAAACTTTGTTTGGGAATCCCAAAGGACCAGTTGAGCTAGGTAACCCGAATACCTGCGCTGAAACAAAGCTGTGTCTAAATTTTATTTTATTCCGGCTCAAGAAGTAGTTTTGCTATGAGCCCGATGGTTTATACAGTTGGTTAACGAAAGCTCGGATTGATTTTTGTCGAAGACTCTTCTTCACAACAGGCAGAGACCACTGTCTCTAATAACAACGAATGTATTACAAAATCACGACCGACGAAATTCTATTCCACGCTTTGCCAAACTGCAAAGCGAAATCAACACTATAACTCGACTCAATCAACACAAATAATTCTACCTCTGTAGAACAAAACTGCCAACCACTGGCACAAAATAAATTGAACAATTGTCCACCGACCAAAATCTAACGGTCCACCTCCTGTGGCCAAACAAAATCACCTTCGCTCGAGCCGCCACTCGAGTCGCTTCAAATTACCTCACAACGATAATGATCATCCTAATAATAATTTCTCGCTACGCATCGGCTTTATATAGAAAACAAAATCACGTGACGTAAACTTTCTCGTAAATTCAAGATTCAGCCAGAAACCCCTGGAGAGTTCGTTACGCGAATCAAGTGGAATATACGCGAATTTTCCAGTACAATGATGTTAGTCAAAAACATATTACGTCAATACAAAGAGGAGAAAAAAGAGAAAAAGATACATGTATCGAGCCATATAACAAATTGGACGTATATCGCAGACAGCGCTCAAAGAGCCGCATTTATTCTCTTATGATAAAACTACGAACTGCTTTTAACGGGGATACACTACATCGTTATGATTAAAATTATGAATGAAGTGTGACATGCTCAATAACACATAGTTAGAGCAAGTATATTTATATTTATTTAAACACTACACTTTATTAGTTAAACCACAACAGTCTGTTTCATCTTATCGAATTGTCAGGTGATTACTAGAAAATTATAAATATATAGTTATTTTGTGGTAAAAAATAATACATTTGAAATAAATAATACATAGTTAATTATGTAAGTAATACAATCCTTGTGACATTATGCAAGAAAAATAACTCAAAAATATAAAAAAAAGCGAGTATAGTGATTTTCATTCATTTAAATTATACTCACTGGGAGCTAGATGGTGCAACCTTTGCTTAGAAGAAAAACTCTTCATTCTCCTAGCAGACCCTACCACCATGCTGAATAAAATATCAGAACTAAATGGGAAATGGGAAATAAATAAAAACAAATTTAAATTAAAAAACTTTTCGTAATTATTTGCAGCTTCACTTATTTCAAAACAAATTTAAATTAAAAAACCTTTCATAATTATTTGCAGCTTCACCTATTTCAATATTAGAATTGTTTTGAGTTTGAATTAGATCACTGCTATCAAACCAAAAACACTTTACAAACAATAAAAACTAACCAGAAAATATTACCACAAAAACAAATTCATATTAATTAAATTACCTTTAATCTGCTTATATATCTCACTATCATTTGCACTGCTCTTCACGTACTTAAATTTTTCACCTTATACAATTCCTCTTGTAACCTTTTCATTGCTTTGCAGATTTTTCCTTCCTCCTTTTAAATCTTTTACAATATGCCTAACTCACCTTCCATCACCTTTAAATGAATAAAAATCTCTATACTTGTATTTTTTATATTTTTGAGTTATTTTTCTTGTATGATATCACAGGGCTTGTTTTACTTACATAATTAACTGTGTATTATTTATTCCAAACATAATATTTTTCATCACAAATAACTATATATTTATAATTTTTTAGTAACCACCTGACAATTTGATAAGATGGAACAGACTGTTGTGGTTTTAACTAATAAAGTGTAGTGTTTAAATAAATATACTTGCTCTAACTATGTGTTATTGAGCACTATACCAACAAGGTGAAACATTACTGCATAATTAATATATACTGGGTGTTAGTAATTCCTGCGACTAAATTTGAATTTGAATTTTCATCCTTATTTCATAATTGATTTTAAAAAAATAAACAGCATCAGTTTCCACGTCCATTAGAAGTTAAAGTGTAATAAAAAGTGAATTTGTAAAACTACTGCATCATGTCAAATAATGCAAAAAAAAACAAGATATACGGAATTCTTTGTGATGGATCTAGTGTCAATGGTTAACCTGGTCCATAACTGCTGCAATGACCAGTACGTAGACTTCGGCAACAATGTGGAGGACCACATCTGGTACATTTCCTTGACAAAACACCTGGCCACAGTGGTGTTCCTTGGCCTGGTGTGCAAAAACGGGGAGGTCTCACCCCTGTCTTATTTGACAGTGGCTACTGACTGAACACTGATGGGTACATCGACATCATGACCTCAACCATAATCCCCTGGATGAGAAAGGTAGCTGGCAAGAAGAAATTTGTTTTCCAGCTGGATGGGGCTCCTGCCCACACAGCCAACAAGATCCAGGCCTTCCTCAAAAAAAACATTGACTATTGGCCCAAGTCAATGTGGCCGAAAACTATTATAAAAAAATTGAATATTTGAATAAGTAGCCACCTGATGATTTGATAAGATGAAACAGACTGTTGTGCTTTCAACTAATAAAATGTAGTGTTTAAATAAATATAAATATATATTAATTAAATTAAAACATTACACATAAAATTTTTATTTAAAAACCCCAACAGGCTGTTTTGCCAAAAAAAAAGGCCATCAGGCAAACCATCAGGCAATTATCTGAAATAAACACAAAAACAAAAAAACAAGATAAATACAAATAAAATAAAAACTAAAAAATAGACAATTTGAAAAATTATAACTATGATATCCCTGAATAAAAGCTATTAAACCGCTATTTCATATTAATAAGGCACAACTGTGCAGATGCAAGTAGATCTCTTGTCATCGGCAAGTGAGGTAGTGTAGAAAAAGTGTGAATGTATTAAGAATCATGAGTAATGAAGAAAATTGTCAGTAATGGAAAAAATCAGGTTTGATGCTGAGTGAGATTACAAAAAATTTTTTAGTTTGAATTTATTTTTGTGACAGCACTTACTGGTGAGTTTCATTCTTTTATTAAGTATGGATGATGGGTCTGCCAGGAGAATGGCTAGCTTTTCATCAAAGCAGAGATAGCACTTGGCGGCATCAGGTTGGTAGGTGTTGGAGTCGGCTGAAATGCTCCACTCATTTCAAGGATTCTTTTCTGTTTTTCTTGAAAATCTGGCAATGGTTATAAAGATAGGATTTAATTTCTGTTTTGCAGCAACCATAGTAGAATTTGGGAGGGTCGTTGCCATCTGTTGAAATGCTGGCTTTTTAAATGATAACTTTCTTGCAACAATTGACATTTAGGGGGCATTCAGCCTTGCGTTGACAATTGCAAGGAGGATGTACTGTGATGTTTTTTGATGCCACAATACTTCTATCATGCCTGGATAGGATTGATGCCATGTTCAGCATACAGCTTTAGCTAATCTTCACAGTATTCTTGTTACAAATTTTGTGGAGACAATGGCAGGAGGGAAAGTGCTTTTTAAGTAAATTAAGGAAAGTCTTGCCAATATTGGTTTTTATGTGCTCACTGAATGGCGGGTTAAACCATAAGTTTTTTCATTTTTTTTCATTTTGGCCAGTTTGGTGAGATTGCTTGAATGCTGATATTTTAATTTGTTGCGATATCCACTTTTTTGCATCATCTCTTGACAAACAACTGCCACATTATTGAACATGTGCTGGTTGCATGAAAGTTGTGATTAGCGGTCAGGTAGCATTGATGGGAGTTGCTTTTTGATGGAGGGAGGCATCAGATTGTAAATTGAATGTGATGTCAAGGAAGTTTGCTTGTACAACGTTGGCATCAATAGTAATTTTTAGACCTTCTTCTTTTGGTCTTTCCCTTTAATCAGGGTAGTCACAGCATATCATCTTTCTCCAAACTGTCCTATTTTCAACGCCTGTCTCCTTTGCACCAACTTCCCCTATATCTTCTTTCACTACATCTAAAAATCTCTTTAGTCTCCCTCTTTTCCTCTTTCCCAGTAACTCCATTTCCATCATCTTTCTTGCCACATACTCTTGGTCTCTCCTCATGACATGTCCATACCACCTCAGCCTGCCCTCCCTCATCTTCATTCCTAACCGTTCTACCTTAACTGTACCCCTGATGTACTCGTTTCTAATCTTGTCTTTTCTTGTCACTCCCTTAGCAAACTTCAACATTTTCGTCTCTGCTACTTCCATCTCTTTCACTTGTTTCTTTGTGACTGTTATCGTCTCAAGTCCATACACCATTGCTGGTCTCACCACTAAACTATACACTTTCCCTTTTACACTAGCTGGTAACCTCCTGTCACAGATTACTCCCAATACTCTTTTCCATCTATTCTATCCTGCCTGCACTCTCTTCTTTACTTCCCTCTCACAACTACCACTTTCTTGCACTGTTGATCCCAAATACTTAATTTCTTTACTCTTGGCACTTTTTTGTTCTCCCTCTTCACTGTTTTGTCATCATTTCATCCATTTATGCACAGATATTTGGTCTTTGACCTACTTACTTTCATCCCTCTTCTTTCCAATGTGTATCTCCAGCATTCTAGTCTCTGCTCCACTTCTTCCCTGGTCTCTTTACAAATCACAATATCATCAGCAAACAGCATTGTCCACAGTGGTTCTCTTTTTACTTCATCTGTTAGCCTGTCCATTATCACTGCAAACAGGACAGACTTAACTTTGATCCCTGGTGCAGTCTGACCTTAAACTTGAAACTTTCTATAATTCCTACTGCACACCTCAACATTGTTTTGCTTTCCTTGTACATATCCTGTACAAGTTGCACATTCTTTTCTGCTTTTCCTGATTTTCTCATACAGTACCACAGCTCTTCTTGTGAAACCTTTTTCATAAGCTTTCTCTAGGGATGATGGATTAATAGTAATTTTTAGACCATTTTGCTAAAAAACTTTATAATTTTTTTTTGATATGTTTTCTTTCTGGTCCTGGAGTGTTTTCTAAGATGGCTTAGCCATCGTCTCTGTACAAGCCAACATTGTTTCTGCCAATAATAAATGCTAATCTGGAGAGGAGGAATAGGCCAACAAGCTCACATAATTCTGCTCCATCAAATGAACTCATAGTGACATCAAACAGTGATCTGTTATTGTTAGATGAGACTTTTTACAATAAAAATAATATAAGATGTGTCAGAGTTGATGGTTGAGTATTGTTTTCCAAAATTAATAGCATCAGTGAATAATTTTTCAGATATTGATGGATAAAAGTCAACAATGTTAAATATGAAAAATTTGAATTTTTTCTTGTTGGGAAATTTCTGAACCATGATATTACTGCAGATGATATGTGCCATTGCAAGAGACTGGATTTTCTTCAAATTTTTGAGTTTATAAGATCTAAGAGCTTCTTATTAACCTTGCCTATATTAGATTTAGCTGGGTTAATAAACTGACATTTGGATTATTGATAAAATTAGGTTTATGTCCTTGAATGTGATAAAGAATTATTTTTCTGAAAGTGTTTCTATTCTATTCTCAAGTTTCAGTTTTGTAATTGCATTGGCTACAATATTAATTTTTTCTTGCTGGATCGGAGTCAGTTTTTTTGTAAGAAGCAGTTGTATTGTCCTGCAGCAATTTGTCATATGTATGTCTGTTAACTTTGTACAAGTTGTTGCTTTTGTCATTTTTAAATAAAAATTTTACATAATACTGCGGATTTTCACATTTGATACTATGAATTTTTACGTTTAAATTTTATGTGTAGTGTTTTAATTTCATTAATAAATTTTGCTCTGATCTTCGTCATTGAGCACTGTTAAAGCTAAATTGATAACACTTATCTTTGTATATATATAAATCAGCCAAAATTGCCAGATAGAAAGCGAATATAAGGGAAAAAAATAAGAATTCTTCATTACTTATTATGTTGGATAAAGCACTTTATGGTGTCACAAATACAATCATATAATAAAGTACAAAATAGAATTTGCTTCAAACTATTACATTATACTAAAAATTACATCATCATTGCTGCATTGTTCTTTGCAAATGGCTTAAAACTTAAATCAATCAATGCATTTTGAATATAACAGTAAAATGACTCTTTGTAATTACTTTTAATAACAACTTGCAGACAAAATAAATTAAGTAGGGGCTGGTGTACTGATTATGCAATTACTGTGTAACAATGGAAAAAATGATGTCATAATCAAAAGCTTAAAAATTACTGCAAAAGACGAAAAATCTATTGTAGGTTTACAAAGTTGATGTTAGGATTAAGAGTAAAGTGTAACAGAAACCTTAAAGACATTTAAAAAAATCTCACTTTATAATATCCCAGCTCCAAAAAAAAAAAACTTACCCACACTGTACTTCATGACATACATTTATTGCAACAAATATTACCATAACACAAGCATACAAATATGGCATAGCTCAGAAGCAACAAATCACTACTACTGTGTTACAAAGTTACCAACTCATAATAAACTCTGTTATTTAATCACCACAATTCCTACAATGCTTGACATATGCACACAATACTATTTATCTTTTCAACTGCAACAACTTAATAGCACAACACCAAAGTTTTGTTAAAGACCCACAGCTAGCACCAAAGGTCATCAAAGAATGCTAATCTGCTTGGACTTTTGTAGTGGTTAGAAGTGTTATATTCAAGTCAAATTATTGAAACTCATTTCTGAATTTTAATCACTAATATAATTCTTTTTACATATACATGTATTTACTTATTTAAATAAAATCAAAGCAAACAGATCAAAATTACAATATTAAAATAACTAATTTGATTATGAATAAAACAAAATTTGAATGCTATCTCATTGATGTTAACCTGAAAGTATTTTCATATATTACGTCTGCCGGAAAAGCCATTTACTGCTATAAAAAAGTGGCTGCAATATTACATGATCATATAATATGAAATGACAGTATGTAAAGGCTTAAATCGCATAGATATAGAACTTGTGAAATATAAATTCTTAAATTTGAAACAAAAATTTATTTATAATACTATGATAACTAAACTGGCATTTTGTGTGAAAATTAAAATTGCATTTTTCACTATGCAGTTTTAATCATTACTTTTTATTAGAAAATTTTTAAAGAGAAATCCTTGGATAAGAGGTAGGAACAACCACTTAAATATTGTCTGTAGGGTTTTGTCAATTTCTGTCAAATTATCCTTTGGCCACATAATGTGTTTATTTGCTCCTTACTGTTCTATTTTCAGTGCTAACATATAGAGCTTATTTTGTTAAAAAATTCAATGGATCAGTTAACCCTTTTGAATGAAGATTTTATAACAATTGCTTGTGAGACATATCTTCATTCAAATTTTTTATTTGGCACACAAGAATTTTGAAATTTTGTAGATTTAACTGATGATGACTGGTATGTAGTCAAAATCAATTTAAAATAAATTAACCCTTAGCAGTCCACCGTCATCCCTGGAATGACTTTTTGCCATGGTGACTTTGTGAAGTCCATGTGCATGCTAGGGATAATATTTCTGCAGGTTATCATTATAACAAAAATTTTTCTTATCGATTTTATGTATATTGGATTATATCAAGTTGGGGTAATCCCCTTTTTTCATTTCATACAATACTTCTTAGCTCATTTATTTATTGTTTAGCATATTTTTTCATTCAATAAAACACACTATGCTATTTCAAAAAAATTATACCATTGCTATTAGAGTATTTGATACTGATGAGGTTCTTGATATGCTTAGTGATGATTCTGATATGGAAGTTGATGAAGAGAGTGACTTTTTTGAGTGGGATATGGAGTTTAGTACTGATGGAAGCTCTGATGATGGTGAAGACACAGATGATGGATCCAGTTCTGAAGGTGATGCTCATAGCAGTGGTTGGAGAACATGGCATGCAAATGACACAGATTTTCCTCATCACTCTTTTACTGCAAATAATGTTGGACCCAACTTGCAAAGCACCCTTGAATCAGAGTTGGAATGCTTTCAGAATTTTATCACTGATGAACTGTTGATGGAGTTTGTGGTGGCAATGGATGCTTTTGCAACCATAAGAATATGCAACAAGCATTTCACAAACAATTCCATGTGGTATGCATGGAAAGATTTGACCTTACCTGAGCTGAAAGCTTATATTGGGGTGGTGCTCAAGATGGCATTAGTGGAAAAACCTGACGTGAAGGACTATTTTAGCAGAAAGTAGAATGAGTACTGCCCCTTTTTTTTGGATGTGTTTTTAAGAAGGCGATTCCTGCAAATCCATTGGATGTTCTTACATCCAAAATAAGTGCTTACAAAATTTTACGCCTTGTCAGAATGTTGCTGTCGATGAAAGCACTGTTGGCTTCAAAGGTAGAATTTCATTCAAAACATACAACCCTCAAAAACCCACTAAATGGGGACTTCGAGTGTACGTACTTTCTGATTTTGCAACTGGATATGTATCTACTTTTGAGCCTTATTTTGGACAGGCATCAACAGAAAGTTTGACTCAACCATATATGCCATTTACAACAAGAATTGTGTTGCATTTAGTTGGCAAGCTCCTTGCTAAAGCTGGAGGAAGTGGATATTATGTCTGCACTGATAGATTCTATACCAGCTTTACATTAGCAAGGCAATTGCTTCAGAGTGGAGTTCACTTGACTGGCACTGTCCAGAAAGACAGAGTTGGGCTTTCTATTGAAATCAAATGCCTACAGCTTCGAAATTTTGATATGAAGGTGTATTGGCATTTAGAAAATGTGATGGCACTTGGTTGGCAAGACTGGCAGTTGATTTTGATGCTAAGTATGTGGCACAATGGCAACACTGCAACCCACCATTTTTGGTGAAATGGAAGCCAAGAAAATGTTGACAAACCTGTCATAATTAGTGGTTACACTGTACATATGGGCGCTGTTGACTGCTCAGATCATTATTGCTTATCCTACTCATTCACCAGATGGTGGAGAAAGCTATTTTTCTGGCTGATAGAGGTGTCCTTGGTGAATTCATTCTTGATCTACAAAGAGATACACCATTTATCTGAAGAAAGACATGTACTTACAGGAACAATCTTATTGTTCAACTGGTAGGCAACATTTGTAACCTCAAAGCAAAATGGGAAAGAACAAGTGGACATGATGTTGCTGAGTGACTGAACAAAATGCTTCATTTCATTACCAAAGCAGCAAGAGGTTGCAACAAGAACTGCCTTGTGTGCAGCAGTGATGGAAACAGGAAAACTATGGTATTTTTCTGTGAGACTTGCCAAAGGAAACTGGGCCTGCACCCAGGAGATTGCTACAAAAAATACCACATGATGGTGAAGTATAAACAATAATAAAACATGCTAAAAATGCCCAAAAATAAAAAAACTCAATTGTGCTGTAATGTTTTTGTTTGAAACATTTTTATTTGTGTTTATCTAAAATAATGACCAAAATAAATGATGTGTGCATTTCGCTGTTTTATGTAGAAGCAATGGTTCAACTTCAAGCAAAGTTAAGAAGAGCCAAAAATCTGTAAAAATAACCCCCCCAAAAAAACGAATTACATGTTTTTGTCAACTAAAACTTTCAAAAGCATCAATTACACATGCTAAACTAACGGAAAATGCAATAAAGAAAAATTGGACCTGTGGTCACTGCAATGGTAAAAAAACAATGGACCACAAAAGGTTAATAAAAAGAATTTTCACAAGTTATAGATTGATTTTCGTTTGCCAAAATAAAGAATTTGAAATAACATAGACAGCTGTTTTAAGTTCAAGATGCCCCTCCTCAAAAAAAGATCTAGATTCCCATTGTTATACCTGTGCAGAAACTGTGTTACATAAACTAGGCATTTGCAATGCCCAGTAAAAAAATCATGGGGCATACACCTTATGTTGGGAATCACTGCTCCAGATCCTGGGCATTTATTGCATAGTCTTTTAAGAAATAAATAGCAGATCTAAATTTTAAAAATTGAGTTGGAACAACTAGTATTAATTTATATATGTAATATCAATATACAATATGCTGATGTTGTAAAAACTGTTTAATTTATAAAAGTTATGAATTAACTTTGAAACAAATTATATTCTTGATTTCAAATCATTGATGACATAACAATAGAAACTAACAACTTGTATGTGACTACATAAGAACAAACTGATATAAATCTGGTGTTGCAGTTTCACTCTGCCTACCAAATTAAAAGGTATAGAGTTGACTGTACAATGTATTTTTTTTTACCTTCTGTAGGTTAAAATTCCTGTAAGCAACTAAAATTAACGATGGAAAAATTACATTTTTAAAATCACCACTTTGAATTTAAAAAACTTGGTTAATTTAATTCAATGCAAATTTAATTAAACACGTAGAAATGATATCTTTTATACTGTTTACTGGAATATTTGATTTGTATCTTAAATATGCTTTTGATAAATTGATTTATTTTTAGATGCTGTCCAGCAAAATCCAAATCGCTTAAATGATCAAAATAACCAACGACAAACTAATGATGCTCAAGCTGATTATTCTGAGCAACATCATTTTCAATCATTTGCATCATCAACTGTCACTGCTAGTTCAGCTCATTTTGAAGGTTGTGAGGTCTCAAATTTTAGTGGCATTGATAATGAACTCGACAGTAATCGTAAGTTTATAGTCGCCATTATTTATCAATTTTCCTCCATACCAAGTTCTGGTTTTTGTGGATTTTAGAAAAACATACTGAAACTGGTGCAAGTCCATTTATGGATGATCAACTTCTACAAGAAACAACCTGTAACACCATTTTACCTTTACAAGGTAATCATCATAAAATTTTTCTTTAGATGTACATCTAAGATTAAAAAAATATTTCTGTTTCTGTAGTTTTAAGTACTAAAGTGTTTTTTTGGTTATTATTAGAATTTCTTTCATTTTGTAGCCTTTAACTTTTAATGAATGGACGATCTTTATATTTGCAATTATAGAATTTATCAAGTTATAGGACACATGGCACTAAAAAGTACTATCTGTGGCATTGTGCATTATGCATGCTGAACCCAAGCTCACTACTCAACCATGGTTTTGAGTTTTAAATTCTGATCAGGGACAATCTGTTTACCCAGGTTTAGTCAAAGAGCTAGTTATATAAAGAGAAAAAAATCTAAAATTTGTGGCTTCAGTCAAATCTATTGCTGCATTGGTAAAAGTAGCATTGTGCATCATGCATGTTGATGACCATATGCTTGAAGAAATCTAATTACCAAAATCAGTTTTACTGTTACATTTGTTTGACACATGCTTTATTTAGTTGGAGCTGATGATGATTTGAATGATATTTGCACATACAATGGAACAAATGTGTTTGTTAAACCTTGCACCAAGGAGTTTTATGAAGAAAAAATGAGTCCTTCTCATGCTGAGGAGGTATTTCAATTCTACAGTTTTTAACTTTTTAACCAGTTGGTATTTTGTGTTTATTAAAATTTCCAAATATTGTATTTTTTCTTTTAAGAATTATTCTGCTTTGTATGTGTAATTTACTATGTCTTTACTGCCTTGATTATGATATTGCTATTTATAACTTAACATTTTTTATTGCTTATTTGTTTGCAGAATTTCAACACTGCAATTAAAAAATAAACTATTATTAGTTTGTTGATTTTTTTTAGATAGTAGTTGTAAAATAATAAATAGTTTAGAATACTTTATTTAGGTATATAAAGTGTCAACGTTCAAAGGCTGTGCTCTCATTATTAGCAATGTGTCATTTCCTTCTCTTGGTGATAACTGCTATCGTTATGGTGGGGACAATGATTGCTTGTTAATGGAGAATTTGTTTGGAAGAAATGGTTTGGGACTAAACACAATTGTTAAACACAACCTTACTGCAGACGTGAATATGCTGTTTTGTTTTTTTTTGAAAATTTTAAATGATAAATTCATCAATTAAAGTAAATTTAATTTTTCTGTTAAACTACACTATTGCTTGTACAAAAAAATAAGGTAAATATATATGTACAAATTCTTTTGAGCTGCTTTAAACATTTTTGATAGCTCTGTTAATTTTCTCCAACTCCTTGAAATTTCATCTCTATATTTAACCGTGTGACTCACAGGAAAATGTCAGAAGCGCTATACATAGAGTAACTTTTAAGAAATTAACCCAACCTGCTTACGAACATGCCAAGATATTGCTGTTGGATTAAAATTTTTTAAATTTTGTTGAGATATGCTAAAATTTAGGACTGCTTGCCAAGATTGCCAAGCAAGGGAAAGTGCCTTAAAGTGTCTTTTTTAAGGACACAACAGAATGTTGTGAGTAAGTTTTGAACTGCAACCAGGTTAACTACAATCACGGTGCTAAAATTATATTTCTTTTAATAGTATCTTCACATAATATGATAAAATTATTTTTGGACTTTTAATGTTTTTCAGCAATTTTTAAGCTAAACATTAAGCTAATCTTTTGTGGTCTTACAAAATACAAATACGAAGTTTTGTTGCTGGTATTTTTGTTATGAAAATGTAATTTGAGCTTTGGCATCCTAATAAGTCCTATTAGCTTAATAATAATAATAATAATGAGGTTGATGCAAGTCTGCTGGTTTTTCTTCGTTTTAGTGTTGATTGACGGTACAAAACCTTAAGATAGCTTTGAAAAGCATGTTCATTCCTCAAAGACTTTTCATCTGACACTTAATGGTAGGAACTGTCATTATGAACTGAGAGCAATCTGATCATGCTTATATAGGAAAGGAGAAAGAGTCCGATTGGTTAAAAAAGGTGACCAATCAAGAATAGAATAGGAAAGGAGAGTGCATCTGATTGGTCAAGACAGGCATCCACTCAGAAGTGAAAGAAAAAGAGCGTTAATGAATGAGTTTTATACTGTAAAGAAATTTCTTATATCGACATAGATTAGGTTGAAAAGATTTGATACAAGTAGCTTCAGAACAGAAAGATGGAAACAAGTACATCCTCAAGCAAGGATAGAGAATTTGGTATCTGGCATAGGAAGGATTTTCCAAAAGATGCTGTCTAATAGCAGAGTCATGGGCAATAATTTGAGAGGTGCTGTTTGTCTTGCAGGCACAGGAAAGATTAGAGTGGTCTTGGAAGAATGATAGTTTCTGATAGACCTGGAAATGTGTTGCACTTAATGCTTCTTGCAAACTTTGATATGTGGGTCCTACATACTGCTTATTGCTGTGGCATATGAATTAATAAACAAGATTATTGTGGTGATGGGCAGGTAATACATCCTTTTGGTTGTGGGAAGAAGAGACCTGGTTGTAAAAACACTGAATGGCAGTAGTAATTTACTTTTCAAATTTGGTTCAAACATTTCCCAGCCCTAACTGGATTTATCGTATCTGTATATAGGAAACCCACCTTTACCAGCCAATACCTACATTAGGATTTTTTTAGCTTATGAAGCAAAAAATCAATCTTGTGGCTACACTGGTTCATTGAGCTACTTATGTTGATCTGCTCAAGCAGCAGGCTTCAGGTCGAGCTCGACAAAATTTAACTTGCTAATGGCTACCCAAACCATATTACTACATCCATATTTACATTTACAATCCAACAATTCAACCAGTCATCTCAACATGGACCCATAAAATGCCCAGTTTATTTCTATCTTCCATGACTGGGAATTCAAGAAATGAACAGGCTTTTTAAAGCTGTTTTTCTTAGATTTTGATTTTTGATCAAGTACAATGAAAATAAAATGAATACTCCAACAGTGCCACCCACGTCTTGTGTTTTCACTTTTCAATGGGGTTGTAAAGTTGGAGAAGTTTTTTGCAACTCCATCTATTCAAAATTTATCGACTCCAACTTACACAAAAACATCTGATTCTGGCAACTCCGATTCCACAACCTGGATTAAGTCACACTTTAAACATTTTGAAAAAAAAAGGAAAAGCCAACCCTCTTTTTAAAATCTGTAGTCAGAGCTGTATAATGTTAAGATTTGATATCAGTCTTCAAAAAAGTGCTTGATAAAATTATCCAAGCAAAATATTTTGAATTACAAGTCACAAAATAAAACCAAAAAATTTTTAATAATTTAAAGCCCAACAGACTGTATCTAAACATAGAGTACAAAATTGGATACAGAAACTCAAAAAAATGTAAAATAAGAAATGAAACTAAAATTGTTCTTTTTATCTACTACTACATATATGCCGGCTCGCAACCAGAGTGAAACCAAAAAAAATTGACACAGTCCCTAGCATTTTCAAAATTGCTATAGTTTTAACAATCGAGAGCTGAGTTCCAATTTCATCATAATAAAGATTGTTTTTTCCAATCTTAACTGCAATAACCTCAATCTTGCTTGCACAATCATATATTGCTGGGACATTTTTAGAGATTTCCTTTGAAAGCCCGTAAGCACCTCCACCAACTTATTTGATTATGTTTTCCTGTTGCTGTTGCTATTTCTGCAAGAACAAGAATGCTATTTTTCTCTCATTGTGCAGGTCTATTATAGCCCAAGTGACAAAATAAAATATATTTTTAAACTTATGTGAGTAAAAGTAAAATACCGGTACCTACTTTGAACATTTGAACAGTAATTATCCTGGAAAGAAGTAAACGTATTTGTATTGGATTTTTTTATTGACCTTCTTCGAAATATTTTGTCTCCCAATGCATATTATTTAGTCATGCGCTATGTAGATGAACAATTTTATTATTTATTTACACCAGTGTTCTTCCAAGTGGTGAATTGGAACATCTAAGGGGTCAATGGAGGTTCAATAAATAAAAGTTAGAGTCAAAATTTTCAAAAACCCATAGCTATCAAAGTAAAGACCTTTTTTTAGTCTTTACTTGCTTCCTCTCACATCTTATGTAAAAAAAACATAGTTGCGTGTAAGTGGAGATAAAAAAGCAAATATTTACGTTAAGTAATTAATAATGTGTACTTGATAAGAGAATTTATAAAATATTTTTTACTTGTTTTGAAGTCGACATACAGAAAAGTTTGTTCAAGCCAATCACTGAAGCACGCCTTTGCCACTTCATAAGTAGGCCTACTGCTGGGCGAAACTTTTTTAACCTGGAAAAAGAAAACATTTTTTTGAAAGGCTTTTAATTGTGGTTTTATAGGCCCAAGCACTTTAATATTTATGTCAGTGCTGGAAACTCGATAGATTTGTATCATTCAACTTCTTGTTCGAACTCATAAAAACTTTGCAAATTCAAGTTTTTATCTCTAATTTTTCGATTTTAGAAAAGGGTCATGTTAATTTTTGTCTTAATTCTTGTTATTAGTATATGCAGGGATGCTGGAAGCAAAGAGGGTCAAAAGGGCAGGAGAACTCCCTACCCTTTGGACCCTTTCCAGTTTCCCTCTTTTTTTTCAAAAAGGAAGATTCAGGTGGGAAGATACAGAAACATTTGGAAACTCGACCAAAATGTCAGATCGATTGAAGGTGAAGGCTTTTGTTTTGGTTTTTACTTGCACCTTAAATTTAGGACGAAAGTAGTGAGGGATCATTGTCTGGATTGAAGTGATGACTTTTTTTTTTTTAGTGATCACTAAAGTTTTTTGCTGAAAACAGTCGCAATAGGGAATGGCATCACAACCGTTTTCGGTACAAAAATCTTTTTAAAACATAAGATGCCTTTGTCTTTAAATTTTGCCCTCCCGACAAAATGGCTTTCTGTGATACCCCTGAGTATTCATTAGGTTTAGTTGTTTTTTTAAATTAGTTTAATGATTGACAGAATTGAATTTTTTTAGTGTTAGTTTAGAAAATTTTATTTTTTCTGTTCAAGTTTAATGCTCCCGTTCATGATGTTATTGTCGTCATACATACCAAAAGATTGTTTAAAAGAACCACCATTTAATGGAATATGCATCCCTCATCAACAGTAGCGGCTGGCAAGTAAAAAACGAAAAGGTGTCGCAATTAGGGCCATCGGAAATTTTTGGGCAAGAAGGGCAAAGTTTAAAAAAGGGAAGTTTTTTGGTCGAAAGACACTCTTTAACAAACGCAAATTTTAGCGTTAGAGAAAATGTTTACCAAAAAGTTTGATAAAGACCAAAAATAAATATTGTAAATGCAAAAGTCTTCACTTTTCAGCCACGGTGTTTTATTTACTTGGCTGGCAAATATTTTTGATTTAGTCTACTGATAAAGGTGGAGCATTCTTGTTGCAAATAAAGATTCTATTTTACCAGCCTTCACTTTGAACTAAAAAAAATTTACACTTTCAAACTCAAATTTGCTGGATAAGCTATATTTTTTCATGGCTCGACTAAGTTTTAAGACTCGACTTTGAAAGTCGAGCCGTGAAAAGATATAACCTACGTAATCAATCATATATCTTAACTGGTAAAGTATATCTTAAACCGGAGAAGCTTTTTATACAAACTGAAGCTCATTGTGTCTGCCTAGACAAAAGTTCTTGATGGATCATTTTGTCTCCAAAAATCGATACAATATACTATACAAATACCATACAATACAATACCATACAAATACCATACAAATACCGTACAATACCATACAAAAAAGTTCTTACCTCAAATTAAAGGTTATTTTATCATCGAATTAATGCAAAAGTAATTTTTTAATCTTCAGTGGAATTTTGAAGAACAGTCACTGAACCTCGGAGCATAAAATTTGGAATGCTTGACTAATTTCAGAACAAAAAGTAAAGCCAATATACGAGTATTTCGATATATATTGGCTTTACTTTTTATTTTGAAGTTTACATTTTGCAACAACTAAACCGAAGATAAAGTTTACATTTTTCAAAGAAAATCTACCCTGTGGTCTGTCGACTTAAAGCAAAAACAATTCTTTATTCATTTCAAATTTAGGGCCAAAAAGCGACGCCGTCTTCAGAAAAGTGCCCACCGTGTATGTGCTTGTTTATTGGTTTGGTACAGTAGACTAGCTACAGCGCACATGTAAGCTTAATTTAGCCTAAAGCTGAGTCACAAAAAAATAACGACTCCGACTCCTGCACATCTACAAAAACGACTCCGTTTTTTAGATTTGTTGTAATCCTAATCCAATACAGTAAATCTAAAAAGACTAGTCCAGCTCCGACTCCAGCAAAACTAAAAAAACGACTCTAACTCCGACTCCGCCCTAAAACATACGACTCCACGATTCCGACTCCTGCTTTTGATCTTGTAATCTTGAGTTTTTTCTCGATTTTTATCTGAGTTTTTTGTTTCATCAAGATGGTGTTTTGTGGTAAAAAAATATCTGAAACTACATAAAATTAGCCTATTAACAATGCAAAAAAGGACACTTTTTTCTTGAAAAAGCACCGACAGAAAATTTTTACTATTAAAAAACACGGTAAACTTTTTAAAAATCTTCTTAAAAAATTATTTTAGATTTTTAAATGGTTTTCAATTGATAAAATAATGGATTAAACTCAAAATATGTATGCCGTATACATTACCTCATTTACTCTTTGCCTCTAAAATTCGTTTTTTGTAAATCCATTCAATAGAAAGCTTGTTGCAGAATATGAAGGATGTTATTGAGGCATTTTCTCAGCGACCTGAGCACGCCAATGCCGATATGTGCGTCGTCTTGATCATGAGCCACGGCGACTTTGGTGAGACAGCTTTTCTTTAGGTTACGTAAATAATTTGCATTAAAAATTACTAATATTGTATTACTTTATTAGTGAAAGGAAAGGGAGACGCCATATATGGAACTGATTGTCAATATGTGTTTGCTCAAGACATACTTCGACTCTTTGATAATGACAAATGCCCTCACTTGAAATTAAAACCGAAAATGTTTTTCTTTCAATTTTGCAGAGGGCGTAAGTTATTGAAAACGTTATTATTGTTTGAATTTTTTCATACACATCTGTAGAGAAATAGTCGTTTTTCATTTTATGTCTTTTTAAGAGTTAACGAAAATTAATTCATTAGAGCCTTACTGTTTTTTGATATTTTAATCTTTCAACTTAGCAATTTCACATTTGATTTGTAAAAATTGCTCGAAAACAAAAACTATTGTTTAAATCTAAAATTTACAGACTGATATTAAAAAATAGTTGTTCTAGATAAATATTGTAACTAATCTGTAAAAAAAAGAAAATCCTAAATTTATTTAAAACAAGAGAGGCGGAAGGAACCCTAGTTAGCCCTACTCTATCCCATGGGTCAGCAGCTGATAAGTCTTAAAATTTCAAGCAATTTTTAGGTACGTCAAATTCAGTTTAAAAATTGTTAATTATTCGACTGTTTTCGGTTTCATTTCTGGAAGGGTCATTTTGTTGTGCCTCTGGGAAAACCTTTTAGGAAACTTTTTTGGCGGTCTTAACAAGCAGTTTTAAATTAGAATCATATCGCAGTATTTATTTTTAATTAAAGAAACCAATCATTGAACGCCATTCTACCAACTAAATTTTGCCGACCAGGGCGACGCTCTCATTGGCTTATCGTGGAACTCTTGACCCTGACCATATATGACGTGGTCCTTCAAGTAGTTCCTCAAATTCCCGCCGAGGCTTTAACAATTCAAGGCCTCCGCAATGCTCTGTAGCAGTCGCTTTGGACATGAGCAAGGCATTTGACACTGTGGACTTGTATAAACTTAATTTTATCATCGAAAATTCTCAAAACTTAAACAAATCAACGCTTGAGTACCAAAAAATATCTCAAAATTTGTTCAACATTAAATTTTTGACATTCCATTGCCCTTAAAAAACGCTGACGAATCAATCACAACGTCTCGTACCAAACACCTTAAGGCCCAGCAACTCAACGAATTCCATGAATGGTTATGGTCGTTTTCAGAAAGAATGGCAATTCAAAAATTTAATTCATTTATACTAGTTTGGCTTTGCGTGTTTATGGTGTTTACTATTAACAGGGACTGCTGATAGAGGAGTTCGATCTGATAAAGCCGAATTCGTTTCGTGTTCTGATGATCAACTTTCTGAAATTGAAAGTTTGTTTTAATATCGCTTTTTTAAATATTTAAGACTTTTTTTAAAAAGTTAAATTTCTAATATATTGAAATAAATTTTAAGAGATTTGAAAATTCGCTTGCTGCTTTCGCAGAAAGTTTAAAGAAGCTGGCAGTTGGTGATGACGCCGTTGATCAACCGGGAAAACACTTACCTCGCCGGTCTGACATGTTAGTCGCTTATTCAACTCAAGAAGGTAATTTTAATATGGTCGTCTTGTGTTGTTTCAGTTTTGAGAAAGGTTTTCCAATAAGCTTAAACGGCTTTCTAAATCTGATTAAAATTTCGGCTTTGGTTTGTTAGAAATTATAAAATTTCTGCTTGAAGCTGAAACTGATTAAGCACCATGAGTTGATACGAATATGACAGCTTTGTTAATGAGAGTAAAATAATGGTGTGGACCAGGGTTCTGAACCTTTTTGTCCTCGTTCCCCTTGAGATCTTATAAAGTTTTCTTCTTCAATAAAATAAAAAACTGATTTAAAAAAATTTAAACAATATTTGGGGGTATCCCCTGATGTAAAACTCCATGCTTCTGGTGAGAACCTTTAAAATCTGCTTAAATTACTTTTTCTCTTTATATTCCTCAGTTGAGGCTCACGGAAGGCGAAATCGTTCAGCTCGGGTTAATTCACTTTTTTAGTTATGAATATGTTATTGTTGTTAAGTGCGATTGTTTTATTAAAACTCTTTGTGTAAAATAATTAAAAATCATCAGGTGACTCGTCGTTCCGGAGTTGGTTTACGAATGCGTTGGCGAATGTATTTTCTAAAAAAGCTCATAATCGACATGTATGCGACATGCTGAAAGAAGTTAGTTTTGTAATGATTTGTTATTTAATGTTTGATATGGATTTGGTTTAATTTGCATGTTTTTGTTATGTTTTGTAATTATGCATAATTTTTATCTTCGAATTGTTTAGTTATAATTTAGTTTTTATTTAATTATAATGATTCGTTTGCTTGTACAGTACGTAATAATGTGGTTTGTATTTTGCAAAATTTAATTAAAATTTATTAAAAAGTAGGCCTTGCTGTGAAATGAAACTAGCATGAGCTTTTTCGTTGATGGTGTTGATGATGTGTCTGTTGCAGGTGAAGCGAGGACTTCTCAATAAAGTCTCCCAATCGAGCAATCTTGATCACCACGAATGCAAGGAGATGGCAGACGTGCGTGATATCTTGCTCAAAAACGTCTATTTCTTTCCTGGCTTTCCATAAGTCGGCACAAGCTCAGTTGCAGCACAAATTATTTTTTTACGTTTTTAGTTTTTGCCTTTTCATGGAAAGCAAACAATCGTCGCCTTCCGTCCGTTAACCAGCTGAGAAATAACGTAATTGAATAAGTTTATTCTTCTGACACGTTCAAGCACTGACACCAAAGTGACTGTGTTTTCAGGTTTTAACTCGATTTGAACTTTTGTTTTTGTTGTTTATTACTGAACTATTTCAATCCTTCTGTAATTTTTTGATGTATGCAATCAATTTCTTGTAATTTGCTTGTTGCAAATCATGTATACACAATGAGTTTGGTGCTACTATGACTCGACTTTCATTGCTCTTTTCGATACTATAAAATATTTATGGTGCATTATATAATTTTTAAGTGTTTTTAAACAGACTATTTTGGTTAATTTTATAAAATGAAGTTTCGCAATTAGTTTAGTTTTATAATTTGAATTCGCTTATCGTTATTCTGTTCTAAGGCGTGTAAAGTGGTTTCAAATCTAATCCAAATAAGTTCGTTCAATCTTTGCTGTTTTGATATTTTAATGTAATTACAGTGCGATAATTTTTCCGATCTATGTTCTGTATGGCATTGTTTTGTTTCTACATAGGAACGTTTATTTCCGATCTGTAACATCATTTCTTACTGACTTCACTTTATGCAAACTAAAACAGTTAGTCGAAAGACCAAGTAACTAAGTATATTTCTTAAGTATTTTTAAGTAAAACATTAATTTAAAATGTTTTAGGCTTTTTATGGCTTTCTATAAATCAATTTTACTTTTTTGCAAGATCAGTTTGCCAAATAGCCGTGTATATGCTATTTAGATTAAAAAGCCAGAACAACTGGTCAGCAATATTACTAACCTTGAAATAATTTTTTAAAAATATAGCTGTAATAATTTTATAATTGGTTATAATTCGTTGATTCTTACAGAAGATATTATCAATACAAATTTTATTACTTGAATTTGAAATTATCGTTATCTTTGGAGTAAAATAAAACTAATAAAAAAAAAAGTATGTTTATTTATTTGCAACTTGCTGTTCTTGCGGTTGCCTTGTCTAGTATTTTCATCTGCTTTGTTCTGTACATAATTCGTTTGGTAAATCAAATGACTTACACAGTCGCAATTTTATACGAGTCACCTTGTAAATAAATTAAGTTCAGCTACTAGGATGTTTTATATTTTCACTATTTTTAAAATTTAAAATTTTCGGGGTCTCAAATGGTGGGGTTTTGGGTAAAAACTGGAAATGTAGCTTATGATGACGTCATAAAGATATGGAACGCGACGGTTCAAATTTTAACTTTAGCGAATTTCGCGTATCTCGAAAAACTTGTCGTAAAGCGATATAATTGTGCAAAAGGGTTGACTTTCTATTAGCAGCTAATACATGTGATAGCTGTATTTGCTGCAGAAAAAAAGTTATTTGTAAAAAACATTCTATTTGAATAAGGTCTATTTGATTAGTTTTAATTAATTAAAGATTTGTCTAAATTTTAAATAGACCTTTTTCAGCCAGTTAAGCAATATAATATATTGTCAATGGCTGATCAGGAAATGATGTCATCCAAGCAACCCAAGCTCTGTTGTAAAATTGTTTAAATGGCCCAAAGACGCAAACATCTAGGGGGTTGCAGCCTATGACTGCAGTCAGGGCTCTGTTTTAAGGGGGGACATGCCCCCCCCAATATCTGGACAAGGGCTTTTGTCCCCCCCAAATTTATAGCTAACTCCAGGACATTGTCCTTGAGTTTGTGTGAGATGAATATTTACTTTATGTCAATTTGCGTTTGTTTTAGTTAAATTTACTTAACTTGTGCAATGGATATAAGACATTGGTTTAAAAATTCTCAAAAACAATCCAATGAAATTGATAATTTTTCACCTTCTCAGTTAAATACAGGTGTTAATCCTGAAAATCAAAAATGTGCTGCTTTCATTGCCTCTTCTAAGCTACTTCCACCGGAGCCATACCAGCCTGACGCAGCTCTCATCCTATTTCAAACTGTGAAAGGAAGAAACCTTCAATTTCAGCAAAAGTGGTTTGAAAAATACACCTGGTTACATTTTAATACAGGCTCTGGCAGAGTTTTGTGTCACATTTGTGCAACTGCCAAACAAGACAATTTGCTTGATTTAGCAAAAAGAGCTAATGATAGTTTTCTCTCAAAGGGCTTCAAAAATTGGAAGAAAGGAATAGAAAAGTTTGATGCTCACGAAAGAAACAACACTCACAGACTTGCATTATCAAATAACTTGCAAAAGAAAAAAGGAGACAGTGTTTTGGTTTAAATAAACTGTAGTTTTCTTCTAGAACAAAAACAAGCAAGAACTGCCTTGAAAAAAAACATTTCTTCCTTAAGTTATAAATCTTGTTTTAATTTTAATTTTAATTGAAATCATAAATTTGTGACACTGCATTTAACATCATAAAATAAACCAATAACAAGATCTATCAACAGATCGGCTTTGCTTTGTATCAAATTTTACAACAAATCTTTACCAAACACGTTTTCACCAGTGAAACATCCAGAACTACAATATTACAAAGCTGGCAATTTTAATTTTATAACTTTAACTAAAATAGGAAAATAAAAGAAGATAAAGAAATAAATGGAAACTTTGAAATTGCAAGAAATAGAATAGATTTCCGTTTTGCCCCGCTTTTCCCTACTTGTCAACTACTGTACCCCGTACTCGCAACTTTTAGCGTGATAAATCAACAATAATCAACAAATAAAATAAACAGTTAACATGGTGTTATACCGTGGTTAAATATAGACTACCGTGGTGGAATTTACCACGCTGGAATGTTCCGTGGTGGAATATATTTAGAACCAAAGTTTCATCCAAATAGTTGATTATTTTATATGTTATTAGTAGTGTTATTATTAAATGAACAAGGAGTATATAATGATTTTACTAACGTGTCTTTGAAGGTTAGAACAAATTTTATACAGTTAAATAACAGGTCAGCATCAGTCCAGAGTTCTTTGGTATAAGGTGGTTGATCATTACACTAGCAAGGTCTTGACCAATTTCTTAGACTGATTAACTAAATCTTAGATTTTAAAATAAAATCTTAAAAGGGTACATATTACATTACCTAGGTCAGTGGTTTTCAACCTTTTTCGTACCGTGGTCCACTTTCCAACCCAAGGTAACTTAACGACCCACTTTGGTGAACAGAATAAGATAATTTTTGTCGCAAAAATCTAGTAATCTCTAAAAAATAAAGTCTTTACTTGGAATCTGTCTGCGATTTCTCAATTTTCGTCCAAAACATAGTGATCTCTAAAAAAAAAGGTTTTCACTTAAAATTTGTTTCCAATCTCTCGATCATGATATCATTTTTATAAGAGTCTCATATTGCTTTCAATTTGATTTATGCTCTGTGGCCAACTGAAAACAGCGCCATGGCCTACAACTGGGCCACGGCCCACCGGTTGAAAACCACTAACCTTGTGATACTACACTTAGTTAATTGACCAAGAATCAAACTTAGCTTGGATTAGTTAAATCTTAGATTTTGAGTTAAATAACATCTAGACACTTGATCAATTACATCTTAGGATTAACGTTCATACTGGCAGTCGACCAGTACGAATGTTTCCAGATAAAATTTGTTGATTACCTAATTTTCAACTGTTTCCAGATAAAATTTGTTGATTACCTAATTTCATCTAGATCTTTCGCCGCCAGATGATGCTGGTGAGTTATTGCAAGATCTATCTCTTACCAGAATCTAGATCTAGTAACTAGATCTTTAACCGCCACTAGGTGATCCTGGGGAGCTGCACCACCGCAAGGGCACCACCATAACTGGCGGCAAATGACGCGATTTAAACTACCATCGCCCATGCTATCGCTTTGACATTAATGATCTAAACAAACCTTTTCTTCAAAGCGTTTCTTTTCATTTAACATTAAAAGGAATAGTTGCCAATTAGCACTTAATAAGCATAAAAAATAATAGACAAAATAACCTGATTCCTATTTTTCAGATCTTAATTTTATTTTGTTTTTCTTGTGTCTTATTGTTCGATTGATATTAAACTTCTGGCACCTTCCGAAAAAAAACTCTTAAATCCGCGTCTGAGTATAAGTATTATTTTAAACTCTGTAGAAAGCTTATGATTGAGATTCAACCCAAATCAAAAAAAAATTTAATCGAGTTTTTTATCACCACCGCATTAACTTGACACCAAAACTGGAACTTTTTTCAACCCCGATTATACAACAATCAATCAATCAATCAATCAATCTATTTATTTGTTTTGTGCTTCAAAACGAAAAATACACCAATATATGTGACAAAAAAGTTTTTGAAAGCACAGGAAGGCAGCGAAATGACCATACGGTCTTCTAGTCAACTACCTCCCTCTAAATAGTGGGACAAAAAAAAATTTTTTTATCAAAAAACACAGCAGTACACTTAACAAAAACATAGTACATTTAAAAAAACAATGAAGATTTAATAGCAATATTAGTTGGTAGGCCTATTAAATAAATTTCCATGTGCCAGCTGACTTCATCAAACTGTTGTGGTATCTTATCTAATATTGATTAGTTAAAAAAAGTTTAAATTTCTTCTTAAATTGATTATAAGAAAGTGACTTTAATTCGAAGGGTACTTCTTGCCATATTTTAGGTCCAATGTAAGAAAATGTCTTTTTACCTAATTCTGTTCTCTTTCTAGGTTGAAAGTAATTTTGTTGCGCTGCCAGTCTTGTTTTATAATGATGTTTTTGGGTTATACTTATAATAGTTTGGGACCCATTTTTTGCTGAACTTTTATTAAAGCAAAACATTGTTTTTGCCATTTCAAGTTTAACAATATCTTTTATTTTTAAGAAATTCAATTTTTGAAAAAGAGGATTTGTATGTGACAAAAAAGGACTATTTGTAGTAATTCTTATTATGCGTTTGTGTATTCTTACCAGTGGATCCAGGGCAGTAGTCGAAGCCAGTCCCCAAGTTGAGACACAATATTGAAGATAAGAGTAAATTAAAGCATAGTATACTGTTTTTAGTGTTGTAGTGTCAACATAATTCCTTAGTTTGAGCAGTGCCCAGGAACCATTGGAGAGCTTAGAGCAAACATGTTGTATATGAGACTTCCAAGAAAGCTTATCATTAAAAATTACACCCAAATATTTTATTTCATTTACTTGTTCTATATTTGTCATTCCTATTCTAATATCAAAGTGCCAGGATGATCTTTGTTTGGTGTGCTTTCGAAAACTTTTTTGTCACATATATTGGTGTATTTTTCGCTTTGAAGCACAAAACAAATAAATAGATTGATTGATAGATTGATTGGTTAATACCATAAATTTTGTTTTATTAGTATTTAGTGATAATTTGTTTAGTTTCAACCATTCGTCAATTTTGACCAGTTCAGAGTTGACATTTTTATTCAACAGTTTTGGACAAGAGTTTGTCAGTGTGAGAACTGTGTCATCTGCAAACAATTTCGTATTAAAATTGGATACAAGAGGCATGTCATTGATGTATAATAAAAATAATAATGGTTCAAGAGTAGAGCCTTGTGGTACACCGCAAGTTACATGATTGAATTTTGATGTAGTATTGTTCACAACTGTAAACTGTAGTCTGTTATTTAAGTAGCTTTTAAGGAGCTGTAGTGGCAATCCACGGATGCCATATTTTTTCAATTTTGCAAGCAAAATTTGGTGATTTATAATATCAAATGCTTTTTTTAGGTCAAGAAACACAACACAAGTATATTTTTTTTGGTCAATATTTTCAGCAAAATTATCAAATAATTGCCTTACAGCATCTGATGTAGAAGAGTTTTGTTTAAAGCCAAATTGAAAAGGTGTTAATATTTTGTTTTTATTTAAATAAGAGTAAATTCTTTCGTACAAGCATTTTTCAAAGATCGATTTTTATACGGAATTGGATTCTAAAAATATTTTATTTTATGTTCTCGGCAACTTCAGTAACTGTTATTTTTCTTTTCCGTTTTTATCGGATTCGTAAGAAAAGTGACTAAATAAATATCTTGAAGATTAAGAAAAATAAAGGGGGCACCCGGATTTGAACCGGGGACCTCTCGATCTGCAGTCGAATGCTCTACCACTGAGCTATACCCCCACGGCGACGTTAAGGCGTTAAACTAATATTGTACAACAATTCACTATAGTATAACTCAGGAAGAGAAGTAATTTTTAAAATGTATTTGCAAACAATCGCAATCAGAATTCATTATTTCATCATTTAGTTTGCAAAATTTATTTAAAAACAAAGAAGCTGAATATTTTCGACTTTCATAAGTCCTTGTCAAAGCGTCTAAAAATTTTAGCACAATTTAACCATTAACCATAAACGACAATTACATACAATTAAACTAAAATATAAACAACAGTTTTCTCAAGTTTATATTCATATTGGTAGTAGTAATTAATTTTAAGCTTTACCTTGTACCATGAAAAACTTACGTGTTTGCTACCGCGGCGAAAATTTGATTCCAATTTAAAAATTACTTAAAAAACTATTTTTTTGTATTTCATTACATAGAAGTAGCTAGAAAAACACTAGTCTTTTATTTCAATAATTACTATAGTAAGCTAACTAAAAATTTTTTTAAAGATTATATATTAACGCAAAGCACATAAAGAAAAAAAAATTTAATATTGTTGTCGTCGTCGTCGTCGTTTGAAGGGTATCCACTCCAGGCCAGACACAAACAGGACTGGGGCCGAGGGTTTATCCTTTTACTACCCCAGACTGCTGCACTGCCTGGGTCAAATGCTGGCAGTGATGTCATTAAGCCAGCATCGAGTTTCGTCATCCAAAACCGTCAGACCTCGTGCTCCATGTGGTGCCCGATGTATAGGGCACGCTGTTAGTACATGGTCTGCGGTTTGCTCAGAAGCGCCGCACTCGCAATTCGGTGAAGGAGCGAGACCCCATTTGTGCATGGACGAATGGAATCGCCTAACACCAGTCCGCAGGCGGTTGAGCTTAACCCAAGCTACTCGGGGTAAGCCCATCCCAACAGGCCTGGCACTGGTCTCGGGCACAAAAGCACGGAGCCTGGAAGCATTTTCACAGTACTCCGCGTTCCATTTGTGATTTGTCCATTCAGAGGCGCGGATGCCAACTCTGGCAAGGTTGTCCAAAAGATTCCGCGCACCTGGCACAAACGGGCGTCTGGATCTTAGTCTCACTTGGCGATTATCTGAGGACCCACTTAAAAGACCATGCAAGATATGATCGGGGTCCAGAGATCCACGGTAAGCCAAGGAGAGTGTCGCTCCCATTCGGCGAAGCTCAGCTGGCTGGATGCCTGAGAGTATAGGTAGGTGGTCCGTTGGAGTGGGACGCAGGCATCCAGTAACTATGCGCAAGGCGTCATTCAAGACACTGTCGATGAGGCGAGTGTGAGCACTGCGACACCAGACTGGCGCACAGTACTCAGCTGTTGAGTAGACTAGAGACAAGGTGGTTATGCGTAGTGTTTTAGCACCAGCACCCCATCCCGAGCCCACGAGTCGCCTCAACAGTGTGACGCGCGATGATAGTTTTTTGCGCAATGCCACTAAGTGGTGACGAAACGTGAGCGATCTGTACAGTTTTACCCCAAGATAAGTAGGGTTGGACAGAACGATAAAAGTCTACCATTGTTGTAGACCTTTAGCTCACGCTTGGCCTCTCGGTTATTTAAATGAAAGGCTGCCGTCACCGTCTTAGTGTGACTGAGCTTCAACCTCCAAGTCTGGATATACGCTGACAGTGTGGACATGTCTTGACTTAGAGTCCCCTCCAAGTCCTTCCAGTTTCCAGAAGAATGCAACAATGCTAAATCATCAGCATAAGCAAACTTTCTGGAAATCATGGAAGAAAGATCGTACGTATAGATGTTAAATAGGAGGGGAGCCAAGACCGATCCCTGAGGAACGCCGTTTTTAAGACGGCGTAGCCTGCTTTGCTTGCTGTCACCGGTGGTAAGGGTGAAACTTCGATTTCGGACAAGCTCCATGATCATTTTGAGCATGTGCTTATCCGGAAGTAGTCTCAGCAGCTTGCAGGTAAGGCCACGGTGCCAGACAGTGTCATAGGCAGCTGTCAGATCGATAAATACGGTATTAATATTGTTAATTTAAAAAATTACGAGAATTTCAGTTTTCGTATTGGATCTTTTAAAATAGATGTAAATAAGAAAAATCTTTATTTTGGCATTTTTAATGTAAATTAAATAATAAAATTTAAAAAAAATACTGAAAAATCACATGCAGGGTACCATGAGGTATATTTGACCTAAGCAATTCGAATTAGTGATGCACTTAACTGTTATTTCTGAATTTATCTGTTACTTTATATTCATAAAGCCAACTAAGAACTAACAATTGCGATCGTGACATTACTTTATCTGTTTAGTTTTTAAGTAACCTATCTGTTAAGCCTACTTTATATTCATTAAGCCAACTGTAAGAACTAACTAATAGCGATTGTGACCATATTACCATATTAAAGGTAGAAGCATATAAGAAAGAAGTAGTTATATTAAGTAATAGCAAAACAGATGTGAGATTGCTGCTTTTCAAAAAAAGAAAAAGTTTTTGAAGGATTGAGCTCTAAAATAACACAGCGTGAATAATATACATGTTCTTAACTGTTACAAATTAACTGCGCTTTTAAAATTTTATCTGATACTTAAAGCTTTAACCACTCGGCCGACGGTAGCGTGGTCGAGTGGTTAAAACGCCGGGATTGTGATCAACACGGTCTTGGTTCAAAACCTACTCGTGCCATTCTATTGTGTCCTTGGGAAAGATACTTTACGGCACTTTTTCCTGCTTGGTGGTCTTGGCAAGCAGTTCTAAATTAAAGTCATATCTCTATTAAAATTTTAAGCGGACAGCAATATTTTGGCATCTCCTGAAGCAGGTCGGGGTAATTGCTTGATCTATGTATAGCGCTGCGGCGTTATCCTGCAAGTCAGGAGGATAAATATAGAGAATAAAATAAAAAATATAAAAAAATTTTGCCTGTTTTATTATTGTTAATGGAATATTTGGGAAGTATTATATATGCAACATTGTCACTTGTCTGCATATGTATTTTATTGTTTTTTCTTGTAAATAGTGTGTACAAAACTTGTCTTTTTGTTTTTTGTTGTTGTTTTTATTTTTTGGTGGGCTACTTGTATTTTTTGCTATTGTATTTTATTTTTTAACTGTTGCTTTTTCCGCTGTGAGACCATATGATTTAAAAAATTTTACGGTATAGTCTACAAAGACAATATTATTATTACTTTGGATATAGGCCTATTAAGCCAACTGAGAACTAACCAATAGCGATTTTGACGTTAAGGCAGAAGCAGATAAGAAAAAAGCAGCTTTTTTAAAAAAGAAAAAGTTTCGCAAGGATTGAGGTCTATAATATTGAAAGTCACTGTCGACAACTCCTCCGATTAGCAGAACAGATCTTGTAGGCATAATGCTGGTCAGCACTCAAATCATCAACAAGTTATTTAGGTAACTTTACAAAGTGTGGGTTTGAAATTAACTTAAATTAGCAGCAACAGGCCAACTTGAAACATTTCCATTTAAACATTTCCTAATTGGTTCTGAGAATACGTCGGGACTCTTAGTGGTACCATCAAGTATGGTAAAGACATGGCGCAATGGTAGTTCATTGATATGTAACAAACAAACTACCCTTTGAAGTGGTTGGTTGAGCAGTTCTTCCGAACTCCGAATGCAATCATTATATTTGCCAGTCATCAATGCAATTCCATCAGTGCCAATCACTGCGGGCTTGTTCTGTAATTCAGTGTCGACAATGATGTTAAAAATCTTCTGTGTAATTGTCCTTCCTTTGCTATCCTCGGTGGAAAGTGTGTCAGATAATATTTGCCAGGTTCTCCAATCAACGTATAGTGATCTTCAAGTTGCACTGATTTATAATACTTTTCACTTGACCCCTGGATGGTGATTTGCGTCGCATCTCAGCGACCATCGAAGTATATGGCATTCACTAACTTGAAATTTTCTTGCTTCTCCCTGATTTTAGTGCGATATTGTTCTCGTTCCTTTCCAAGTTTGCTACGATCAATGACATAGGTCTTGTCGTTATTCGTTACCAAACCTAAATCTTGCATTACACCAGTGACGTGCGGTCAGGGCATGCAAGTCATGCGTTGCATGACCAATGCATTTTTGGGCGATGACCTTTATTTCTAAACGAAATGAAAAACACCGCTGTTTTGACACAAAAATTAGAGACAAAACGTAGAAAATCAGGGAGAGATTTCAGGTAAAGACCTTTTTTTTAGAGAACACTACAATTTCAGGATGAAAAGTGTAAAATCAGAGACTGATTTGAAGTGATGGCCTTTTATTTTTTATTTTTATTTTCTTTTTTTTTAGAGAACACTACAATTTTAGGAGAAAAAGTGTAAAAACCGGGACTGTATTTATGTGATGACCTTTTTTTTGAGAACACCATGATTATAGGACGAAAACTGGTTGTTGCCTTAGAACCTCACACAGAATTCTTTCTGCTACCCATAAAATATTGCATGCCCTACCGATTAACTAACCATAAAATACCCAATTGCATGACCAGTTTTTGACGTATCAGTTGCATGATTAGTCTTAGAGGTCACCGCACGCCACTGCACTATTAGAAATCGCAGCAGCAGCGTCGTCCGATACCTGAAACCGTTTGCTCATTCTAGCAAGATTGCTCCACTTCATTCAATTTTGGTTAGTTGGCTCTGCATCCGGGACGAACTCTGAAGTAGTAGAAGAATGCAACTGCTTCGTATGCACTGAATTGCAATCTGACACATAACCAGAAGTCAATCCTGATGCTGCTACAGTTTCAATTGAAGAGCATATTGGTTCTTCTGGTTGAGAGTGGCGTCTTAAAAACATTTTGTCAGCTGAAGAGAAAGGAACAGCAACATCCACACACTTACCAACTCGTTCACTTGTTTGATCTTGGTAAGATGCATAATCTGCTTCTGCCATTCCTAAGCCATGTTGTTTCCTCAGTTTTTTTCGCTGTTGATCATCAACACAAAAAAGTCAAACAATTTATTAAATGTCGACATAAAGTCGGATTCTTTTTGCAAAAATGTCTCTTCGTCTTGATTTTGTCCAGCTGCCAAGTGCACTAAAAGAAGCAACTAAACTGTCAACTTTTTTTGATATGTTGTACTGATGAATCGGATATACGTTGCACCAAACCCATCTGTCATGAATTTCTTCGGCTATGTTGTTTGCTGTTTTCTCAGTCCGAAAATTTTTCAAGTGAAGAATTCGTTCTATCACTTGTCGCTTTGTAGGCAACACACCTAGTGGAAAACTATCACCACTTGTAAATGTATGTCCACTATGTAATGTCTTTACTGTATTTGAACTTCGTCTTTGCTTTCTTTAGAATTTAAGTTAATTATAGACTACAATCTGGTTTAAGACTTAATTGCTAAGTTTTTAGACTAATGTCGGCAGCGTGGTCGAGTGGTTAAAGAGCTGGGCTCGTGACCAACACGGTCTTGATTTAAAACCCACTCACGCCATTCTATTGTGTCCTTGGGAAAGACACTTTACGGCACATTCCCCTGCTTGGTGGTCTTGGCAAGCAGTTCTAAATTACAGTCATATCTCTATTGAATTACAAGCGGACAGCAATATCTTGGTATCTCCGGAAGCAGGTTGGGGTAATTGCCTACCCTATGTATTAGCGCCTCCGTCGCTTTCCTGCGAGTCAGGAGGATACATATAGAGATAAAATAATAAATAAAAATAAATAAAAAATAATTCTGCGAAACAAATACTTGTAAACAATGTGAAATAAACTCCATTCTAAGAGTATATTGTAGTATCACTGCTTCATTGCTTCATAAATCAAGTTTGAGAAGGCCTGCTCTGCCAACCATTAGTCAATAAATATAATAATTATGTTGATTTGCAATCAGAAAACCGTATAGTAGCTAAATAAATGATTATAATGAGCAAAACTAGTAAAAAGTCTCTCGCTATAATTCATAAAAGAGTAGCGAAAATAACAGAAGATAAAATGCTGGCAAATCGACCAATAAAGCATGTTCCGCTGAATCATAAATACTCAATAATAACAGTTATATCAGTTTTTATAACTTTGCTTCTTGTAGAGATAGACGAAAACTTTCTTTTATCATGTATATAAAAATTGGTGTTCTACAAATTTTAAGCCCAGTATGATGCCCATAGCAACTGCCCTTGACCAGTTATGACCATTTTGGCCTCCCCAGACGTACATTTGGGGGTATTGCTAGTTCAAATTTTATTGAACTCGTATCTACGACTATTAGCACGCATGCACCATTAATAAAAGCTACACGCAAAAAACGTAAATTAATAAGCCGTGGATAACAAAAGATATTTTAGTTTCAATTTGATCAAAACAAATATTATATATCAATTTTTTAAAATGGAACTGAAATAGAAAAAGTATTGTATAAAATTTATGCCAATAATGGTCTAAAGTCAAAGGTTTATCAAAAAAGCTTTATTTAAAACAAGAGATTATCAACTTCAGTCATGATATCCGTAAATTTTGGTGTATTATGAAAAATTTGCTTCCTAATAAAACAACTCGGGTTCTTCCTAATTATATTCATGTACATCAGTGCTCTTCAACCTTTTTGTTATCGCGGAACCCCTGAAGCACTTTCATATTTGTCATTAACAAAAAGTTAAAAAAAACACGAGTTACATGTAAAAAAAGTAAATATTTTTTTATTAGACACTTCAACAAACAAGCAGTTATCATAAAAGTTAAAAAGCAAGAAATTTAATGACTCGGTTGTTCTTGAATTTCTTTTACAATCTTTGTAAATCGTGGCTGCTCGTTGCTCAGTCCATTCCTCATACGCATATCTTTAAACAACTTCTGTTTTTGTTCTTAATAGTGGTTAAAACAGAAAATGCTGTTTCACACAAATAGGTATTGGAAAATTGACACAGAAGTTTCAGTGCTTCTTTTGCAATTGCTGTTTCCTCTTTGCACAGAAAAATCCAAAAATATTCCTTTCCATTTTTTTCAAAGATTTCCTCCAAATTGATATCATTACAGATTATCATTCCAGAAGTGAAAATAAAAGGATTAACTACCCACTTCAGCAAATGGAAAGCCTCAAATTCTTCTTCAGGAAAATACCGATTAAAATTTTTCTTCAATAGCTTCAAATGTTTCAACACCAATTCTTTTATTTCAGCTGTATCCTCAACTTCGGAGTCCTCGCTCAGAAATTCATTCAAAAATAGAAAAGGAGAAAAATCCTTTTTTGACACTTTATTGGCCCAGCAGTCAATTTTTCTTTTAAAGGCATCAATTTTTCCAACTTGGGAAAATATATCTAAACTTTTCCCTTGAAGACTGGTGTTGGGTATGGACAACACATCGAATACTGAAGCCAGATATGCCAATTTAGAGACCCATTCATGGTCACGAAAATTCGTTGCATATTCATGATTTTTCTCTGCAAGAAAAACTGATGTTTCTCGTCTTAATTAGAACCCACGAATCAAAACTTTGCCACGAGAGAGCCAGCGCACCTCTGTATGTAGCAGAACAGTGACATTCTCAGAATCCATTTCTTCACACAGCTTTTGAAAAACTCTAGCAGATTTGCCTTTACCACCACATTTTATGTAATTCACAGTTTTCACTACAATATCCAAAACACTTTCTAGTCCGTTTTTCTCTGCTTATTAGAACTAAACGGTTTCACAGCCAGAGCTTCACGATGAATAATGCAATGCTTTAATATACAGTTTGTAGCAATTGCCTTGACATAAGCATCAACTCCCGAAAAGCGTCCAGTCATCACAGCTGCTCCATCTGTAGTTAGAGAACAATATTTTTCCCCACGGTATTTGCTTTTCAGTCATAAATTCGTTGAGTTTACTGAACACTTGTTCAGTACTTGTGTTCACTTCCAAGGCTAGGCAGCACAAATATTCATCAACAATATTATATGAATCAGTATCAGGAATTCTTATGAACACAAGCTGTTGTGCTCTTCTCCCAATATCAGTTGATTCATCCAGTTGCAGTCCATAACAAGGAGCTTTTCCGATTTTACACAAAAGTTCTTCCAACAAATCTTCGGCCATATGAAATCCCCTTCTGCTTACAGTGGTATCGGAAAGAGGTATGTTTTGAAACTTGTGTTCAGTTTCTTTGTCTAGGAACTGCTCTGCCACAATTTGCAACGTTGGTTTAATAACTTCCTCACCCAAAGTAAACGGTTTCTTTGTTTTAAGAATATGATGCGACAGTCAATATGAAGTCAACAACAAATCTTGATCAGTTTTAACTGCTCCTAAGAAGGAATTTTTCTGCTTGCATACGCTGCTTTTCATATGTTTAAAGAATAAGATAGTCTTTGTCTCGTACGCAGCATGATTGGCTTCCAAGTGCCTTTGTAACTTAGTTGGAACAGGGGCAGAATTAGAAAGTCTCTTACAGCAAATCAGACATTCGGGCTGAGGAGCTAATTCGGAATTTGGTCTTCCGGCAAAAAAAACCCGTATTTTAAATATGTTTCATCCCATTTTCTAACTTTAGCAGTTTTATTACATTTGGTCCGCTTGGAAGGAGGTGCCTCTCGCCCAATACTGTCCACACCTTCGCTGTTATTACTATTTCGCTTCACATAAGAAAATATGCTACTTTGCTTCATCTGACCTGGCTAATAGTAAAAAGTTGGTTTTCGCACAACTTTTACTTTATTCCCATAAAAGCTGAACAACTGCAGCTCTACTGTAGTCTGTTATTCTATTCTCTATTCATTGTCTACTTAACTACTGTAAACGGCAGCATCATGCATAGCTGTGATGCAACAATAATATTTATTCGTTTTGAATAACGTTCCTGTTGACCTTATAACAATGAACATCAAGTTGCGCCGTTACGCAACAACTATCAATATTTTCGGCTATAAACTGCACTTAATCTCTTATTTAACTAACTGGCCTACATGGAGTTTGAATGCGGCATGGTGATAGTGATCTAAAGAAACAATTTAATAATGACGTATCAACGTACTGTACGTACTGTACGTAGCAAAAAATCATTTTCCTTACAAAACAAGGAACCCTAGTGAAACCCTTAAAACTCACGGAACCTCATTAAATCTTTTGCGGAACCCCTGTTGAAGAGCACTGATGTAGATGGTCAAAAAATAGATACACCATTAAATATTGCAGAAAAATTAATACGGTAATCACTTTTGTAAAATTGGTAAAGTCTTAGCTGAAAAAGTCAAACCTTCAAATTTGCATAATTTTCAACAGTATCTACGGAACCGTGTTAGTGCTATGTTTTTAAATCCTAGAAGTGCTTTTGAAATTTGCTGCATTATCAATCAGTTAAATACTAACAAAAGTTGCGGTTCTGATGGGATTGAAGCAAAATTTATCGTGCTTGCGTCTGAGGTTTTGTCTCCAGTGTTAGGTATTATTTAATGCTTCTTTTGATTTTGGAATTTTTCCCACCTGTCTTAAAACAGCTAATGTCGTTCCTGTAAAGACTGGAGTTAAAATAAAGTAACAAATTACACATTTATTTCAATATTGTCTGTTTTTTCTAAAATTCTGCATTGGATAATATTGAAAAGAAATTATATAACGAGCTTGTATTTTTAGATATCGAGTGGTTAGAGCGCCGTGCTTATGATCAACATGGTCCCGGTTCGAAATCCACTCGCGCCATTCAGTTGTGTCCTTGGGAAAAAACACTTTGCAGCACTTTTCCCTGTTTGGTAATCTTGGCAAGCAGTTCTAAATTACAGTCATATCTTTATTAAATTACAAGCGGACAGCAATATCTTGGCATCTCCGGAAGCAGGTCGGGGTAATTGCTTACCCTACGTATTAGCGTCTCCGTCGCTTTCCTGCAAGTCAGGAGGATAAATATAAAGATAAAATAAAAAAATTAAGAATAAAAATAGATTTAACCAAAGCTTTTGATACTGTTAATTATTTAATTTTACTTTACAAACTTGAACATTATGGAATAAGAGGACTTAACAACTTTTTTGGTTCTTTTTAAACAAAACAGAAATCAGTATGTTGCAATTAGTAAAATTGTCATTTGATATGGACAAAAATCTAACCCTTTGTACTGAAGGCAAAAACGACGATTTCTAGTCACTGCCTATCCCTGCCCAAAATCAAGACAAGCTTGAAACTTAGAAATCCGTCGCTGCACAATGACTGTATTAAAAAATTACAATCGACTTCGATCGCAAGATCATCATCAGTTTACAATTCTATCAATTCTTATTCAAATAGAATCAATATGTTGCAATTAATAATACTAATTCTTCCTTAAAATTTATAGATATTGGAGTTTCTCAAGGCTCCATCCGCTTTTTTTTTACTCCTATTAATAATTATTTCTAACAATGTTGATTGTAAAGAGCTTCTTTGTGGTACAGAATTTTAATATCGCTTTAAACAAAGTCGATTTTATCGGAGCCATAAGCTTTTCGTGACGCTCTCATCAGTGGCAATCGCGTCAAAATGGGACGAACCAGAGAAAATCAAGGTATTTATAGTCTCAACAGTTGGGAGAAAGGTGCTGCAGTCTCGGAAAGGAGAAAGGTACAATTGCACAAAATCAAAGAAGTGTGGTGCAATACAGTGTAATCTCGGAAAGGAGAAACGAACTATGTGCAATTACCAAGGAGAAACACTGTTACTCGCAACTTAGGTTATTTGAAAAGTTTTAATGTGTAAACAAATTCCTTTTGTGTGTGTAAACAAAACAAATTCCTTTTGTTTACACAGTAAAACTTTTCAAATAACCTAAGTTGCGAGTAACAGTGTTTCTCCTTGGTAATTGCACATAGTTCGTTTCTCCTTTCCGAGATTACACTGTATTGCACCACACTTCTTTGATTTTGTGCAATTGTGCCTTTCTCCTTTCCGAGACTGCAGCACCTTTCTCCCAACTGTTGAGACTATAAATATCTTGATTTTCTCTGGTTCGTCCCATTTTGACGCGATTGCCACTGATGAGAGCGTCACGAAAAGCTTATGGCTCCGATAAAATCGACTTTGTTTAAAGCGATATTAAAATGTTGATTGTACTTCTCGTTTATTTGCAGATGATACTTGTCTCCTGATGGGGGCGCCGTCTATTAATATTCTTGAAAATCAACTTAAAGCAGAACCCAAGAATATTTGCAATTGGATATCTGCGAACAATTTAACTTTATATTAAAAAAAATCGCAGATATTTATTATTTTGCCAAACCTCAACTCTTCAAATGTTGATTTAAATATTCCAGTCCAGCTGGTGAAATTAAAACTGTTTATAAGGCAAAATATTTGGGAATTATATTTGATAATCCATTAAACTTTCATGAGCATATAAAAACTCTTAAAAAAAAAATAGCTTGATCAGTTGGAATTCTAAATGAAATGAAATACTTTTTACCCAGCTCGGCATTATTGAAGTTATATAATTCGCTTATTCATTCCCATTTTAATTACGGCCTTGTTGTTTGGGGTAGCACTTATCCGACATATCTAATCAAACCAAAATTGCTTCAAAATAAAGCGATTCGTATTGTTGCCTCCTCTCATTGGTTAACTGGCTCGAAATCTCTATACATTAAGACAAATATTTTGCCTTTGCCGAAACTGTTTTGAGTTTGAAACAGCTAAATTTGTTTATTCTTATAAACTTAATTTGTTACCTACGATTTTGGGTAATTACTTTGTATTTGCTAAATTTTGCCATTCTCATACCACAAGATTTTCACTAAAAAAAATCACCTTACCATTTCCTGTTTAAAAGTAAATAAACACAAAGATCAATCAAATACGTATATAGGACCAAAAATTTGGAATTCTATTAGTCATAACTTGTAATGTCATTTTATAAATTTAAAAAACATTTTAAATCATTTCTACTTCTCAGTGATTAACTTCTTTAAATTCTTGTTATTTGTTTTATCTATCTTATTTTTTTTCTTCATTGCTTGGTTGGTCTTCACTTATTACTAATGTTATTTTTGCTTTTTTGTTTTTGTTTGTATACATATTCAATTTTTATATTGACACTTTGTTTGTACTGTATATTTCTGTATTTCTACAGGGTGATTGCTTGACTCAAAGATCTCACAGTTCCTTCGCAATCCCCAGTCGCAATTTATGAATTTGTACTATTGCATATCAAGCCGTTATATGTGACAAATAAACAAAAACTAAAAAAATTGTTAGACCCTAGAGATGGCAACGGCTCAAAATTACTTTTTTTTCAGTTTTGACCTATTTGCAAGATTTAAGAACAAGTTATTTTCAATCCACTCTAATGAAGTAATAGGCTTATTACTTCTTTTTCAAGGGTGAAGATCTTATGTTTTTCGTTACTGCGCTAACTGGTAGTCAAAGGAAAAAAAGACATTGTAAACAGACGACGTAAATGCCTTGCCCATTTCAATAAATTGGAACGATTGTTTTGTTGATAAATTGTCCAAAAATAGTTTTTTATTCTTAACTACGTAATTACAAAGGCCGTAGCTCAAAATTAAACTGCTTTTCACTTCAAGCTAAATGCGATTTTAGCACGTAACAAACTCAACGCAAGTTCAAATCTTGGTGGTGTCACCAATATTTTTTATTTGGTTTGGCAAATTGTTTTGGCATTAGTTTCCAAAGCAAGCAACTAAAGCATATGTGGCAAAACATTTAAGCTTAAGGTTCCCACTTAAGGCCCGTTTCCACTACGAGCGTGGAAAAACACATTCTTTGTTTGTTTTATTGATTCTTTTTTGCGCTCGCTTCAATCGAAGATCAATAAAAGAGACAAAGAATGCTCTTTTCCACGCTCGTAGTGGAAACGGGCCTTTAGTACGTCATTTTAATAGTTTGAGGACCGGCCTAACAGCCTACCAGAAAACACAATCGGTGATTAGCATACTTATGTACTGATTGAGTTAGAAAGCCACTTTAATAACGAAAACGCTAAAGACCTTTTTCGGTCTTCAACTGAATTTAATTTTCTTATCAAAATCTGAAATTGCAGTCAAAAATTAAAAAATGTATTCAATTAACTTTTATGTTAAAAGTTATCATAAGTCGTTCTTGCACAACTATGACTTTAGACCTGTGAGTTTATACCAGTTGGGAACCTTTAAATTAACCTGTTGAGTATAATCTTTACAAGCAATTTGAAGATAAAAAAATTTCCAAAATTAAAAAATTTTAAGTTTCATGGATAGAACTTGTGTGAATAACTTTCATTTCGGCTATTGTTGTCCCGTAAAAAGTAAGCAACAAAAACACACACATAATGATTCTAATTATAATCAAATGTTGCAATATACGACAACTTTAGCAATAAACCAGCTGTTTTCAGTAATCACTAACAAATAATTCAATTGACTTAAAAGTTGACGTTTTTGTAGATATCGATTGTGGCTGTAGACCGCGTACTATAACAGCATCCTTAAAATTTTCTTAAATGAAAAAGTCAACTTGAAATCAATATTTTATCAACCTGATGAGATAGCAGCAAAATATTCGCACAGAAAAAAATACCACCATTTTTGCCACGTCAGCAATCGAAATCAAACATCTATTTTTTGCGCATAGGCTTCCACTTATACACAGCAGCATGATTCGTAGTTTCAGGTCTTATCAACTCTCTATTGTCGTTCTTATCTACGAGTATCTCTTTTTGAACTGCTAGTTTGGCCGAAACGATAAGAAGTTCCTTTAGTTGGTGGCGCCGTTCTTTGAGCTCTTGCTTAATTCGAGAAATTTCGTCAGCATCCGTTTTGAACAAAGTTGTTTGAGCAACAACTGGCTTGTTTTTAACGTCATCAACAAAAAAAATGTGTTTGTTTTTTGACTTTACCGATAAACGGCAAAGTCGTAGCCGCTCTTCAAGTTTTTCGACTTTTTTTTTTTCAATCAATAGTCTCCAATTGACGTAATTTGCGTCACGATGCAAGTGTTTTTTTTCATTCAAATCGGTTGCAACATCATAGGATTCCTCGAAATCATCAAACACTTTTTTTCTCTAAGAAATAACATTTAATTAATTTTTGTTCTTAAGGATATATCAAAATGTTATCTAAAAAAAAGAATCATTTAGGAAAAAGTCTTTAACATTACGGAAAAAGCAATAGGGAATAAATAGACAAAAACAAATGTATCTGACACTTAAATTTGTACAATTGACCTTTAAAATTTCGGCAATCAAAGATCCGAACCCTTCAATTTTTTAGCACGGATTTCGGAAGCGCATTTTTATATTTTTCGCGTTGGTGCGCATGCGCACCATTGTTTTTATGAGCTGTCGGTTATATTTAGATAATGTCGTATGCCTAAACGCCATGTTGGTTCATTCTTCCACGTGCTAACAAGTAATCCAGTTGATTTTCCTCCGTTGAATATTGATTTTGCTGTGCAGGTGGCAATTTTCTTTAAAATATATAGGGGGTAATATATTTAACAAAATTACAACCTTCAAAAATCCGGCAGTTCTCAGTCCCCAAGGCTGCCGGTTTTTTGAAGGTCAACTGTAAATATAATTTACGAGGTATATTTTAAAAAATCTCAATATACTCAACATAAAACTTTCGAATTTATGAAATTTTAATTAGATTGACTTAATTTTAATTCATAACGGAAACACAAAACAAACATACATTTATTGATAATACAACATTATTGTGTTATTTGACGTTGTTTTGTTTATAAGTTTGTTAATGAGGCAAGCAGTATAACATCTTCCAAGCAATATTGTCAACTTACTTTTGATTAGTTATACTGATGAAAATACATGTTCACAGTGTGGTTCAAATACAGTAAAGACATTGCATAGTGGACATACATTTACAAGTTGCGATAGTTTTCCACTAGGTGTGTTGCCTACAAAGTGACAAGTGATAGAACGAATTCTTCACTTGAAAAATTTTTGGACTGAGAAAGCACTGCAGCAAACGACATAGCCGAAGAAATTTATGATAGATGAGGTTTGGTGCAACATATATCAAAATCAAGACGAAGAGACATTTTCGCAAGAATCCGACTTTATGTCGACAATTGATAAACTATTTGACTTTTTGTGTTGATGATCAACAGCGAAAAAAACTGAGGAAACAACACGGCTTACGAATGGCAGAAGCAGATTATGCATTTTACCAAGATCAAACAAGTGAATGAGTTGGTAAATGTGTGGATGTTGCTGTTCCTTTCTCTTCAGCTGACAAAATGTTTTTAAGATGCCACTCTCAACTAGAAGGACCGACATGCTCTTTCATTGAAACTGCAGCAGCATCAGGATTGACTTCTGGTTATGTGTCAGATTGCAAGCTTGTCTCTAAAAAGCAGAGCTGCAATATTGGCCTTTTACAAACCAAATCTGAGATATTAGACTTTAATTAGACTTTATTAAAATGTTTGGCTTCCAAGTTTAACGTTTGGCCTTTTTTTGCCTGTTTTATGAAAAAAATCTCATTTTTAAAAGTGAGACTTTTTGTTTAAATATTTGAAGTTTGTAAGCAAAAGTGTTAGAACTTTCATCGTTGACTGAATCTTCAAGTATCATCACCTTGCATTTCAGATGAAATTAGAGATTTGGACACAGGTTGAAAGCAATGAAATTTTTTTAGTCTTCACCTTACATTTGGGACGTTAATAAAAAAAACAATTTGGCCTTTTTTTGACAAATTGGTCTGGCAACTCTGAAAAAAAAGTAATAGTCGTGAATCAAGGAACTAATGTTTTTTAAAAAGTTTCATGGCACACTTGGAAACTCTCGCGGCACACAGGTTGAAAAACACCGCCCTGAACTCCTGAACTAGTGATGGCGAAACTTTTCACTAAATGCGTGTCAAAATTCTACATCTAATAAACAAATTTTCACCTTAATCAAGTCACATACGTTAACTTACTTCAAATGTAATCACCAAATACAGTACTTAGAAACCTAACATAGTGCAGAATGCCAATAAAATATTAGAAAATTCAATTCATATGATAGTTTATAATATACTTAAATATAATCACCAAATACAGTACATAGAAACCTAGCAAAATGCCAAATGCCAATAAAATATTAGAAAATTCAATTCATATGATAGTTTACAAATAGTTTGATACTTACCAATGTTTACTAATAATAGTTTATACCAGTGGTTCTCAACCTTTTTATTATCAAAGACCCTTTAATTATCTTTCAAGCAATTGCAGACCCCTTGGCCATGGGCGTTGGCTGAACCGATTTTAGAGGTGCAAGATAGGCGTAAAGTATATCTAAAAAGAGGCAAGATGGTTAAAACTTATCAAAAAGCTGTTTTTAAAAAGAAATTTAGATTCCAGGGACACCAAGACCTCTTCTTGCTCTCCCTCAGTGCCGACGTCAATACCATCACAAAATGCAATATGAAAAACGGCACAAAATGCAACATACTGTTTGAAACCCTACTAAAGAACAACACAAAATGATGCAAGTTATTTCATTTATTTCAAAGTAAGCGCACTTTAATGCGATTTTTGCTGTTGCATATCAGAAGCAAGTTTTAAAACACGTTGTTGTATTTTTGTAATCGCTAGTCTTATGTCATCTTCCACATCTAGCTTGTTGTAAGTTTTTGATTTGATCTGCATGAGAGAAGAAAATCCACTTTCACAGAGGTAATTGGAAGTGAAGGGAACAATGATGCGTAACGCTTCCATCAATATCTACACTAATCAAGCCATCATACTGCAGTATAAAACAAGAGAGTCTTATGATCAGAGTCCATTTCTTTGCAAAAATGTTTGAATAGGTGAGAAGTTGTGCCACTCTTTTTCACGAAGTTAACTATTTTCACAAGAGAATTAAGCACGTTCTTCAAAAAACTAGAAAGAATTTTGCATGCGAGCGTAAATTGATGTATCATGTGATGTAATCCTCTGACTTAAGGAAATTTTTCCTTGACATTCATTTGGAAACCAGATTTGCATCCAAGCATTGCCGGGGATTCATCCGTACATATGCCACAAAGCTTTTCCCACTGCAAACCTTGCATTTCAAAAAACTTGGAGATACTGTTCATTACATCTTGAGCTGTGGCTGTGGTTTCCAAAGAATTGCAATACAAAAACTCTTCTTTAACATCCACCTTATGTATGTATCAAACAAATACCAAGAGCTGGGAGCATGATGCAACATCTGTTGATTCGTCGAGTTGCACAGCAAACATGGGAGAAGATCTGATTTCCGCTATAACTTGCTGTTTGATGTCTGCTGACATAAGCAAATTACGCTTCTTAATTGTGTCGTTAAATAAAGGCACTTGTTGAATCTTTTTTGCACTTGTTTCTCCTAAAAGCAACTTCACCATATGTACCGCACATGGTTTTACAAGGTTTTCTCTGATGGTATGGGACTTTTTTTGCTTAGCTATACGTAATGCCACTTCAAAAGATGCCGTCAGGCTTGCAGTGCTCTGTTCTTGAAAATATCCACTAGCATCCAATTTTTGCTGTTTCAACAAGAGTTTTTGTCTTTGAAAAAATCTAAGTCTTTTTCTGCATGCTTTGGGTGCTTCTGCTGCAGGTGACGCTTAAGCTTTGATAGCTTCATTGCTGAGAACAGAACAACATAAAACTCATTGTGATTTTTCTTTGTCATTGTCTAACACAGAGGTAAAACCCAATTTAAGATAATTTTCTGAAAACTTTCTAAATTTAGCCATGCCGTTTCAGTTCAAATATTAACCTTTCCCACAACAACTATGTACTACCAACTGAGTAAAAGACTATTTTACTGTCTCGAATCATTTAGCGTCATAGTATCCAGCTGCGCTCTTTTGTATAACTGGCAATAGGTTTGATTAATGTGACATCACAAAGCGGGTAATTGCAATAGGTTTTCTAGCGACATTAAAAAACGGTATTTAAGCAAATATTTCTAAATTTCACAAATATTTTGATGATCAACGCACCATTTTAAAAAAGAGCATTAAAAAAAATTAGTTTAACAGTTGGAAATTCATAAGCTTTCACGGACCCCTTGAAAGTGCTTTGCAGACTTTAGTTGAGAACCACTGGTTTATACGTTATTTTTGTTCATATAACAAATATTGTTTCTCTCTGTTAAATTAAATTACTGTATTATTTGATCGTAAATTTAATAGTGCTTCTAACAACATCAAATTCATTGCTCATTTATAATTATTAAGAAATGATTATACGCATAAATAGCGTGTGCATATTAAAAATTGACTTAGTGGTCTAATTTTTTGACTTTTTGAGTTATATTGGCTTTTGTGAATAAATACAGGAGCAGTTGGCAATATTGTCAAGTAAATATAGGAATAATTAAATTAAATGCAACAATGATGAATTAAAATATTTAATTGAAATACTGTGGGACAAAATGCACTGATGGAAAATTATTGAAAGTGTTTTGAAATATTTATTATGATTAAAGAAATATTATCAATTTTTTGAACTGCCAGAGATTGTCTTCTGAGATATCACTACTGACACCATGTCATAGGTTGTCATCTGAGCCAGCGTGGTCCAACTACGGGCCCGCGGAACAATTTTGCAGAAGTCTTGTCGATTACAGGCAGCGGCAACCTTTTTTTTCGGAGAACGCTATGATTTTGGGACGAAAATAGAAATTTCGGAGATCGATTCCAATTGAAGACCTTTTTTTTTTTTAGAGAACACCCTGAGTTTGGGACAAAAATAAGTGTTTTTAGCCGGTTGAGGCCCGCAAACTCGAATAATTTTGAAAAGTGGCCCACAAGAGTGCAGAAGTTGGACCACCCTGATCTGAGCGAAGCAAGACAATTTGGCGGTAAAATAAATAAAAATGATTTACCTTCACTAGCGTTGAAGCGACAGCAAAAAAGTTTTGTAATGTCACAAAGACAATTGAAAAGGCAATTGTAATTGTTCAGCTAATAAGAATGAAAATTTGCATTTAAAGTTGTTAAATGCGTTAAATTTAGGGATATTTCTAGCCGAATATCTATTTATTTGAATTTACAATAGCTTAATTTCGAATATTTAAATAAAAAAGGTACCAAAAAAGATATGCTCGTTTAACATATATTTTTTACAAAAAAGTACAATAATGTAGTTTACTAGAAAGACGACAGGTTTAAAGTTTTAAGGGCGTACGAAGTTATGACGTCATAATAAGCATTTTACTATATCTAAACAAATCTTTTATGGTCGGCACGCACAAACAGTTTTAAGGCCCGTTTCCACTACCAGCGTGGAAAAGAGCATTCTTTGTTTGTTCTATTGATTTTTTTTGCGCTCGCTTCAATCGAAGATCAATAAAAGAAACAAAGAATGCTCCTTTCCACGCTCGTAGTGGAAAGGGGCCTTTATATTAACTATTTTTTTTAGTTCTAACAGTTTGTTTCGTCTCTAGGGCTCGTCAGAAAGCAATCAAAAATTTGAAAAACAAATACAAAAAGTAAAGCTTAACAAAGCGATAAAAAGTCGGCAAAAGAACTTAAAACAAAAGAAAATTACGGCAATTACGGCAGTGATTAAAATTGTCAAGAATTAAGACAGAAGATTAGATCAAGCCAAATAGTACTGTAAAGCTTGCAGAAGTGTATATGAGGCGGTTACAAATCGTGTTTGATTAAATTTCAATGTGTAAAGTTTTTTCCCTTTGCTTACGCTAAAGTTCTCAAATAACAAACAAATTTATTATAACAACTAGAGCGCCTAAAAATGCTTTTAAAAAAATTAAAGATTTTTATGCGTTCTATTATTCTATTGTACAAACCCTGATTGAATTTTCGTATGTTTCGTTTAGACTTGTTCCCGTTGTATTGTTAAACAACTCTCATACTGGTAATCAGTGTTTTTCAGAAGTCGCTAATTGCACAGCTGCGATAAATGCAACGGGGTTGTTTTAAGTTTTTGCAAGCACGTGCATTTTGTGACATCACAAAAGATAGCGTTTATGGTCAGCACGTAGGTAACAAATAAACATGGCGACTTCAAATTCGCACAACAATAATTTTGTTCAATTATATTATGAAAAGATTAAATACACATTTATCCTGCCGAATTTCGCCGTTTATCTTTACCCACAATCCTAGAATCATTAATCATTATATTAGCCATAATAAATTCTAATTTGGAAACATTAGCGTAAGCAACGGATAAAAACTTTACACATTAAAATTTAAGTTAAACAAATTGTAACCAGTTTAACTTTTTAATCACTGCCGTAATTGCCGTAATTTTCTTTTTGTTTCAAGTTTTTTTGCCGACTTTTTATCGCTTTGTTAAAGCTTTACTTTTTGTATTTGTTTTTCAAATTTTTATTTGCTTTCTGACGAGCCCTATAGACGAAACAAACTGTTAGAACTAAAAAATAGTTAAAATAAAACTGTTTATGCGTGCCGACCAGAATAATGACGTCATAACTTCGTACGCCCTTAAAACTTCAAACCTGTCGTCTTTGTAGTAAACTACATTATTGTACTTTTTTGTAAAAAATATATGTTAAACGACAATGATTCGACAATTTAACTATTAAAGTACCTTTTTTAATTTAAATATTCGAAATTAAGCTATCGTAAATTCAAATGATAAATATTCGGCTGGGAATATCCCTAAATTTAACGCATTTAACAACTTTAAATGCAAATTTTCAATCTTATCAGCTGAACAATTACAATTGCCTTTGTGACATTACAAAACTTTTTTGCTGTCGCTTCAACGCTAGTGAAGGTAAATCATTTTTATTTATTTTCCCGCCAAATTGGCTTGCCGGCAAATTTGTCCCGTCAAATTGTCACGTACCCCATCTGAGATGTCACTACTGACACCATGTCATAGGTTTGCAATCCCAACTGGCTAGACCACAGAGGCGCTCTTATTTGTGCAATAAATATGCTTTGTTTTAATTTACAGTACAATGGTAACAACATCACAAGTCTTTTGTTTCTTTCTAACTGTCAACATGGTTAACAACTTTACATTACCACTTTTCGATGAATCAAAATGATCACTGAGATTAATGTTAACAAAGCAAATATTTTATCATTAACTAATGACTGATTTTTATCCTTTTATTTATCTTTTTTGTTTTTCAAAAACCTTACTTGAGCGAGTACTCTAACGTGTGATCTCACATGATGAATGAATTAGATATGCCAGTCTAACATGCAATCTCACAGCTCATGAGATCACACCTTAGAGTAGCATCAAGATTTCTTTTAAAGGTCACTAAAATAAACCAGCATTTGGTTGGGCTCACTATGCACACCACCTGCATATTATTTTCACTGTATCACCTCGTATCAAACGTTTAATAACGTTACTGATCGTTTCTTAGGTCTCACACAGTCTTTTTTATTGACCTCAGTCGTGCTTGAGTTAAAGACTTTGATCTAAAATAAATGAAATTACTAGGCTGTGGCAAGCATCAAATAGAAAGAGACATATTTGTGTGAATAAATACAGCACTATTTTTAACTGTAAATATGTAGACCAGGTAAGAAATAAATTGCATATTATATTTCTAATTATTAGTATTTTAATAAATTTGAAGCATGAATGATGTACAACAAAGCTACAAATGTATGTGCTACCAATGTTTACAAAAACTTTACACCCCTGGTTTCGATGATTAAGAGTTTAATAAACGAGAAGTTGGTGTCACAAGTTGTAAAAACTGATGTTGTTTTTAATGTCAGTCAGGATCAGGAGGGCTCCTTGTTTGTTAATGTGATCTATTCTGATAGATTTTAAGTGAAAAATCTTTTAGCGTATTGTGGGACTGTTGCAGTTTTAATTTGTATTGTAATTACGTCTGCTTGAGTATTTTTTTGGTTTGGGGGAGATGGACGGGAGCTGGATGGTCCACTAAATGAAAAGACATGTTTCCTTTGGCCAGATCATTCAGCCCTTGTTTACATCTGAGGAAGAGCTTGAGTTCCATTTGAATGGTGATGGATTACAAGAGTTATTATAAGCTCAGCTATCTGCTCCTTTGCACCACAATCACAGGATACCATAGAAGTTATACCCCATTTATTCTCTGAGCAGAATAGACCAACACCAATTTGGAGGCAGTTAAGCAACCGTAACCCATGCTCATTTGGGAAAGCTAATTCTTGGTGGCATTGGTCCAACATTTTTAATAAATGTATGGAGTCTAGTGGTATTTTCTTGCCACTCTATGTTCCATCTATATTCCAGTTATTGTGCTATACTGGTGCCTGACTGGGTGAGGTTGTTCAGCAATTCCAGTGCAGCAGGTAAAAATGGGTGTCTTGATTTAAGTTGCTCCAGCTGTCCATGAAGTGGAGACAGGAGCCTTTTATATAGGAGGTGTTATGGCTTCTGAGCACAATGAGCTAAAGGCAGTACAGCTTTTTGGCAACAAAGCTCAGTTGGTTGGATGTCTGTTGGTGTGGAACACAGGCATCCAGTCACTATGTGCAAGGCATTCTTAATGGGCTTGTCATTAAAAGTGAGTATGAGCACTCCAACATCAAACAAGCACACAGTACTCAGCCATGGAATGGATCAAGGGAAGGGTGGCTGTGCCAAGTATGGTGGTATCTGCACTCCAGCTTGATCCAGCTAATTACCTTAAAAGCCCAACCAAGATGTTAACTTCTTGCACAGTGACTCTTAGTGTTGGTGAAATGTGAGTGCCTTATCCAGCTTTATGTCAACATACGAGGTGTGACAAAAAATAAACTGGTTTATATCAACCACGCTCTTGGCACAATGCCAATCAGCAAGCCATTTGCTCATCGTGAAACACAACTTCTTAATTCTATTGTGTTGCAGTTTCTTAAACATAAGTCATTTTGTTTTTGTGTTTCAGGCTTTTATGTAACATAGTGTTGGTAGCCTTTGTCATAATTTTGTTTCTTTGTGTCGCATTTGTTTGTACTCCATGCTGTTGGTTGTGACGAAACTGTTAGTAGCTCAAGAATGGAACAATGAATCAACTTGAAGTTTTTGGTAGAACTGAGGAAGACCCCAACCGAGTGTTTTAAACTTCTTAAAGAGGTTTATGGTGAAGATGTGATGTCAAGGACGCAAATCTTTGAATGGCACAAGTGTTCTGAGAAAGGCCCTGAGGAAGTGGAGAATGATCCCAAGACATGACAACCTTCCACAACAAGGACAGATGAAAACATCATTAGAGTGAAGCGGCTGGTGCAAAGTGATTGCAGATTGACAGTACGAATGATATCAGATGAACTGCACCTAAACAGCAAATCAATATGGATGATCTTGCTGCATGATCTGGGGATGTGAAAGGTGTGTGCCAAAATGATGCCCAAGATTTTGTTGGAAGACCAGAAGCAGAACCAAGTCAAATTTGTGAAGACATGCTGGAGAAAATTAAAGACGATCTGGATATTCTTAGGCAGATCATCACAGGAGATGAAACTTGGGTTTTCCAATATGATCTTGAAACAAAGAGGCAAAGCATGCAGTGGAAGACTGAAGAATTACTCAGACCTAAGAAGGTGAGCATATCAAAATCAAAAATTAAGGTCATACTGATCACTTTTTTCAATCAGAAGGGTGTGGTTCCTCATGAATTTGTGCCTGAGGGTGAAACAGTGAATCAGCACTTCTACCAGCAGGTTCTCATTCACCTCTATAACTGAGTTCAATGCGCAGGTGGGAACTGTGTAGTGACAAGTCATGACTTCTCCACAATGACAATGCACACACACACAAGGTAATTAGTGTGAGGCAGCTCTTGATCAAAAAACAAAAAACTGCTCTTGACTCCCTATTCCCCAGATTTAGTGCCTTGTGACTTTTGGCTTTTTCCAAGGCTGAAGGCTGTGATGAAAGAAACTCATTTTTTGTCTCTAGAAGAAATCAAGGCCTCAGTGACTAGGGAGCTGAAGAGACTCAAAGAAATAGATTTTACCAAGTGCTTTCGTGGGTGGCAGAATCAATTGCAAAAGTGTATTGACTTGGAGGGGGAGTACTTTGAAGGGGATAATTCATAAATTATAAAAATATGTTGTATTAAAATTTTTATAACAACAGTCTGGTTTTTTTTTTGTCACACCTTGTAAGTGGGTTCAGCACAAAATGGTAGGTGATCGCTGACAAAATGTTATGCTGATGTCATGCCTTCTTGTTATAGAGATGAAACCACCTACACTACAGGGAAGGCTGCCAACACAGATTTTGTTGTAGGGAGCTTCAGCTTCCATTTGTAAAGGGAGGACAATAGGGTCGCCATGTTCTGAGTAAGAGTCCTCCCAAACGCCTACCAGTCACTTGCATAGTGCAAGATGGCCAGGTCATCAGCATAGGAAAATTTCATGCTGATTGTCACTGACAGGTCATATGTATAGATAATAAACAAGAGGAAAGCCAAGACTGATCTTTGTGGGATGCTATTCTTAAGGTGCCATAACCTGCTTTGGTTTCTGGCACCAGTGGTGAGGGTAAAGCTTAGATTACAAACAAGTTTGATAATCAAAGAGACCATATGCCTGTTTGAAAAAAGACGAAATATCTTGCAAGTGAGGCCACAGTGCCTTCTCTCATTCTTCTTTAAAGGCTAAGAATAAGGCCGGTGTCATATTTGTTGATCTGATACTAGCATATGACACTATCATTATTCAAGGATCAGTCTTGGCTTCCCTCCTTTTCAACATTTATATGTACAACCTGTACTCCAGAATTTCCAGAAAGTTTGCTCATGCAGATGATATAGCATTGCTGCACTCTTTTGGAAACTGGAAGGACCTAGAGGGCACTTTAAGTCAAGACATGACTACACTTTCACATATCTCCAGACTTAGAGGTTGAAGCTCAGCTTGATGACAGTCTTTCATTTAAATAATAATAAAGAACCCAAACGTGAGCTAAAAGTCTATAACAGCAATAGACTTTTACCATTCTATCAAATCCCTCTATCCAACCGATGAGGTACTGGTGCTAAAGCACTGTGCACAGCTGTCCTATCTTTGGTCTACTCAACAGCTGTGCACTGCACACTCATCTGGTGTTGCAGCACTTACAATAACCTCATAGACAGTGTCCTGAATGACACCTTGCACATATTCACTGGATGCCTGCATCCAACTCCAACAGACCACTTGCCCATACTTTGAGGTATTCAGCCAGCTGAGCTGTCCTAACTAGGAGCAGCACTCTCCTTGGCTTACTGTGGATCTCTGGATCCTGATTATACATTGCATCGTCTTTAAAGTGGGTCTTCAGATGCTTGCCAAGAGAAACTAAAATCTCGATGCCCGTTTGTGCCAGCTTTGTGAAATTTATTAAATAGTCTTGCCAGACTAGGCATCTGTGCCTCTCAGTGGCTGAATTACAGATGAAACAAGGAGTCCTGTGACAATACATCCAGGGTTTATGCTTTCATACTCATAACCAGTACCAGGCTTATGCTTTCATCTCCATACATTGGGCACCATATGGAGCACTAGATCTGAATGATGACAATCATTCAGTTTGGTTTGAATGACAAAACCCTATGCTGGCTAACAACATTACTGCCAGCATCTAATCTGGGCAGTACAGCAGTCTAGGGTAGTAAAAACATAACCCTCATCCCCATTCTTGTTTGTGACTGACCTGGAGTAAATGCCCTTCCAAACAACAACAATGATCAAACTTGAGATTTAATTTTTCTATTTTACAAGTCTTTGAAATGGTATTACAATTACACTTAAGAGTTTAAAAATAATTTTTTTGGTTTTTCAGTTTTTGGTTTTTCAATTTTTTGACATGTTTCATATTGAATTTTTTTGCTTTGCTTAGCATTAGCTTTGATTTTAAGTGCAGAAAGATCAATAAAAGAAAGAATGCTCTATTTTATGCTCATAGTGGAAACAAGCCTTAACAATGATGAGATTTTAATAAACCAAACAACTGTCTGGCAAAGCATTATCTTCAGTAAGTTCTATTTTTATTTTTCAACAATCAATGATTAGGCATATATTTTTTTCAAAAGTAGATCAAATTGTTTGTATTTAACCAAATAAACTTTTCACATATAATTGTTTGGGCTATTGAAGATTAGTGCAGTGCAGTTTTAAACAGTTTAAGTGCCCATGTAACATTGGTTGAAATTGAGGAAGTCTTTGAATTTTTGTACCATAATATGGGGTGTCCATAAATTATCTTTACAACTTCAAAAATTTGGCATAAAAACATTTTTGACATTATTTTAGTACAGTTTGTGCAAAAAGAAACACAAACACTCAAGAGTTTTTTCTAATTATGCTTTTTTTACTGTATTTATATAATTATTTACTTATTTTTTGTCTTTTTGCAGATTCTTGAATTCCTTAAAATAAGCACTCCCCAGGAAAAGACCCAGTGCAGTGGTTTTTAACCTTTTTCATACCCTGGTCTGCTTTCCAACCCAATGTAACTTAACAACCCAGTTCGGTAAACAGAATTAATTTTTGTCACAAAAATCTGCCTATCTGCTAAAAGAAAAGGTCTTCACTTGGAATTTCTGTGTTTTCTGAATCATGATGACATCATTATACAAGTCTCATATGGCTTTTTTTTATTTAAACTCTGTGGCCCACTGAAAAAAGCACCATGGCCTATACTGACCCAGTGCATGTCTTGGTTTATAACAGGGGTCTCCAAACTACGGCCCGCGAGGTCATTTTGTCCGGCCTGCCAGTAGACTTCCAGTAGCCAAAAATGATCAGAGTTCAGCAAGATGTACCCGAGGCATTTGCCCGAATCCACCGAAAATAAATCAATACTTGATAAACACGCAACTTCACATGTGTACTAGTGATGTCAACCGCGCAGCGTACACTGCGCGTGCGGCCGCGCGCGGCCGCGCAGTGCAGCATAGTAATCTTTTTTGGCGGATCTTGCCGCGTACTGCGCCGCGCCGCATGCAAACTATGAAAAGTTTACATTTAAATTTTAAGCAAATCTTATTTTGCATAATGCCATTGCTTGAGTTGCCGATTCAGTTGTTCCCCTTCATTAATCCAATCACAGAAAGCAAAGTGTCAGGAGCAAAATCAACTGAATAGCCTCTTTCCATAGTACCGGTAATTTATAATGTAAATAGCGCGTATAGCGGCCAAAAAGAAAAAAGAAATTTGTGAGAAACTAAAAATAAATAGAGAGGAGGTGAACTGCTCTTAAACTTAAGAAAGCAATGGAATCTAATTGTACAACAGAGAAAGGCTTGTAAAAAATATTACTAAGAAAAAAATAAGCAATGTGAATTTTAATGATAAACTTGAATTAGAGTATGTGAAGCTTCCCAATTTTTTTAATCAACCTGGCATTTAGATTATTTTATACCTTTGACCCGATTATTCAATACTAAAACAAAGTCTTAGGTTTTTTATCATTTATTAGGGTTTTTATTCACTTTTCGCCCTCACTAACCTCACAGCTTTTGGAGATTTTCCAAAATTTAAAAGGTAATGAACTAAACTCGGCTGATAGTGAATGAGAACCAACTATTGTTACTTAGCCTAATAAACCTTCTTTACAAAATATCCTATTGCGTTAGTTTGTAAAAAAGCACCCAAACTTGAAACGCCATTGTTTTTATATAGGAAGTACTAATTTAAGCAAAACAAAAAAGCAGATTATAAAATCAGACATAGAACTGTAGAATGAGTTTTTGAAAATCCTTTCAATGTAAAATTGAACTTGCCAATCATTAATAAGTAACCACATTTCAATAATTGGTTTTAGCAACTTCTAGATATTTCCTAATTTTTTTTTAAGTTTAAGTGAAAAGCACTCAATAGCAAGTATTTTTTTAAATGAGTATTTTTTTAAATTTTTGTCACTGATTTTGACTGCGGGCTTTTTTTGGTCTAATAGGTATATCCGCCTAATAAGCCGACCCCAGAAGACTAAGTTACAAATTTAACTCCAGAAAATCGGCTTATTGGCCAGTATATACGGTATGTCAATAGTAATATAGCGCTAAATGCAACTTTTATCAATCTTTCTGTGTACAGGCTGTTATGTTAAACTAGGCAGCTTCACGTGGTTTTTACAGGTAAAAAACACACCTGAGAACTTTTGTTGTTTTAAATAACCCATAATCATGTCAGTTCAGGGAAAAAAGAGGAAAGTAGATTCAGAGTGTCGAACATTCCAGGAAAAATGGAGCATGAACTACTTTGTGATTAAATCAGGAAATAAAGCACTGTGTTTAATTTGTAATGAGATTATTGCTGTTCTTAAAGAATACAACATTCGGAGACATTATGAAAGTAAGCATTCCTCAGCCTATTCTCAGTTCACTGGTAAGCTTTGTTCTGACAAATTAGAAACTTTGAAAAAGAACTTATCATCACAGCAGTTTGTATTTAAGCGGAAAAAGGCTGAGAATGAAGCTGCAACAAGAGCAAGTTTTCGAACAGTACACCTGCTAGCAAAACATGGAAAACCCTTTACTGATGGGGATTTGGTCAAATCTTGTATGATTGAAGCTGCACAGGAAATGTGCCCAGAAAAGGTTGACTTATTTAAGACTATTAGTCTTTCTGCAAACACTGTTGCTCGTAGAGTGGAAGACATTGGGAGCAACCTCATGTCTCAACTAAAATCCAAATCTAAGGAGTTTGAGTACTTTTCTATTGCACTTGATGAGTCAACTGATATAAATGACACTTCACAGTTGCTGATATTCATTCGTGGTGTTGATTCCAACTTTGAAATAACTGAGGAACTATTGTCTGTATCCAGTATGCATAGGACAACCACAGGTGAAGATATTTTTAAAGAGGTTCACAAATCTCTGACACAGCATGGCCTGGATTGGAAGGGGCTCAAGTGTGTTACAACGGATGGTGGTAGAAATATGTGTGGAACAGGTAAGGGGTTAATTGGACAAATTAACAGAGCTGTTGAAGCTGTGGGATGTTCGAAGCCCATGGTTATCCACTGCATTATTCACCAGCAAGCCCTCTGTGCCAAAAATCTAAATTTGTCCAGTGTTATGGATCCAGTTGTTTCTACAGTAAATTACATTCGCTCTCATGGACTGAAACACAGAAAATTCCGTGACTTTTTGGAACAAATAGGAGCAACACATACTGATTTACCCTACCACACATCTGTTAGGTGGCTCAGTTGTGGGAAAGTTCTCTCACGTTTTTTTGAACTTAGAAGAGAGATTGAAATTTTCTTTAATGAAAACAACCACCCTGAACCACTACTCACCAATGTTGAGTGGCTATGGAAACTGGCATTTTGTGTAGACCTGATGACACACCTGAATGACTTTAATCTCAGACTACAAGGCAAAACTTCACTTCTCTGCAATATGTACACTGAGGTGAAAGCTTTTAGGCAAAAACTTGATCTCTTTGCGACCCAATTAAGCAGAAATAATCTTCCACACTTTCCAGTTTGTGAACAGTTCAATCAAGAAGCAAATTTGCCATTCCCAAGCAAATTTGCACATGATACCATTTCAACCCTAAAGCTGCAATTTAGACAGAGGTTTTCTGACCTTGATGCCCATGCAACTGATGTAAGGATCCTACAAAACCCATTTGACTCTGATGTTGAACTGTTAAAACCTGAACTTCAAATGGAAGTAATTGACCTTTAATCCAATGACATGTTGAAGGACAAACACAAGGAATTGGAACTTATAGAATTCTACAAGTGCCTTCCAAGAGCTCAATATATGCATTTAAAAAACTTTGCTCTTGGATTAATTTCTGTTTTTGGTACCACCTATCTCTGTGAGAAAACATTTTCCAAGATGAAATATGTTAAATCCTGCTACAGATCTGCCTTGTCTGATGAACATTTGGAATCATTGCTAGTGATAGGAACCACAAACTTTGAGCCACAGCTGAACAAAATTATTTCTGGAAAGAAACAAGTACATACTTCCCATTGAGGTAGACCTAGTGACTATAACTAAATCACTTTGAACTCTACCAAGTGATTGATGTCATTTTATGACATTTATATGTAACAAAGCAAAATAAATCATTGAAGTTCTATTTATTTGTTTGTTTTGAGTCAATTATAATATCATATTTTAACTTTGTATAATCTGTCCGGCCCTCGAAGATATTGTTTCTTTATTATCTGGCCCACCTTCAAAAAAGTTTGGAGACCCCTGGTTTATAAAGACAAAATCAGACACCCAAGTCCAGAGATACTCTGAACTAACTACCTGATTTTGTCTCTATAAATCATAACATGCACTGGGCCTTGGCCTAGGAAGTGCTCATTATTAGGAATTCAAGAATCTGCAAAATACTAAAAAATAATTAAATAATTAAATAAAGAAAAAAGACAAAAATGCAAAAAGGCAAAAAATGCAAAATTAGATAAAAACTCTGTATTTCATTTGTTGTATTAGCATTTAGCATGGACACCTGGGAAAAGCAAGTGCAATAATATGCCAGCTTTACCAATCAGTTGTACTGAAATGAGAGCTGTCTACAAAAGCAAAGCTTTCTGTTTTCTGATCGATTTTTGTTCCTATCCTCACATATGGTCAAGTAATGACAGTAATGACCACAAGAGTGAGATCCCAAGTACAAGCAGCTGAAATGGGTTTCTTGCAAAAAGTCAGAGGTTTATCTTTATTTGACAAGATAAAAAGCACTGACATTTGTCAATCTCTCAGCATCAAACTGCTGCCACTCTGCATAGAACGATCACAATTGCACTGTTATGGCCATGTGGTACAAATGTCCCACAACAAACAGAAAAGCAATTAATGGATGCTCTTCCAAGTGGCAAAAGGCCTGGAGGGCAGCCCAAAACTCCTGGTGGAATTAAACTGAAGATCTGGCCTGATTGTGTCTTGGAATTTCACTGGCAGAATTGCTACAAGTTGCAAAAGATCTGGATGCTTGGAATTCCCAACTTGAGCTGCTGCCCCCACAACCCCAAAAGAACAAGTGGATAAAGCGAAATAAACTGAACTAATTCAATGCTTGACCTAAAAATGATGATGATGTTATTAGCATTTTATTCAATTTCTGATAAGAAACAAGTTATTAAAATAATACTAAAATATAAACATGAATTAAAATTTTATAAGAATGGAAATAAAAATAAAACCAAGATTATTTGGATAAATCTTACAAACCATGATTTTTCAAAATGCAGAGATCAAGAGTAAGCATTTAACATGATAATAAGATAGTTTTTCATTTTCATAATAGCAAGATATAGCAACTGCCAACATTGAGACAAGATAATTCATCATATGCATGATATTATAAGGGCAATTTTTCCTGATTAGAGAACTTGTCATATGCAGTAAACTAGTTAAAGATGTTAATGTTGAAACAAAATTTTATATAAATCTCCGCATTTAAAGACAACACAGTAACACTTAAAATCGTCGCAATTAAATAAATTTAAATATACAAGAGATTTAAAATTTTAATGACTATTATTATCAATAAAGATGGATAAAAAGAGAAACTGGTGCTATCATTAGTATAATATATGTGTACAGTGTGATTGATGCCATGATACTGATAAATATTTTATATTTGGGTTTTACTTAAGAAGTATTACAATGACAAAATTAATATAAACAGCAAAGAAAAAGTAAGTAAAATAAGATTAATATGTAAAATAAAAGTAAATTTATAAAGAGACAGCAAAAAAATTCCAAAAATAAGCAATCTATAACTTTGCACAGAACTTTTTAACAAATTGTGGTTTGTGTAAAGCTGATAATTTTTTTACAAAATTCTTAAGTGTTTTATTTATATTAATTTTCCATCTAGCCATGAAATAAAAATACAATTAAGGCTCATTCTTCTTTCATTATCTGTCAATAGTAAATATATCATGGTTGAAACATAGCAAGTAACTTAATCTAAATAACATCAAACAATAAAACTCACTTGTTTAGTTTGTGTAATCATGTTATAAGAAAACTCATCTGGATTTCGATCTAATGCTTCTTGATAAAGTTGCTTAATCTTTTTTTCTTTTTCCTTTGCCCTTTTAGCTCGAATTTTATAATCTTTTTTTTTTTGTAAAAACCCAAATTGCTTTCTATCAAATGGTTGGGCTCTTTCACGATGAGGAGTATGTTGAGCCTTGAGAACTTTTTTAAATGAAGGCATTTCTCTAAAGTTCAAACTTTAAGTTTTTGCAAAAAGTTATTTGATAAAATTTTAACTTCTGTACTAATGAAAAATGATAAAATGAAACTAGCATAAATAAAAGTAATGTAGTTAAATTTTTATAACAAGAAACATTTTTCCGGTAAACGTTAAAAACTAAACTTTTTTAAATTTGTAAAGACAAACTTTGGTCTCTGCTGTATATAAATAAATAAATCTTTCTGCTGTAAATAAATAAATTTTTCTGTTGTAAATAAATAAATCTTTGATGACTGAAGATCTACATTAACATTGCATGACCAGTGGTTCTCAACCTTCTTCAGAGACTCTTAACACCCGTGGCCTTTTGCTTATCAACAAAAATACCTAGCTTTGATTTTAACGTATTTCAATTTATTAATTTATTCGCCCATTTAATCTACTATTGTTTCTTTTTTTTGTTCTTGCTTTTTATTAATTTACAAAAAAGACAAACAAAATAAGATGTTTCCAATGCGAGCACATAACCGAATAGTAAATAATGACTTTGTTGTTGTTCAACATTACCGAAAAGCACAATTACCCGAGGCACGGCTACAAACGAAATAAATACAGATTACCGCACCACGGTACAATAGTCAACAAACGCTGTTAATTCGATTCCTATCGTAACAACTAATAGAAAAAACAAGCGAACAAAAATGTTGGTTCGTCGAAGAAATCACAGCAATCGAAGTCAAAACTGGAAGAGAGTTTTTCTAAAAGAAATTAAATTATTTTCATATTCGAATATAAAATTGTATTTATCAGGAGTGGTTGATTAGATCTAACAACAACAAGCACCAACAGGCTTGTTTCATTCTCGTTAAGACTTATCAGCAAGGACGTGCCGCCAGGGGAGGCAAGTGAGGCAATGCCTCACCTGTAAAAATCAAATAAAGCAGAAATAAAATGTTGAAGTTACAGTCTTTGCAAAATAGATGCAGCTTGCTATTACTTGAAAAAAATTAGTAAAAATGAATCTACATAGTAGGCTACTTGTAGTAGTTTAATAAGTTCTGCTTTTTAACCTTAATTTTTGACAGTTTAATCGTTGTATTTTTGCGCGTTTTAATGATTTTGTCAACTGTTCTTGTTAACAAAATTGCAAATAAAGCGCTAGTGAGGCAGCTTCAAAACTTGCCTCCCTTGAGATAAAAAAAGAAACAAATGTGAAACAATATAGCGCTTTTTTCCCTTTTGTTAAAAATATTTGTTGAAATGAGAGAGATGTGAGGCATGCCGCAATTGTGACCTTGTAAAGAAAAAAATTTTTTTACTCCCGACATTTATTAAAACAAGATAAATCGATTTGTTCTCGGTGGACAGAATATACGCATTGTGCAATTGCAAAGCAATAAATTTATTTTAAGTTATCGTAATGGAAGATGATTTAGTATTTAAGCTAAGAAAATTTTCAACATTAAGCTTTCAATCTAATTTTAGCATATTTATGGGCTAATTCAATGTTTGTTTTTGAATTTTTGGAAGCATCTTTATATTTATCATAGGTGGGCACGAAAGTACCGCGGTACTTTTGAATTATCCAATTTAATAGTAATAAAAAAACTATTTTTGAAATTTTTTTTTATTTTTATTTTTGAATTACACTATTTTTGAATGTCAATTGAAATTCATTGTATGACAGAGTTATACCTATTAAATTGGATTATTCAAAAGTACCGAGTAAAAGTAACTCAGCTACGCGGTACTTTTACTCGGTACTTTTGAATAATCCAATTTAATAGCAATAAAAAACTATTTTTTTTTATTTTTTATTTTTTATTTTTATTTTTGAATTACACTATTTTTGAATCACACTATTTTTGAATGTCAATTGAAATTTAATGTATGACAAAGAATTTAATAGTTCTAACTATTAAATTGGATTATTCAAAAGTACCGAGTAAAAGTACCGTGCCCACCTATGATATTTATTACGTACATTTCTAACTATAAACCAAGGAGTCGAACCGAACCCGAACCGGAGTTTTATAAACCGGTTTTACACAATTTTTTCCGAACCTTAACCAAACCCGAATCGGTTGAAAAAACCGGTTCGCTCCGTGACGTCAACCGTATCACTTAGCACGGTGTGGTCCAACTACGGACCCGCGGGCCGCATGCGGCGTGAAGAACTTTTTTTTTTGGAGAACGCTATGATTTTGCGACAAAAACAGGTGTTTTTAGCCGACTGAGGCCCGCAAACTCGAATAATTTTGAAAAGTGGCCCACAAGAGTGCTGAAGTTGGACCACCCTGACCTGACTTAGCAACTGTTTGAATTCAAAATACTTTAGCATAAATAATCCATGTGGATGATAAAGCGTTTTATGTTTTAACATTTTTGGAAAATAAGCTTTATTTGATGTTCAGACTTTGATCATAAAACGACTCACCTGTTACTAAGATAATATGGCTACTATTTTTTCTATGACTGCATATTACGTCATGCCTTCTCTAAGCAGAAATATTTTCTTAATATTATCTTAAGAAATATTTTTTTAATTATCTTATTATTTTCCTAATCATGCTGCGAACCCGAACCGGAACTTTATAAACCGGTTTTGAGGTAATTTTTACAGGAGCGAACCTAAACCGGAGCGTTTCAATTGATCTGAACCCTAACCGGAACTGAACCGAAATTTGAAACACCTGTTGAACCCGAACGGAACCTGAACCGGTAAAATCAAACGGTTCAACTCCTTGCTATAAACTATACCTACCTTAACTTGTAAAAACTGATTGTAGTGTATTTGCCAGAAAAATTTTGGCTTTAAATAACTTTAAAATAAACAATTTAGAAAACCTAAATACAACACAAAGTTTAAGAACACAGAACAGTTAACTGTGATAACATTTCAACTTGTACGCGTACCAACCGAGCACTGCTTTACATATCGATCAATCAATCATTTATTTTGTTAGGCGGCAAGGAGGAGGAAATAGATTACCGAGACAAAATTTGCAACAAATGCACACACTATTGCAATAAAAAACAAACCAAATATAAATTTTACCACCATAACAGGTCGTCGTCGTCGTCATCGTTTGAAGGGCATCAACTCCAGGTCAGACACAAGAAGAACTGGGGCCGAGGGTTTATCCTTTCACTACCCCAGACTGCTGCACTGCCTGAATCGTCGTCGTCGTCGTTTGAAGGGCATCCACTCCAGGCCAGACACAAACAGGACTGGGGCCGAGGGTTTATCCTTTTACTACCCCAGACTGCTGCACTGCCTGGATCAGATGCTGGCAGTGATGTCATTAAGCCAGCATCGAGTTTCGTCATCCAAAACCGTCAGACCTCGTGCTCCATGTGGTGCCCGATGTATAGGGCACGCTGTTAGTACATGGTCTGCGGTTTGCTCAGAAGCGCCACACTCGCAATTCGGTGAAGGAGCGAGACCCCATTTGTGCATGGACGAATGGAATCGCCCAACACCAGTCCGCAGGCGGTTGAGCTTAACCCAAGCTGCTCGGGGTAAGCCCATCCCAACAGGCCTGGCACCGGTCCCGGGCACAAAAGCACGGAGCCTGGAAGCACTTTCACAGTACTCCGCGTTCCATTTGTGATTTGTCCATTCAGAGGCGCGGATGCCAACTCTGGCAAGGTTGTCCAAAAGATTCCGCGCACCTGGCACAAACGGGCGTCTGGATCTTAGTCTCACTTGGCGATTATCTGAGGACCCACTTAAAAGACCATACAAGATATGATCGTGGTCCAGAGATCCACGGTAAGCCAAGGAGAGTGTCGCTCCCATTCGGCGAAGCTCAGCTGGCTGGATGCCTGAGAGTATAGGTAGGTGGTCCGTTGGAGTGGGACGCAGGCATCCAGTAACTATGCGCAATGCGTCGTTCAAGACACTGTCGATGAGACGAGTGTGAGCACTGCGACACCAGACTGGCGCACAGTACTCAGCTGTTGAGTAGACTAGAGACAAGGTGGCTATGCGTAGTGTTTTAGCACCAGCACCCCATCCCGAGCCCACGAGTCGCCTCAGCAGTGTGACGCGCGATGATAGTTTTTTGCGCAATGCCACTAAGTGGTGACGAAACGTGAGCGATCTGTCCAGTTTTACCCCAAGATAAGTAGGGTTGGACAGAACGGTAAAAGTCTACTATTGTTGTAGATCTTTAGCTCACGCTTGGCCTCTCGGTTATTTAAATGAAAGGCTGCCGTCACCGTCTCAGTGCGACTGAGCTTCAACCTCCAAGTCTGGATATACGCTGACAGTGTGGACATGTCTTGACTTAGAGTCCCCTCCAAGTCCTTCCAGTTTCCAGAAGAGTGCAACAATGCTAAATCATCAGCATAAGCAAACTTTCTGGAAATCATGGAAGGAAGATCGTACATATAGATGTTAAATAGGAGGGGAGCCAAGACCGATCCCTGAGGAACGCCGTTTTTAAGACGGCGTAGCCTGCTTTGCTTGCTGTCACCGGTGGTAAGGGTGAAACTTCGATTTCGGACAAGCTCCATGATCATTTTGAGCATGTGCTTATCCGGAAGTAGTCTCAGCAGCTTGCAGGTAAGGCCACGGTGTCAGACAGTGTCTAAGCAGCTGTCAGATCGATAAATACGGCACCGGCCTTCTTTTTAGCCTCGAAAGAATCCTCGATGTTCTGGGTTAACAGAACAACTTGATCTACAATTGACTTCCCGCGTCGGAACCCAGCCTGCTCTTTAGGGAGCAGTGGATCGATTAATGGCTCAACGCGGGCATAGATAAGCCTCTCGAGGATCTTGTAGGGGACACAGAGCAGAGATATCGATCGATAACTCTTTGGGTCCCCCACGGGCTTTCCTGGTTTTGGGATCGCGACCACAAGCGCTCTTCTCCAGATCTTGGGAATTTTGAGTCGGCGCAAACAGGAAGAAATGAACTCATGTAACCAGGACTTCAAAGCAGCTCCGGCATGGAGTATAAGCTCGGGGCAGATGGAATCAGGTCCCGGAGCTTTATCTGGTTTTAAGTGTTGAAGGGCAGCAGTAAATTCTCTCTGTGAAAAATTGTCAGAGATATTTACTGCGTCTGGTGTTGTGGCCCTCCAAAGGTCAAACACTTCTTGAGAGACAAGTCGAGATGACTTGCGGTCAACAGCCTCGTATTTCCCATTTCTAACCAGCTGAGATGCAATAGCATCGGCTGAAACGGGACAGTGACGAGGAGAGTGTCGTGACCTACCAGTAAGGTTGTTCAAAATACTCCACGCTTTTCGACTAGAGTGTGAGAAGTCAATGCTCCGAACTGCTTCGGACCATCGATCCCTCTGCTTTCTGTCAAGCTTGGAAAGCAGAGCTGTAGCAGCTAAGCTTGAGTCATCTCCCTGAGGAGACTGCAGAAAGGTTTTATAGAGGGATTCACACTCTGCATCTTAACACGGAATATAGTTATTTCGATACCCGCGTGGGATAGTCTTTTTGGCTGCATTCTTAAGGGTGTTACAGAAGTCCTGGTAAGCCGCATCCACATCAAGTGAATCAGGCGGCAACAAAGTCTTTGCGAATTTATTCGTCAAAGCAATGTAGTGACTCCATTTGGCCTTGCGGAAGTTCCATCGCTTAACAGGCATGCTTGGCACTGCCATAGCAAACATTGGTGGTGTAATAAGCGAAGGTCGATGTTGTGACCTGGGAAACTTCTCAAGGACACGTCTATCCGGTAAGCGACTGTTTGGACCTACGCTAACAAAAGCTAGATCTGGATTGGTACCAGTGTTCCAGCGGTCGGAATAAAAACTGGCAGCGTCCTTGGCATTATATAGGAGGGCAAGACAATTAATATTTGCCCAGCCAGCCAAGCACTCACCGTCTGGACTGTTGTCGTCGTAACCCCAGTCAGCATGACGACAGTTAAAATCGCCAGCGTACAGACAGGGGTGAGGAAACACTGGGAGGTCCAGGGTTCGCAATCGCGTTGGCGGTGGTTTGTAAACGTTGACTATTTTATAGCCATCAACGTGCACACACACAGCCACTCGATCTCCGATGTCGGTGGAGATTGATCCAAAAGCGTGTATCTCAGTCGCTCGTGGACAAACGTGGCAAGGCCATGCTTCCTGCTTAAAGAAGACCCAGCTAGTTGGTAGTGTGGTAGCACCAACTTCTCTGCATCAGTGCAGTGGGTCTCCTGCAGTAGGATGACGAGTGCCTCAGACTGCATAGCGAGGTGATAAAGAACGTTCATCTTGCTTGCAGTGAGGCCTTCGATGTTCAGCCGAAGAATAGTGGGTCTTCGGAACTTGTTGGCAATGTGCCCTGAAAAGGGCAGTTTTATCCTAACATTGCCCCGTCCTAAAAAGGATGTTTGCCGACTAGCAGACCCACACTAAACATCGGAATGGGTAAATACCCTTCCGTTTCGGTAGGTTCGGTTTCGGTCTGTCATTTAAACAGCAATGAACAGACTTACTCGCGACCCAGGCTGCGAGAAAGCACCTACCATCTGAGCCACCATAACAGGTGGTTACGAAAGACCATTAAGATCATCAAGGTCAGCTACCACCCATTGGCGTAGCAGCCACTTGGCGATTCTGGCTCTGCGCCAGGGGTGGCAGGCTGCAAGGGGGCGGCAAAATGAGGCTGCACAGTGCACACAGCAAGCAAAAATAAAAAAATATAAAAAGTAAAACAAGAAAATGATTTGCAAAGAGGCAGCTAGCACACCTTAAAAAAACTTAAGGATAGAACAACAGATGAAAAGATTGAGTTGCTTCTTGCTTGATGTTGGATAGCTGTACTCCGTCTGTTGTTCAATTCTTAGTAACATTTATTACGTCATAAATCTGTTGTTATAACCACGATTCATTTTCTCTATCTCAGCAGTAGTTTCTGTAGTCAGACCTCGTGTGCAGTAGGCTAAAGCTGAGATACATGGTGTATTTATACCAGTGTTAATTTAGACTCGAAAATGAAATGTGTCAAAGAGAGTGGAGCTTTTTTTAGAAAGAAGAAGAAAGCAAAAGAAACAGAATTAAAAAAGCATGAGGGAGCTATGCTAAAATTTGTAACCTCCTCTGGTTCAAATGTTTCTTTAACAATACCAGAGAACGATTCAAATAAAAACTCAGATAATAACTTTGAGCTCCAGAAATATACTAAAGAGATCAGCTCATCAACAAAAACGCAAGAAACAGGGTCTATTCAAAGTAACACCAATGAAATCAATTATCCAGTACCAGTTGCATATGGAAACGAAGGTGAAAATAACGACGAAGCAGTTGCGGTAGTCAACAATTTGCCCAATGATGTTGCCTCGTGGCCTGAAGTTATAGATCACCAATTGAGAGTTGAGCTAGTCAAAGTAGGACCAGAAAAGTATCAAAACAAGGAAGGCCCATTTGCTTCCATAACAGAACAATTAAAGTTGGAGATAGCACTAAGCTTGAGCGAAGAAGTGTTTCCAAACAATAGTTCTATAAAATACTCAAAAACGGTGACAGATTTTTAAGAAGATGGTTATATTAGAAAAATGAATCTGGATTGTATTGCTTTTGTTGTAAGTTGTTCCACTTTACTGGCAATGCTTTATTTGTCACAAAACTTTCAATAATTTTTAGCATTTAAATCCACGCATATTTGAGCATGAGAATTCCGAAATACATAAAGAATGCATAGAAAAATGAAAAGATCTTGCAATGAGACTACAATTGCAACAAACAATTGACAAGAACATGCAGAAACATATTGGAAAGCTATTTTAGAAAGCGTTGTTGATGTGATATTATTTCAAAGTAAGCAAAACCTTCCTTTTCGAGGACATCGTGAAGCTTTTGAATCCAACAACCAAGGGAATTTTTTAGAGACCATGAAGCAACTGGCAAAATATAGTCCCGTACTCAGCAAACACCTTTTGATATTCGTATTTTTAAGAAGATGACCACTACTTATCTTTCTCCCACTATTCAAAACGAACTTGTTTTGCTTCTCAGTAAAAAGGTCAAAAACATCATTCTTCAAGAAGTGCGTGAAGCTAAATATTTTGCGATTATGTGCGACAGTACTCTGGACATGTCACATACTGATCAAATGACTCTTATCGTCAGATATGTAACAATCAAAAACAGTATTGCCCAAGTGAAAGAATGGTTTTTGAATTTCTTTCCGTTGAGCGGAAAAACGGCAGCTGAAATTTCTAAATCTATTCTAGATGAACTTGAACTAAACAACTTAGATGTGATGATGTGTAGGGGACAAGGCTACGACAACAAATCTACTATGTCGGGAATTCATGCTGGAGTTCAGCAAACAATCAAAAACATAAATCCAAAAGAACTATTCGCACCGTGTAGAAATCACACCGAATCTTGCAGATGTTCATGCCATCGGATCGTCGCAATTAAGCAAAAAAATTTTTGCTGTTTTAGAAAGATTGTATGCTTTTGTTGCTGCCTCTCCTCATAGATGGGATGTCCTTCTAAAGCATGCGCCAATCGCGCTGAAGCGAATGATTGATACACGATGGAGCGCTCATCACGCTGCTGTCAAGGCCCTTCACGCGGGTTTTGATAGGATAATGGATGCTCTAGAGCAATGGTTTTTAACCTTTTTCGTACCATGGTCCATTTTTCAACCTAAGGTAACTTAACGACCCACTTCGGTCAAAAAAATTAAATTCCCGTCTCAAAATCATAGTGTTTTCTAAAAAAAAAGGTCTTCACATGGTTGACCGGACAGGACGCCGGGAAAATGCCTAAAAACGGGACGAATGGTAAACCTAATTATAAGTATTGCTTTCGTTTTGATTTATGCTCTGTGGTCCACTACTAGGCCATAGCCCATACGTTGAAAACCTCTGCTCTAGAGAAACTATGTAATTCAAACGAAAATCTGAATACACGAGGTGACGCTCATAGCATCTGAGAAGCGATTCAAAATTTTTCTTTCCTTTTCCTTTTTATATTTTTGGAAAGTAATCCTGCGAGAATCTCATGATACTAAAACTTACTTGCAGCAAAAAGGACTGGTGTTAGCGCAACGCTCTAACAAGATGAAAGCTATATTATAATATTATAATATTATATATTATATTACGAGTATAATAAAAAAACACCAAAAATTTTTAACAGTTTTTTTAAAAAAATTACAGAATTCACTCTTATAATACAAGACAAGTATCTCACTCTACGTTTTTTTTACCGAGAATGTCAAAAACATGTACTCAAAACTCAATTTCGTACAAAGGTACAAAGATTTGGTCAAAACTAAAACCAGAGTTGAAAACTTACATTGGAATGCATTTAAAAAACAATTGAAAAAAAGTTTTATTGATCAATATTAAGTTTTCAAATTTCTATTATCTCCCAACATTTTAGCATATGTTATGTAATTGAATAGATTACTTTGTTTTGTAAATCATATTAAATATAAATAGTCTTTTGCTATACCTACAATGTGACCCCAGTTTTGTACTTTTACATAAATAAAAATAAAAAATGCTTTGGCGTAACTTGATGTTAATATGCATAATCAAGTGAGATTGAAATTTTTTTTTTCGCTGTTGTTTTATAAACTTTTGTTTAGTCAAAAATTTCTTCTTTTTATTTTTGCTGTTATTTTTTTTCTATTAATCCCACTAACACAATTGTTATTGGTAATTGTAATTTACTTGGGAAGCATCTTGACTAGTAAACCTTAGGGTTGTTCGGTGCTTCCTTGCCCTTTTTTTTTTGCATTATATTTCTTTGTTATTGTTTTATATGGTTTTGGGCAAAATAAATTTTGTGTGTCTGTCTGTCTGTTTGTTAACTTTTTAATGGAAAAACGAGATAATCTGGTTAAAGGTTCTGTGGATGCAGCGATCAAAAAATGCACAGAGCTAGAGATTCCAGTTGAAGATCGGAGAGTTCGCAGAAAAAAAGAATGCCTGGCGAACACGCAGAAGATGCTAGCCTTAGTGTTGTTGAAGAAGTAAGACGATGCATGTTTCAAGCTTTGGACAGATTTAAAGTTGAAGCTGAAACTAGGTTTACCAGCATAGGCCAATTGAATGATATGTTTGGATTTTTGAACCCTCACGCGCTGCTGCAAAGTGAAAGTCACAAAGGTTTTACCAACGCTTTCAAAAGCACTTATGACGACGAGGTGGACTTTTCGGAGTTAGCTGTGGAAATTGACAGATTTAAGAGGCTGGTGCGAAGCAGTGAAACCACGTTTGACCGTAATGCAACAGCGCTTGATGTTTTACAGTAGTTAGCAAAATCATGCCTACTTGATTCGACACCATATTTATGCTTGTGTCTAAAACTTTATCTGATCATTGGTGTTTCAATTGTGAGCTGTGAGAGGAGTTTCTCAATATTTTTATTGATTTTTATTGAAAAGATTGCTTGAACGTGAAACTATTTTAAAATTTGCTGCAGTTTACTCAGGGCGGCATTTTCAACAAAACCCAGGGGCGGCAACGTATGCTCCTACGCCACTGCTACCACCCATAAGGTGAAATAAAAATTGTCGTAATTGTCTGATAACAAGAATTGGAAAAATAAGTATAGATATAAAAAACACTGATGAACGCACCAAATATTTTCATAATCTTAACGAAACGAAGCATATCATAAATGTTTCAACTCAAGAAAACAACCACTAACTAAAAAAAAAAAAATTAAAAGAACAATTACCAATACCAGTATATACTCAACAATACAATTATAAAGCACCCTGAAAAAAAACTCTTAATTATTGTAATAAATTAATGCTTTTTATTTTTTGTGTGTCACTGACATAGTTGCAATGAGAAATAATTTGTATAGGGTGTTCACGATTTTGGAAAAAGCAATTGATTTGTCTTTTGTGTGCGTTTTATTTCATCATATTCTTTGCTTATCACAAATTTAAACCATAGGGTGGACGACGGACCCTTGTTGACCTCCGAATTGGTGATGGGGCGTATCCGAGACAAGATTTTCCTTTGTTGATACGGGTATGTCACTTTCGGTTTCCGTATTCTTTAAACTTTCTTTAGAAAATCTGCATTGTGCATTCTAAAAATGAGGTTCGACTATTTTACGGCATCTCTTTTCGAGGCACTTTGCATAAACCTTTCAAGGAAGACTTAATAAAGAAATGGCCCTGTAGTTAGTGCATTTCTTCTTGTATTCTTCCTTGTTCTCCTCATTGTTTCCTTTTCTTTTTCTTGTCTCCTTAATAGGTATCGACACACTGGTCTGCTATTGCTTCGGTTGCTCACCAGTTTTGCAAGCTACTTGGCACACATGAATCAGCCAACAAACCCCAAAGTTGTTCATGGCCTTTAATATTTCGGGTCAAATATCATCTTCACCTGGGCCAATTGCCAGCTTTCGAAAATCAATACGTTAAAGTATTTAGAAAATCAATATGTTAAGATTTAATTGCTGTGTTCACCTCTGCTTTGGTTAGATAAATTTCTTCACCAATTTATTCCTCGGATTTGTCCAAATGTTGGACTGTTACCGGATTTAAGAGCTCACAAAAGTATTCTATCCAATGATTTAGGATGCCCTTTTGATGTTTTAGAAGCACACCATTAGTATTCTCAATAAAGGTGGCAACTGGTGTTCATTTGCCACACAAACAATGTATGATTTGCCAAAATACTTTGTTTGCTGATCTGTAGTCTATATCCAACTTTTCTCCAAATTCTTCCCATGACTTTTCTTTAGATTGTTTGACAATAGCGGCAGCAGTCTTACATGCTGCAGAGTACAACAATCAGTTCAGTTCAGTTCAGTTCAGTTTTCTTTTATTTCTGCACCGCCACATGAACAAAATAACAAAATGTTGAAAAGTTTGTGTGTTGTTAAAGACGGGGTTAGAAAAAGGAAGAAGCAACAAAACGAGTTGACGTTGTGTCTTGCTAATTAGCGATGAAAGGTGTGACTTGTTGTTTAATATAGAAGCTGCTCAGATGATTTGTTTGTTGACCAAGCTTTAAGTGCAGTTTTCTTTGCACGGATAGTTTCTTTAACTTCTTGGTTCCACCAAGCAGTTCTTTTCTCACTACCTATTTGACCTCCCACACATTTGCAACCACAGCTAGCAGCTGCAGATGTAATGACTGCAGATTTAAATAATTCCCACTCAGTTTCAACGTCTTTAGTGTAGTCAGGGAGTTCTCTGAACAGGGAAGCAATTTTGCATGCAAAAGTGTGTCTCACCTTTTTATCGGCTAGTAACTCCCACTTTATTTTGCATGCTTTTTGTGCTCTGAATTGTTTTTTGTTCTCGGATGGTTTAGGTCTCCTAGAATGCAGACGACTAGGTGATGTTCATGTTAAAAGAGGTTTATGTTCATGTTAAAAGAGGAGCTAAGTTTAGCTCAACCACAGAAGAAAACAAGTCTGCTGAGACAATACAGATATCAATGATAGGGTGCTGTTCTACCGAATTTCTGTACCAGGTGTACTTGTGAATCTCTTTGTGCCAAAAAAGTATATATTCATCATGCACAATCCATTGGTGGCACAGAACTGTAGCAAACATTTTCCATTTCTTCTTTTCATCCGATAACACCCTTCCATGTCTTTTCGTCAACCCACATGTGCATTGAAATTACCCAGTAGGACAATTGACTCTACAGATGTTGCTTTCTGTAAAGCAACACTTACTTCAACTAAGAAAGGCTGGTACTGTGCTTCAGCATTTGGGCGTACACCTGCAAAATGCACAGTGACCACTCCTATAGCCTAAGCTTACCAGGACAAACTCTTCCTCCAAGTGGGATCCAATCAATGACACAGTGGGATAAGCGAGGGCTTCGAAAAATGCCTAACCCTGCCTGAGTAGACATGGCTGCATCTATACCTGAGTAGAAAAGCTTCCAGCCTTCATTCAACTCAATAGTATCAGAGCCATGACATTTGGTAGAGGAAATTCCAACAATATCAAGATGATACTGCTCTGCTTCTTAAGCCAGTTGCTGTTCTTTGCCATTGAATGATGTGACGTTGTAGTTGCCCATGTGCTGATCCCGATGTTTGGGACTAACTCGAGTAGAGATACTGTGCGCTGCTTCCATTTGCCTCCCCAAATGTGTAGCGAATGCATTGATGGGTTTCCAGTCATGGTCAGCTTGTGGGGGAGAATGTAGCTTACTTTTCAAGTGGCTCCTTTACTAAAGCCCGAACGCGGACCTTTTTATTCTGCGCGATGCCCAATGTAGTATGAATATTGTGATCCAGACTATTCATTATGGTACATTTGTTGGATTGCTTATGGTCTGTTTCGCATCTTCGACCTTTCCGCCATGGGTAGGCCTGAGAGGAGTTGAAAACTCCAGAGAGCATTGCTCTTAGGATCATAGAATACGCAAACCCCTCCACCATGCTAAAGTAGCAATCTATTGCAGAGGTGGTCCTTCAAACTGGATTCGAACCAGTGACCTGGATGTCTGACAGTTAGTTCTCAACAGTACATTTTTATTTGTATTTATTTTTTTAACTTGCAAGAAAACATTGGGAGGCATTATACTAAGAGCAACTATCTTGCACTTTATCTTAACCTGCTTTTGAAGATGCCCAAATATGCGTGTAGAGTTGAAACTTTTTATTTTCTTAGTTTTATTTATAGATATTATCTGTAGCTTGAAATTTAAAGTAGAGAAATTTAACACTGCTTGCTGGGATGCTAAGCCAAATAAAGCCCTTAAAGTGTCGTTCTCCCTGGTATAACAAAATGATGCAGTAGGTTTTGAATTGCTTAATCTGAAATATAAAGGGCCTACTTTGGTGAGAACAACAGTGAATATTGCTTGAACAAAAAACTTAAAAAGGAGGAAATTTTTGGATTTATGATGTTGTGGTGCAGTGCAGTGTAGTGTGAACTTTTTATAACAATTTTGCAGTACAAGACAGTGCAGTGTCACAAATAAAAAATGCATGTGGGCTGAGGACACAAAATTTTGTATCCAAAACATCACTATTACAGTTACTTGAAGAAAATCAAAAGTCATAAAATGGTTAATGTGCAATCAATCAATCAATCAATCAATCAATCAATCAATTTTATTTAGTGCAATAAATACGTGACAATTGAAAAGAAATACATATCAAATAATGATGCACAAGGAGATAGTGGAAATGACCATACGGTCTTCTATGTCCAAAGCCACCTTAATTTTTGAAAATAACAATATAGTATGTACTGAAATAGTAGAAACAAATAAAGCCAAAATAAAATAATATGCAATGAAAATATTAAGAATAGCAATGAAAAAAAAAACAAAACAAAAAATACAATGAGCATATTAACAATAACAATATCAAGAAGACGAAAAAAGTAGTCATACTATTACTTGAGATAGCAAAACAAATAAAGCCAAAATAATAATAATATACAATGAAAACATTAACATTAACAGCATAAACAAAAAAACAATAATACAGTATTGAACAAAAACACAATATTAGACAAGGACATATTGGAAAACAAAAACACAATATTAGACAGACATATGTAAAAGTGGACTTTAAGCAGAGGTCAATCAGTTACTAGCAAGAAACAAGCAGCAAAGTGGTGTAAATAAATTGATCAGGCAAAATTATATTGAAGATAAGCTTTAACAATATGAGAACATTTCTTTTACAGGTATATAAAATAGCACATCAAGTAGGTTTAGTGAGGCTACATAGATTATGTAATAGACTATACAATAAATCAAATCATTGAGTATAGTTCAAGTTGATATATAGTTTGATAATAAATAAAGTTTAACTGTTGTTTGAATTTTGGAAAAGAGTACATTTGATATCATTTGGTAAATCTAGCCAAATGGTTGATCCAATATATTCCAATGATTTCTTACAATTTTCAGTTTTTTTTCTTTGTAAAGAATAATTGTTTTTTGAAAATCTGGTATTATACTTGTGAATTTGGTTTATTGGTTTTAAATTATGCATGTAGTTAAAGTCGGGAATATTTCTTAGTTTGAATATAAATTTTGCAATTTCAAACTTACAAAGATCTTCAATTTTGAGAATATTTAAAGAATAAAAAAGAGGTGATAAAAGAGTTTGTCTTTTAGCAAACATCGTTATTCTTATTGCTCGCTTGTGCAATATTTTCAAAGGAGCAAGAGTGCTAGTAGATGCAAGTCCCCAAGAAGATATGCAGTATTGTAAATATGAATGGATAAGGTTATAATAAACAGTTTTTAGAGTTGCTAGGTCTACGTAATTTCTAAGTTTTAGTAATGCCCAGCACCCTTTGCAAAGCTTAGAGCATAAGTGCTGGATATGCTCCTGCCAAGTTAAACTTTTGTCAAACACAATACCTAAATATTTTATTTGTTTTGCTGGCTCAAGTTTGTTATTTCCAATAGTTATAATACACTTGTCAAAATTTTGTTTTTTTTTGGAAATAAGCATAAATTGAGATTTTTTGTAATTAATTGTTAATTTGTTCAATTTCATCCAATTATCAATTTTTTCTAATTCTATATTAGTTGCACTGGTTAAAGTATTGATTGTTGTATTAGTTGCAGTTAAAACAGTGTCACCAGCAAATAGTTTTGTGTTTAAATTTGATACTAGTGTAAATCATTTATATACAGTAAGAATAAGAGTGGTTTGAGTGTGGAACCTTGTGGTACTCCACAAGTTATTGATGCAAGATTTGATGTTGTCCCAACCACAGAGGTGAATTGGAGCCTATTGTCTAAATAACTCTTGATCAGTTGTTGGGGTAAGCCATGAATACCATAATGATTAAGTTTTTGTATTAATATTTTATGATCAAGTGTATCAAATGCTTTACTGAGATTAAGAAAAATGCAGCATGTTATTTGTTTTTGATCAATATTTTGTACCAATTCATCATATAGTTTTCTCACAGCTTGGCTAGTGGAGCAGTTTTGTTTGAATCCAAATTGATTAGGTGCAAGTATATTGTATTTAATAAGGTAAGAGTATAATTGCTCATAGATACATTTTTCAAAGATTTTTGAAAATGGGCTGAGAAGAGATATAGGTCTATAATTACATTTTTCTTTTGGTCCATTCATAAATATTGGTACAACTTGTGCAATTTTCAAAATACTTGGAAATGTTCCTTCAATTATGCACTGATTATGTAGTTTTGCTAATAAAGGTGCAATAATATTCATGGACATTTTAATATACTTTATAGGTATTTTACAAGGTCCTGAACTTTTTACAGGATTCAAATTATTTATATGTTTTACATTATCATACATGGTTATTGGATTAAGAAAAAAAGAAGTCATTTTATTTGAAATATATGAATTACAAGAATAATTACAGTTATTGGATGGTTTGTCAATTTTGCTAGCTAATTTGGAACCAATAGTTGAAAAATAAGTATTAAATGTATTTGCCTTTTTGACAGGATCAGTAATTGTTTTGTTTTCATCATTCACAATCTCTTCGATTGATTCTTGTTGCTTGTTTTTAAATATAGTGATGTCATTAATGGTTTTCCATAACAATTTTAAGTTGTGTTTAGAATCAGTTAAAATTTTCTGAAAATAATTTTTTTTTGATTGTTCCTTAATGTGACTAAGTTTGTTTCTATAATTTTTGTATTGTTTGATATCTTCAGGCTTTCCATTTAAACTTAGTTGAAATAATTTATTTTTTATTTTACTTGATATTATTATACCTTTAGTAAGCCATTGTTTTTGCATGATTATTTTCTCTTTTTTGGTTTGTTTCCTCATGGGAGCATGAGTATTTAATATATTTTCAAACTTTGAGATGAAGTTGTTAAAGTGGTTGTCTACTGAACCTTCTTCACAACTTAAATTTCTTAATGCTTCCTCTAAGTCATTTAAAATTTTTCAGAGTTAAAATTTTTTGTATCATGTATATGAATTGTGCATACATTTTTAGGTGTATTTTTAATAGTGTGTAATAAAGTTAGAATAGGTAAATGATCAGACAAGTCATTAATAAGAATATGTGTGGTGTTTTGTGAAGGATATTGTTAGTGTATATGTGATCAATAAGTGTTGAAGAAGTATTAGATATACATGTTGGAAATTTAACTAATGAAAGACAACCCAAACTAAATAACATGTCAGAGTAATTTTTAAAGTTATTGTTTGTTTCATTTTGAAGTAGGTCTATGTTTGTGTCCCCAGAAATATAGTAAGTTATTTTTTGTTTGTTTAATATTGTCAAAGAATTTTCCAAAGACTCTGAAAATTGCACAAGATTACTTTTAGGATGTTGATATAGTACACTAAAAACTTCTGTTGAGTGATTCATATTAATTTTAATCCACATCTCTTCACAGCCAAAATAGTTTAGATTATATTCATCTGTTACAGTATAATTAATGTGATTTTTTATAAACATTCCTACTCCACCAGCTTTAGTAGATGAATTGTTTTGTATAAAATTATATTCATTAAGATAAAAATTGAATTTAGTTTGTAATTTAGTTTCAAAAGTAGCAATTATGTCTGGCAGTTTACTAAATTCAACCAACAACTCCTCAAGTCTTTCTAACTTTTTATTAATACTTTGAATGTTAATATGTAATAAAAAAAATCATTGGATTGAGCATATTTATTCTGAAAATCATTTACTGTGATGTAAGAATTATCTGTGTCAATAAGTCCCATATTTAGAGGTAATTGTTTACTGGTTGTTAATACTTGAGTTATGATTTGATGAGACATTTTTTATCAACTAGATTTACAATAAATAAAAATTAAATTTATACAATACTTAAACAATTTTATTGAGATCTTCTTCATTGTTGATTTCAATTTTTTGATCTGTTTTGGTTTTTCTAAGATAAATTTGTCCATTGTTGGTCCATATATATTGATAATTTTGTTCAACTTTTCTTTTGTAAGATCTTGCAAATAGGTTTCTTTTTCTTTGTGTTAAATTTTTATTGATGTAAATAGTTGTAACACCACTAATATTATAATCTTTTTTGCCATGCAAGTTTCTTCTGTTACTAAATATTATATTTCTTTTATCTCTGTTTGAGAATTTTACAATTATTGCCGGATGTTTTCCATTCATTGCAGGAATTCTATGAGAAGTGGAGATATCTTTGTCCAAAAGTCTAACATTTAATTTTTGAGCAACCTCCTTGATTATTTCATTAGTGTTTTCATTGGGTGATACCGGAATTTCATGAATTTCTAGATTGTCTCTTCTCCCATATCGCTCTAATTCATCTCTAAGTATTGTTTCCTCAATTTTGCTTTCCAATTCAATCACTTTTTTCTTTGTATTCTGGAATTTAGTATCAATATTTAAGCTGTTTATTTCCTCTACATTAGTTTTCAACTCTTCAAATTTTTTGTTTAGAAATGTTTGGCTTGCTTTTATTTCTTTTACTTCCTTTTCTTGTTTTTAGTTGATTAAATATTTTTTCCATATTTTCATTAATTCTTTGTTCTTTTTGGTCTATAATTTTTTGATTATAACCTTTTAAATTATTTTCCATTTCTTTCACGTGATTAATTATTTCTTTGGAAATTGTCATTTTTTCAAAAATTGTAAATTACACTTATTCAAAATTTAATCAAACAATAACTTTAACAAATTACCTTATTCAAATAGAATGCATGCATAGAGTGCATGCTATACAAATATAAAAAACATTTATTATTAAGCAAGTTAATTTTTTGTAGTTAATTAATGGTGAAGAAGACTTTTAATTTATTCTGAAAAAAATGTCTTTAAGCAGCACAAATTTTACCTTGAATTTTGTTTTAATAACTTTGGTTTTTGAAAAGTTGTTTTAATAACTGAATAAAATTTTTTGGTGAGTTATAAAATCTTTTGTTGATCTAATTATTTATAATTTATAATTACATTATCTGTTAATAAAATATGTAACATTACATACAGGGTGTCAAGAAAGTTCCCGATCCTAAACAAAATTATATAGGGCTAATGACAGAAGGTTAAATCAACAAAAGGTTTATTGTGGTGATAGAACAAAGCTCTATGAACATAAAAAAATCTGGTTTATTAAAAATGACCCCCATCTGTATCAATAACACGTTGGAGCCTCTGTTGGAAATTCTGACAAGCAGCACGAAGGGCATCTTGAGGAATTTTCTCCCATGCTCGTTTCAGGGAAGCTCGAAGATCCTCCAGATTGTTATGGGGTGAAGAACAGGCTTCTTTTTCCAGAATACCCCACACACAGAAATCCATAGGATTGAGATCGGGCAAAGATGGTGGCCACAAATCTTTGGTCCAGAATGAAGGAAAGTGCTCTTCGCACCACTTCTGTGTCTTCTTTGATGTGTGAGAAGGCGCGCCGTCTTGTTGGAAGGTGAAGGACTTATTTTTGAACTTTTTCTTCATCGATGCGAGGGCAGGGGTTAAAATATCATTGACATACGAATCTGTATTCACTTTGACCCCCTCTTTAACAAAAATGAGGGGAGATTTCCAAGATTTGGAGATTGCACCCCATACCATCACAGATGAGGGTTTCTGTCGGCGTGAAATGAATTGAAGATGATCAGGGAGGTCCTTGGGCGACTTTCCGAGAATCCTGTCATTCTGGGTGTTGAACTTCGCCTCCACCGAGAAGAGTTTTTCGTCTGAAAAAACGATTTTGCCTTTCTCCATGCCTCCCTTCAGACGGTTCAGCAGAATTTTGGCCCTCTCCTTTCTTTTTCACTTCTGGAGGTCAGTTAGGAGTTGTCTTGTCCTGATTTTGTACGGGGACATTTTGAGATCCTGTTCAACAATTGTTCTGACAGACTCATGGCTGATATTCATGTCTTTAGCCGTTTTCCTCAAGGATCGTTTGGGGTTCCTCCGAATTCTCTCCCTGAGGGCCTTGATCTTCGCTGGAGTGCGAGTGGATCGAGGTTGTCCACTCCTATCCCGATCCTCCATGGTTCCAAGTTCTTGGAAGCGCAAGATTGTATCGCGAACAGTCGATTTTGGTGCTTTTAGCAACTTCATAATTTTAGAATTTGAATGTCCCGCACGATGAAGTTGAATGATTGCAGCTCTTTTACTCATTTTATTATTATTTTAGCCAAAAAAATTTGAAAAGTGTATCTGAAACATTGAAAAGGAGGATTAAGTGGAAAAATGACGTACAGAACTTATCATAATTCATTGAAGTTTTTGAATTACATTAAATTTAAAAATCGATCGGGAACTTTCTTGACACCCTGTACATATTTTATTAACAGATAATGTAATTATAATTATATTATATTAACAGATAATGTAATTATAATATTACATAGATATTACATAGATACTTATGAGCTAGCTAATCAATTTGCATTTCATTATTAAGATGCATCAAAGGCAGAGTTTTAAAAATTCTAATTTTGATAAAACGTGTTGTTTCTCTAAGGTTACCAAGTCCAGCTACTCTTCTTTGATAGTAAGATCAGATAAAACATACCGAGCAAATATGGCTAGTTGTGCATTATTTTGTGTATATGTTGTGGATTATCAAGAGCCAAACTAAACACAAGGATACTTTTTCAGTTACTTTGCATTGTAACTGCAGCATTTGCACTTATCTGGAAAATTCGTTTGTGTAGTTTGATCCGAATTTTGTATTTGTGCTATTAATCGCTGAAGTTTTTTGTTGTTGGGATCCAAGACTGAAGCAACTTAAGTTATATTCTTCTTTACGAATTGACAGTCAGAGTATGGGTGTTTAGAACGAGCAATATTCCAAGGCATAACTAAAGAAGTTTCAGTTGCTGCATCCGATTTCCCGCTGAATACTTCTATAAACTAGTGTTTACTTGTTAGTGCAGATTTTAACTCAGCTAACCTGTTTTTTTCTGATTTAGGTGGTTGTTTGAAAAGTTTTTGTGATTCGTTTCGTAATGACGTTTCACATTACTGCATTTATTTTGACCAAATAATTTATGGCAGATTAAACACAATGATTTATTGTTCTGAACAGTAAATGCATAATCTACCTCCAATATTAAATTAAAAACTCTGTTTTTATCTCACTCTGTTTCGCAGTACATGTAGGTATGCTTGGTACTTCAGTTAGTTAACTGACTGTTTGAAATCATGTAGACCGTAAACTATCAGCTAATTGATAAAACTGTTCTTAAAATCGAATAAGTGTGAACGAAATTCCAATTTCTTATTCATCTTACAATGCTTAACGCCCACAGCAAAATCTAAAAGAAGCGAGCACGATTTTTTGTTTTTTTTATTCCAATGTTACCTGCATGTCTCGGCGGGCGAAAAATAAAAGAAAAAAAGATAGCGCTCGCTTCGCTCAAATTTTCGCTGTACTGTAAATGGTTCTTAATAATAAACGAATGAATGCTTTATTTCCACGCTATAACACAACTTAACGCCTAATTAGAAATCTTTGTTTGACCTAAATTCAACGGTTAATAACAATTGTACACTGTTCAGTTCAGCTAGAAGAGCCGCAAACGAAAGGTAGGCGAGCCGCAGTTTGCCCACCTTTGTACTAGATTATAAAGATTTTAATGATATGCCTCGTATCAACAACAGCAAAATTTATAATCAACGATATAATTGATAAATTGATATACGTTGTTTTTGCAGTAAATTGTTACGCTTTAAAAAACAGATCATGTAACCTTGTTGCTTCAATTTTTTTGTTTTTTTTGCAACACTTTATAACAGTGCTTCTTAACCTTTTCTGATTTTATTCATCCCTCGCATCAAGTTTCGAATTTCATTCACGTATGATATGACAAAATTATTCTAGACTGTATAACACCAAACAATGACTTATAATGTTTAAAATTCATATAACCTGTAAAGTTTACATAATTTTTGTACAAGATTAACTCGGGCTTAGTGCCACAATTACAAACCCACAAAAAAAGCTACGAAAGCACAAAACAGTCATCTGATTTTTGTACTAAGTAGGCCTAACAGTGCCTAAGTAGAAATTTCCATCAGGTTTGTTTTATTAACTTACAAACATCAATAAAACTAGAAAAAACAGTGAAAAACTCAATTTACTGCAGAAAGCTATTTAATGACAAGGTTGCTCCTGAACTTCCGTAATTAGTTTCTCAAATCGCGGATAGATTAATTCTTCCAACGCCGCTCTCATCAATGAATCAACACATTTCAGCGCATTTCGCTTTCTAGTTCTCAGTTCCACTAAGCATAAAAATCCCATTTCTGACAAATATGTGGTAAGCATTAGCACCAGTTGGTACAAGGCTTTTAAAGCTATCTTCTTATACTCAGAGGAATCAAGCAAGTTAACCCAATAATCCTCATAATATAGATATGTTCTGAAAAAATAATTTTTGTGAAAAGTCTTTTTGCAACTCCAACAGTGTTTCCATTATGTCTCCAAGATTTTCTTGCTTCAGATAATCTACAATGAATGGATTGATTATCAATATATCATTTTCCAAATCTTGATGCAGTTTTTGTGGAAAATATTTTTTTTAATTTTCACTTAGGAGCTGCAGATGGTCCAGTATTATAGTTTTTATTCGGTTTTCCAATTCTGGTGCTTCATTTTCCCAGTTGCAATCTTTTATATAGTTTCGCAAATGCGGAAAATTTGAGAAATTGCCTGTTTCAAAATGTTGCTTTGCCATCAGTGTATCTTCAATTTTATTGATTCAATTTTCCCCACAACATCGAAAATGTCTCCACTTTTACCTTAAAGGGACAAATTTAATTTATTCAAATGAATAAAGATTGATATCATTGTAACACAATTTAGATAACCAAACTTTATCTTTAAAAAGTACTGCACTTTCATCACTGGAGGATTTTAGAAATTCATGAAGCTCAAATCTCAGCAAAAAAAATCTTTGCAAAGCCTTTCCTTGTAATAGCCATCGAACTTCACTATGTAAAAGCAGAGTTTTATAATCTGCAGACATTTTATCGCAAAACTTGGAAAACAATCAACTTGCTTTTGCTTTAGAACGAATAGCATTAACAATCCTCACCACACCACTCATCAGTTTTTCAAACTCACTGACTTTATCAGAGGAATTTGCTCTCAATTTCTTGGAAGCCAACGCTTCACGATGTGAAATGCAGTGTAAAAACTTACAATCTGGAGATCTCTGTTTAATGAGTGCAGTACGTTACTACGCGCGGCTGCTTAATGAAGCGATACAAGATTAGAGAAATCTTATGGGATATCTGTAGCAAAAGTCGCTTGCTTTTCAGCTCTTTTGTGTAACATCACACCTTCTCCGGTGAAAAGGACCGTACACAACATCTGAAGTTCAAATTTGTACACAAATTAGAAAATAAACTAAATTTTAAAAATATAAAGTAAAATAAATTGAAGATTTTTTCACGTTGCTTTGTTCATGAAAATGGCAATCTTGTGCTGGTTCACCCATTATTCACCCTTGCAAAAATTTCATTCACTCGATTAAGAAACACTGCTATATAATAACATCAGCAAAAAGGTCTCAAGAAGATAATGTGATCTTAAAAAAAGCAATATCTCATAATTAATAAGAAATTTTGTGTACTTAACCATGAAATAAAAAGCTCTGCTTTTTTTTGAATATTTACACACTATTGTAAGGCTTACAACCTTGTAATTATCAATTTTTTCATCATCCAGTTTTTGAATGTAATATATTGTTTAATGAGTAATAAATTGTTGTTTATCTAGCTATGAATGACTTGTCTACTTTTCAAAAACCTACTGCATATAATGAATTAATCAAAAAGGTTAAAGATTTTATAGACATTGTTTTCACTTTAAAAGGTGCTAAAATTGTATTACTTACATCTGGTGGAACAGTGGTGCCTTTAGAAAAAAACACTGTACGCTTTTTAGATAATTTTAGCAGTGGTTCTCGAGGTGCTTTATCTGGTGAACAATTTTTACAACAAAATTATCACGTAATTTTTTTGCATCGTCAAGGTAGTTTGTGTCCTTTCTTGAGATGGTTTCCGAACGGTCTTGCTTTTATGGAATCTGTTGATCTTGATTTTGATTCACAGCTGGGAAAAATGTACATGTCTTTTAAAAATGATACTGTAGTTAAAAAAGCTATCAACAACTTCAAAAAATATAAAGAAAATATAGTTTCTATTCCTTTTACAACTGTTGATGATTATATGCATTTATTAAAAGGAATTTGTCTGCAGATGAAACCATTTGGTTCAAATGCCATGGTTTATTTAGCTGCAGCAGTATCTGATTTTTACATACCATATTCTAGTCTTCCTGATCATAAGATCCAATCAAGAGACGATGACTTTGTTTTAAATTTAAAGCCAGTCCCGAAATTAGTTAAAAATTTGGTTGAGAATTGGGTAAACAAGGCATTTGTTGTGACATTTAAACTTGAAACAAATGAAGACATATTATTAGAAAAGGCTTTTCGTGCCCTCGAAATTTATGGACACCATGTAGTTGTTGCAAATGAGTTACACACGCGAAAAGAAAAAGTGTTTTTGGTTTCTAAAAAAAGCTCAAAGCCTATTGAGCTAAGGAAAACAGATGTGGATCATATTGAAATTGAACAAAAGTTAATAAATTGCTTGTGCAAAATGCATGAACAAGAATTGGCAAAACCGGTTACAAATCTTTGATTATTAAATTTTATTGTTTTAAGATCAATTTTTTTCGTTGCTTGCGCTGTTGTTTAAAAATAGTAAATTTATGGGATTAAACAAAATGCATCGGAAACAATAGAAAATATTTTTTAAATTTGTCTTGATTTTTAATATTTAATATTTTTAATCTTTGAAAATATTTTTTTAATTTGTCTAATTGAAAGTTATCCATTATTTTGAAACAATAGCTTTTTTGATGAAAAAAAAGTTACTTTTTTGCTATGTGTTTTCAGACATTGCATCTGTTTCTAAATGCTTTGATAGTCTGCTTTGATCTTTATTTGATCGATTTGATCTTTATTGATCTTTATTTCGCACCCAAATTAGTTAGCACTTTCATGTGGTATTCACTTCTTGTGTCCAGCTGTTTTTATCAAAAAGCGCCTTCCTGGTTTTTGTATCTGACCAATCATCCCCTGACGAACGCGCGACTCAATTTATAACAAGATTGAGTTGTGTGTTTTGATGCTGCAGCGCGCAAATTGCTATGACAAATCTATGTAATAAACACTGTTTTCCCGCTACCTTTTAATTAATTTTAAATATTTGCTAACAAAGTAGATATTTCTACTTCGAATGTTTCAAATTCTACAAAATCAGGGGCCTGAGCAGAATCCTAATTAGGGGCCCCCAACAAATGGCGTTACAAAAATTCGATTACCACTTTAGCAATGCCATCTATAAAAATAGATAACCAAATATTGGAAAAGAATTGATGCTGATAAGAAACTTGAAATAACTCAAATCAGTGGCGGACGCAGAAATTTGTCATGGGTGGGAGTTTGCGCGACAAAAACACAATTGACGTAGCAGTTTAAATAAAATGAAGACTTTTTTTCTCCACAATTTTTTTCGAAACTATTATCTTGATTAGTCTATTGCTTTTCCGAATCTATTTATCTTGATTAGTCTATATTTTTCTTAATGACCTACATTACCTAATGAGGAGTGGCTTAAAACCCTCCCTCCCCATGCGTATTCCTATGACTCAAAGTTTTTTTTACGTACTTGAAAAAGTCTTGGACAGACTTGAACACAATTTGAGTTTTTTTTACAAAGAACAAGAATTCAACCGAAGTACTCAAATAAACAGTTGTTCACTTAAAATTGATTGTAATGTATGCTATTAGGCTATATACAGTATGCAGGGGTGGCATTCAAATTTTTTAAGAACAGGTTCTAAGAAACTGCAAACTTCAGATCGTATATATATATAGAAGTAAACAATTAAGTTGTTACCTAATGAAGTATTACAATAGATAAACTTTCTATTATGTTTTTTTAATTCATTTGTGCAAAGTGAATGCACTAATAGTCAGTACATAATAAACTATTTTTAAATAAATAAAATAAGCATTTTTTTAAAATAATGAATTACTTGCTGCAGACATTTAAAAAATTAAGAATATAACAAGAATACTTTTCTTTTTAATCATTTAATTGAAAACTATAAACAGTCTTTCATTGTGTCACTTCAAAAAATTTCCAAATTGCCACCTGTTTTGCATCATAGTCTTTAGGCTATTTTTTACCCTGTTGTAATCAGCACTGTGATTTTTTCTGAGCCATGTTTTCACTGAAGGAGTTGGATTCCATAAATCTAATGGAAGATCGATGAGATTTATTATCATTAAATTTGATACTTTTTTCACCAAGAGACTACCTCTTTTGTCTGTGTAAATAAGATTCATTAATGAAAACCCTCGTTGTGCTTCTGCCGAGCTGATTGCAATTGTGTTGATAATGTTTTTGGCTCTCTGCACACTCTACGGAATTAAAACATGTAAACTGCTATTAAGCACATTTTCTACAAAATCTGTGAAATTATAATACTCACTTCATGATGTAGAAATTCATTAAGTTTGCCAACTTTATTTTCTGCTGCAACCCACGGTACATCGGCTTCTTCCAAATTCCAGGTGTTTTAATCCAACAAGTTAAATAACTCAAGCACGTTTTCTTGCTCCGTGCTTATAGCTTTAACATGATCATCGACAACCAGTCGTTTTTTCATATTTTTTGTTATTGCATCTAGTAACATTTGACGAGGTAGGCTAACAAATCTGTGATTTTCAATAAATTGGACCTCTTTGAATGCATCAGAAACAACCCTTTCATCAATTTTTTTTTAATATCTTCCCATGTTATCCTTAAGTAATTCAAATGCTTTAATAGACCTCTTTATGAGGTTTTCTGCTCTGAACAAACCTGTGCCTCTTGCTTGGAGGGCATTACTGAGCAATGAAATTTCATGTAAAATATCAATCATTAAAGCTAGGTCCCTTAGAAAATTTTTGTTGCAAAGACGGGCAGCTATCACTGAAAATTTTGTTTTAGATGCGAAATATCTGTATAGGGCCGGGTATGTACACCACACAGCTAGAGCCGAACTTAAAGCCGCATGATGCCCATCTTGGGCCCAATACTCTAACAATTTTTAACATTTTTTACCCGAGTTCCTGAGAAATATTGAAGAGTTTCGCTTGATTTTTATTTGACTTGTGAAAAATTGTGTACATTTTGTCCATAAATATTTTAAAGTGGTTCACCTGCTTGATGTCATTCACAGAATCATCCAACACTAGCTGTAATCAATGATTAAGGCAATGCCAGATAACTATTTTAGGGAAATTTTCTTGAAGCCTTGTGCCTACTCCAGAATTACTGCCAAGCATGACACTTGCTCCATCTGAACAGAAACCAATTAAATTTTGTTTTAGATTTATCATTACTAAATCCAGCAGAATTTAAGCTATCTAACATGGTATTATAAATTTGTTCAACTCCCTGACTTTCTAACTCCAACAAGTCCAAAAAAATTGTTGGTGAAAAATCTTCATTTTTAATCTTTACAAAAAGTATAAGTAGGCTACAGACTTGCTAGAGATGATTGATGCTTCATCTATAATAATACATATTTTTTTATTTTGTTATCAGTGATTTTTGCAAATACTTCACTTTTTATTTCTTTGGCAATGTGATCAACTATTTTGACCGCAGTTTTACGAGAATAAAGTCCATCGTTCATGTCCACCCCATTTTTTATTTGTAGGTTAACCTCATCCTCAATATCGGAAAACGGCCGGTTTCGCTTTACAAAACTATACACTGTATTAAAAACCCTACATTGAATACGTCTACGATTGAATACGTTTCTAATTTAATGCATCCATGCATTTTGTAATCTGATCATTTGCACGATGTTGCAGTTGCTTTAAGCAAATACTATGTGTTTTTGAAGAAAAATGTTCTTTCATTTTTTTTCGAAGAGGTGCTTGCTGGACTGTTTTATCTTTTTCCGAAGCTGAAATGCTGCAGTTTTTCCGCTCTATAGTAACACATGATATCCCTTTTTTGTAAAGAATCTAGTTTTGCACAGTGATTACAGCCGAGCTTTTTATTACGAACAATTAACCGATCATATTTTTTCTAAAATAGTCATATTGTTCATTGCTCCAGCAGTCTGGAATAGTATCTGCCTTATCACAACATTGCAGGTCATTTGTTGCCGCAGCGCTTTCCGCATCTATGACGGCATTGCGTATGAACATTTTATTTTTAATTGACTGTTGTTCTGAAATTTCGATTGCAAAGATTTTTCTGCAAATCCAAGCTCAAGTAAACTTTGTTGCCTCTTCATTTTAGGCCTGAATCCTGGAATAAAAAAATTCAATAATATTCTGTCTAAAACAACCCAAAAACACAGTAGATTCACATTCAGTTTTTTACGTGTTATATAATGTATGTATAATTAACTAAACTACATCTACTGTAGATTCCTGATCTAAATCAGTGGATTTTTAAAAAATTTTGACATATTTCTAAGCCTTCTGCCCAGTTGACCGAAACTAGATCTACATATAAACATTATCAATAACTCAAGGATTGATTTAATATGATTTCATAATTGGACTTGACTTTGACCTTAGATTCACCGAGATCTAGGCGATTACCACTAGAATCCATAATTAGAAGATAATTTTTAGATTTAAGCCATTTTTGTATCAGATTATTGTTATGTTTTTCTCACTCTTAATTTTCATTTCTTTTGTTTATTTATAATTATATACCAGGGGCGTATTCTCCATGCATGCCAGAAATTTTATAAAAAAATAATTATACAAAAAAAATAAAAAATAATCTTGAAAAAATCCTCAAAATATAAAAATTTTGATGATATTATGTTGATTATTTTTTTGATATAACAGCATAAATACGTTTTATCGATTGCAACTCGGATCATTCAGTACAGGTTCAGCTAGAGCTTATCACTAAAATACAAAATAAAATTGGAAACACGCATGCAAAATCTTAGTTGCATTTTTTGACTCTTTTGCTAGAAGGAATTACGAGACCTACTAGTAGTTCTAAGAAATATTATAGATGCATATTCCATTGCAGACATTGTTTATCCGAATATTTCTTTTCTTTTGCGAAATTTTTCTTAAATTAAAATCTAAATCTCCGATTATTCAGCAGTTTGATATCGTATATATGCATGCAGTTTTGATATTGCATGCACGCCCATGTTTATAGAGCATGACGTTGTTGAAGAACTGATCTAGTATCGCTTGCTACAAACTGCTTACGTTTACTCAGTACTCACATTCAGATGCAAATTATAGAAATTATAGAAAAAAGCAAGCTTACTCAGCATTTTTGCCTACTTCGATAGACAACTTCAATACAGGAAAAACATTTTATATTTGTGATTATTGAGAAACCCTAGAAAATAGAAACTATTGTTTTTACCTTTCATTAACTAATGAAAAAACTTCGTGTATTTACTAGGACTATAAATCGCAAAATTTTAAAAATTGCTTGTTTTATCAAATATTAAAATTGAGCTAAATTTTGAGACTGATGATGTCATATGCCTGACCTGAAAAGTCACGGTACGCCACTGTAATTTACACACTTGTGAAGATCATAATTAACAAAAATTGATTTAGAACTTAAATATTAATTGTATTATATGCCGGGCCCCTATGGGGCACCTGGCCCCATGCGGTTCCAAATTAATTTAAATTTATGGTTTTTATGCGTTTTTACGGTATTAAACTAATTAGATCAATACAAAATATAAAAAAAAAACAAAAAACACACTTAAAACTTAAAAAACCTATAAAACATGAACGTTTACAGAATTAACATTGTTTGTTTACAATTTTTTACCCCTATTTTACCAAAATTTTGAATGAACAAATAACACTTATAGAACATAATATCATTAAACTAAAATTTTAAATGAAAAAAACAAACATTTCTATTTGTTTTTTCAATATTTAACATATTATTTTCGCTTCTTTTTAAGATATTAAACCCCATGGGGTTCCGAGATTATACATTAAAATTAAAAATAATAATTAAAATAGATTTAAATGGGGTTTACATAATTTTAATAACCGGTTCGGCGAACTCATAATATTTTAAGCAACGCTTCGTCCGAACCATTGCGAACCAGCCGGATCCCACGACTGTATATAGCCTATGCAATATATAGAAACGACTGGAAAAATGGTTTAGTTATTTAGTAAATTCAAAATTTGAGGACACGGATTTGAGTTTTTATGGACTTGGCTGAAAGTACAGGGTGTAAACGCCAGGTGTAGACAAAATTTCAGTTTATTTTCTTTAAAATAGTACTAAAATTAAATATAGTGTAAAAAGAAGCAAATATAAGCCATATGACAATACGAAAAGGCCATAAAAAGAATCTCAAACATTTTCAGTACAAAACAGTAGTCTAAAGCGACCGCTTTTGTTAGCCCCAACATCATTGAAACGCATGTTGCTTCAATGTTGGGATGAAATAGATGCTAAAATCTTGCGTGCAACATATTCCCAGGTTTGCAGCAGTCTTCAGCATGTAATTCATGCAAAAAGAAATTACATTAAATAAAATTTAATTCAATCAAATTAGTTTTTCTTTGCTATTAATTTGACCCATAATTTAATAAAATCGCTTAAGTACCGCTAATAAAATATTTGTAAGGGTTTTAAAATGTCTACACCCAGAAGGGCAAAGTGTAATTACCAGGGCTGTAACTATTGCCGGTGCAGCCGGTGCGATGCACCGGGGCCCCAGCACGAGGGAGCCCTGGATTGCTACATTTTATTGTAAAATATTTTCGTTAAAAGCTCAAGTAAACTTATTATTATTAAATGGCACACTTCATCAATAATTTTAATTCATATTTAACCATTTAATTTATTTAAAGTATTTTTTAATATATTTAAAGTTTCGATAGTGACGTTTCATTTTAATTGTGACGCAGTTATGACGTAATCGGTACGCTACGCCCACTCAAGTCTGTTCAGTAAAACAACTTTAAGCTATAATGATCATGTAGCATCATATTTATTCGCTTTGTTTTACCTTGTAATTGTTAATAAGTTTTGCTTTATGACGTAATCATATGTAATGTCACGTGAAGGTTTCAAGATAATTTTACAATTTTCCACCATAGTCCAGTAACTTAATAGTAGGTTATTACATATTACATAACTTGTTTACCAGCCTTTTAACTTGGTTCTTTGTGACGTAACAGTAAGCTGTCTGGCTGGTTTGCATCGTCGTAAAATAATTAATTAAAAAAATATAGTATCTTCTCGAAGTTGCTAATTTTTTCTGGTAAATTTTGCCCGCTTCGTATAAATAGATAAATTCGTAATTTGTGCTGTGAAAGTCAGCGTTTTGTTGTGTTACTGTTTTGCCTGTGTGACAGAAGTTAAAGTTTTAAGGGTTAAGGCCCGTTTCCACTACGAGCGTGGAAAAGAGCATTCTTTCTCTCTTTTATTGATCTTCGATTGAAGCGAGCGGTTAAAATTGAAGCGAGCGCAAAAAAAAGCAATAAAACAAACAAAGAATGCTTTTTTCCACGCTCGTAGTGGAAACGGGCCTTTAGTGAGATCTAGCGTCTTAGTTTGTGAGAATAGTGATTATTCTATTTCAATAAGCTATGTAGATTTAGTTTAGCCATCTGGGTGCTAAACGTAATTCTATTAGTCAATAATCAGATTTGTGATTTCTGTTAATAAACTTCTTTCGTTGAAAGAAGTTGTGATTTGAGTGATCGAAAAGTCAGGTTTGAGCTTTCTATTTGAATCCTTTTTGCTAGACTATATTTTCTTAAAGCATAGCAAACTTTGTTACAGACCATTTCATTGTGCATGTTACGTGAACTCATAATGTCACAATTCAGCCTTGTCTGAGAAAAGCATGTTAAGTAAAAAAGTGAATAGTTAAGTGTAGCTTGTTGCTGGTAGGCCTAACGTCTTTATTGTACACCTGTATCTGCACGACTGGCGCTGCATAAAAAATGCGACGCTTTACATTGCATACATGCGCGATAAACACACGACAAACACAAGAGACAGGGACAAACTTAAATTGATTCAACAACAGGTCTGAGGTCTACATCACAATCTACCATGTTGCTGGTAACGTCTTTGTTGTACGCCAGTATTTGCACGACTGTCCTGGATACATTTTTTAAAAATCTTTTCAGGGATCCCCTCTCGGGTTTTGGGTGCAGAAAGTTTTTTGCCGTGGGTAACATTGCTTGCGTGCTCTTGGACATTAATCGTTGGGCTGGGCTGGTGCCTAGTTTTTCACTGGGAGTGTTGCGCCAATCGAGTATGGCTTTCCATGGGTCCTCGTTTTGCTTGATGCATTTCATTAAGAAGTGCTTGGCAGTGCTTGGCTGAGGTCTGAGCTCTACGTCACAACTCAGCCTTGTTCAAAAAACGTGCACAGTAAGTGAAAAATGTAAAAAATTATTACTCTAATCTAGTGGCGTACGCAGAAATTTATCAAGGGAAATTGAAAGTCGAAAACAAGATTATTAAAAGTGGTGCTGATCATGGGTCGAATATTTTTTCAAACTTACATTCCAAATTGGAAAAAACTTATTACTTATTACTCTTTTTTGAGCGCCTTGCAGATGCATGGAATTTTTTTACCGTATTGTAAAACAACTGTTAGATATCAATAAACTTTTTCACGAGTTTAGCCCACTGATATAATTGAATTATTTCAGCTCAAATCAAACCTAATTTTAATTATGGCTACAACCACAAAGCATTGCTACAAAAGTATGAAGATAATTTTCCGTGTTTAGCTACATATTGAAGTCTATTTTTATATTATGGAGCTTGTCCGAAGTCGAAATTTCACCCTTACCACCGGTGACAGCAAGCAAAGCAGGCTACGCCGTCTTAAAAACGGCGTTCCTCAGGGATCGGTCTTGGCTCCCCTCCTATTTAACATCTATACGTACGATCTTCCTTCCATGATTTCTAGAAAGTTTGCTAATGCTGATGACTTAGCATTGTTGCATTCTTCTGGAAGCTGGAAGGACTTGGAGGGGACTCTAAGCCAAGACATGTCCACACTTTCAGCGTATCTTCAGACTTGGAGGTTGAAGCTCAATCACATTAAGACGGTGACGGCAGCCTTTCACTTAAATAATCGAGAGGCCAAACGTAAGCTAAAGGTCTACAACAATGGTAGACTTTTACCGTTCTGTCCAACCCCTACTTATCTTGGGGTAAAACTGGACAGATCGCTTACGTTTCGTCACCATTTAGTGGCATTGCGCAAAAAACTATCTTCGCGCGTCACACTGCTGAGGCGACTCGTGGGCTCGGGATGGGGTGCTGGTGCTAAAACACTGCAAATAGCCACCTTATCTCTAGTCCACTTAACAGCTGAGTACTGTGTGCCAGTCTGGTGTCGCAGTGGTCACACTCGTCTCATCGACAGTGTCTTGAATGACGCCTTGCGCATAGTTACTGGATGCCTGCGTCCCACTCCAACGGACCACCTACCTATACTCTCAGGCATCCAGCCAACTGAGCTTTGCCGAATGGGAGCGACACTCCCCTAGGCTTACCGTGGATCTCTGGACCCTGATCATATCTTGTATGGTCTTTTAAGCGGGTCCTCAAATACTGGGAGACTAAGATCCAGACGCCCGTTTGTGCCAGGTGCGCAGAATCTCTTGGACAACCTTGCCAGACTTGGCATCCGCGCTTTTGAATAGAAAAATCACAAATGAAAAACGGAGTACTGTGAAAATGTTTCCAGGCTCCTTGCTTTTGTGCCCGGGACCGGTGCCAGGCCTGTTGGGATGGGCTTACCCCGAGCAGCTTGGGTTAAGCTCAACCGTCTGCGGACTGGTGTTGGCGATTCCATTCGTCCATGCACAAATGGGGTCTCGCTCCTTCACCGAATTGCGAGTTTAGCGCCTCTGAGCAAACCGCAGATCATATATATTAACAGCGTGCCCTATACATCGGGCACCATATGGAGCACGAGGTCTGACGGTTTTGGATGACGAAACTCGATGCTGGCTTAATAACACCACTGCCAGCATCTGATTCAGGCAGTGCAGCAGTCTGAGGTAGTAAAAGGATAAACCCTCGGCCCCAGTCCTGTTTGTGTCTGACCTGGAGTGGATACCCTTCAAACGATAACGACGACGACGACGAAGTCTATTTGAAGAAGATGATGGTCGGTATTGGGTGAAAAAGAGTATTAGTTTTTTTAATGAATTATACTTTTATTGCATAATAGTTAGATTCAAAAATTTTAGCACTAACTGCCCTATCGAGCACTCTGTATTGCAACTATAAAATCAACTATATCTAGCTCAGTGTTTCTCAAAGTGAGCCACTTAACTGCCTAGGAAGGAATTCGTAACCTGTAGAAAAAATAATCTTTCTGGAAAGAATTGGAATAAAATGTAAGTTGATTTTAAATTATTAACTAATAACATAAACGGGCACATCCTTTATAGTTGCACCTTGACAATTCAAAAAATTAATTTGCTAAAGTAAAAACCGAAAAAATAATGTTGTTGTCGTAGCACGGAAAGCCATCAACTCTGGGTCAAACACAAACAGAGGGCTGCGCCAAAGGTTTATCCCCAGGCTGCTGGACTGCCCGGAAAGATGCTGGCAGAAATGGTGTCAAGCCAGTATTGGGTTTTGTCATCAAGAACCATCAGGTCATATACTAAATGTTATGCCCAACGCAGGCTGTCGGGCACGCTGTTAAGACGTGGTCTGCGGCTTGTTCAATGTCACCGCACTCGCAATCCGGTAAAGGAGCGAGACCCCATCGTGCATGGACAAATGGAACTGCCCAACACCAATCTGCAGGCGATTAACTTAGCTTAACCCAAGCTGTTCGAAGAAAGTCCATTCCAACAGGGTTGGGTATTGGTTATGAGTATGAAAGTGCAGAGCCTGGATGTATTCTTATAGTATCTACTCCCTGTCTATCTGTAGTTTCTCGACTGGGCTACACCAAACTGGCGCGCAGTATTCATCTGTGAAGTAGAGCAGAGATGGTGCAGCAGTTCACAATATTTTGGCCCAGCAACCCATCTTCGCAAGTTTCCTCAGCAGTGTGACGCAAGAAGACACAATTTTTTACTCAATGTCACAAAATGCTGGCGGAAAGTTAGCAATCTGTTTAGTTTTATTGCAAAATAAGTTTTGTTTTTGTTTGTTTTTGTTTTTATCTCTATATTTATCCTCCTGTCTCGCAGGAAAGCGACGGAGGCGCTATACATAGGGTAAGAAATTACCCCGATCTGCTTCCGGAGATACCAAGATATTGCTGTCCGCTAATATTCGTAGAAATAAGTCGGAACCGGCAGATTGGTAAAAGTTTATTGCTGTTATAAATCTTTAGCTCGGGTTGGTGTTTCGATCATTTAAACAAAAGGCTGTCCTCACGGTCCTTAAAAGACTGAGTTTCAACTTCTAGGTCTGGCGATACGCAGAAACTGTAGTTAGTCTTGACTTTGAAGTTCTTTCAGTTTCAACAATGGTATAACAATGCTAGATCGGCTGCAAAAGCAAATTTTCTAAAAATTGTGGAAGGCAGATCACTTGTATAAATATTAATAAGAAGAAGAGGAGCCATTACCGATCCCTGAAAAACGCCATTTTTGGACGGCGGAGCTTGCTTTGCTTGTTGTCAAGTAGCCTAGTAGGAGAAAAACTAAAATAAGTTTGTTGCGTCTAAACAGCGGCTCCCTTCCCTTTTTAATTATAAAACTATACGCTTTACAGGCGGCGTCGTGGGCATTTGGTTTGTCGTCGATTTTGATTTATTTGGTATGGAATTGTCGTGGTAGCGGATGGTTGTGTCCCCACCAGCTCTCGTTGATTGGAAGTGAATCTATAATCTCATAAAGTAAATGAATTAATTAAGTTGAAATGTTTTCATGTTTTTGTTAGTTGCATTTATTCTTGTTTACTTATAAAAATTGGACTAAACGATTTAAATCGCTTTGAACAAACAATAAATATACAAATATGAGCTCTAGAGTTTGTTCAGTGTATATTACTGGATTGCAGGCGCACTTCATTTAGATCTAATACAATAGATTGCAGTAGGTTGTCGTAGGTATACGCCCACCGGTGTAGAGTTGCGCTAAGGTTTGCGGTTGCTTCCACAAGTTTTTTACTCAATAACAAAAAGGATTTTTTCTCAAAAAAATTTGTCACATACTTTTGTGGAATGGCAAGGCCTTAAAAATGAAGTAGACTCGTACGACTTAAACTTTGAAAACTATTGATCTATCAGCATATTGAAATAATTTTTGTAAAACTGAAGAACCATTTTTATTATATTTATGTATATTTTTATTTTTTTGTCGTGATTTTCAGAGTATAATCGAGTTTCTTTTTGAAATCCTTCTTATAGATGCTTAACACTTGTTTTGCTTTTCAAGCAATGGGTGGGCTGCCTAGGCTTGTATCTCACCAGGGGCGCCGAAAGCGGGGGGGCCATTACCCCCCCTGCCTTTTAATATTCTGAAAACACGGGGGCACAGGGGGCAGATTGTGCCTTTTGAAATTTGTCTTGAAGAAATATTTTTAGATCTGCTCTACATTTAACCCATATAATCTCAATCACCATCAAATGCAACAATGTTTCTAAAATTAAAGACATTATGGTACAGTAATGAAAGTCGCGAAAATCGTAAGTTTTAGGTGGTGATGGATTTTGGGTGAGGCGAATGAGGCAGATATTTGTTTAAAGCGAAAGTACAATTTTGAGTGAAGACCTTTGATTTTGGGACGAAAATAGGAAAATGAAAATGAGAGATCGATTACAAGTGAAGACCTTTTTTTTCTTTTTTTTTTAGAGAACACTGTGATTTTGGGGCGAAAGCAGGAAAATTTGAGATCGACTACAAGTGAAGACCTTTTTTTTAGAGAATACGCTAATTTGATTGCGACATGGTTGCTATAATCGACTTTTGTTGGAGTGCCTTTTTAACAAAAAGTGCCCTTTTTTTGAAATTTGCCCCCCCCTGGAAAAAAAACTCCGGCGCCTCTGCATCTCACCCGGAAACACAGTAATGAAACAATAGACATCAATAGACATTAAACTTAAAGCGTATAAGACTCGACTTCATGTTAAAATATTTTTCGGTTTCGAAAATTTTACTCAGATTAGCAAACTTTGACGCAATTGGGGCAATAGAAAAAACGATCTTTAAAAAAATTAAATTAGCCCACTAATAAAGTTTAAAAAGAACAAAGTGCAAAAATGATGAAAACTTATACTGCAATCCATTTGTCGCTAGTATGTTATTTACGTATAAGTGCATATCTTTGATCACCTTTCTTCAAGGGGGTTTTGAATCCAGAAAACTCATCCCCCTTGCGTACCCCTATGTTCCGATCTTTAAAAAAAACTGTTTACGTAGTTGCTAAAACGGATATACTAAATTAAAGCAGTAAAACGACTCCTTATAATAACCTTATAAGAAAAACTTACAGACAAAATAAATTAAATGGGATTGGTTGCGTACCGATTATGCAATCACTACGTAACACTGAAAAAGATGACGTCATAGCCAAAGACTTAAAATTACTCTAAAAGTCTGAAAATCAACTACAGAGTTATAACGTTAAGATTAAAATTATCAATAAAGTGTGACACGGTTATTTCCCTTTTTAAAAGGTTTTTAACGTTTGAACATTAAGATCGATATATTATAATTCAAAAAAATTTTAAATTGTGTTTCTATCTAAAAAATTTGTTTCAGTTGATTCGATAAATCTTTTTGGGATTTCGGATTTGTACATACTGTATTAAAATTTGCATAAAAATTTTCCCAGCTGCATCAAAATATTTTTTTTCTATGTTGCATTTTTAAAATTTCCTAAAAATAAGCTTTTGTCTTTGATCGGAAAAACCTATCAACCCAAAAGCTGTTGAATTTTTATTTTTGTTTTGTTGTGTCTTTTAAAAAGACAGTTTGAAGCATTTTCTATTCTTTGGTGAATTATTATCATTTCTTTAAAGATTGATTAAATTTTGACGCCTCTCACGTTGTCGTGCGAGTCAAGAAGATAAAAAAAAAGGTTATAACGATAGCGTTTACGACACACTGAATTATAAATAGAAAAATTTTCAAAAGATTGTAAATATTAAATGAGGTTTATTATTCAATTAATGATTTGAAGTTGCCAAAAAATTTTATTGTTTCTTTTTTTCTGACAAAATTTGGATTTAAAATTTACAAACAAAATTTTATAATGGCAACATTGACCAGCGATAAAATTAATAAAAAGTTTTTTTGGAATTTCTTTTCTATGGTTAGTATTTTCAAATAGGGTAAGTGATAATATCTCTTATGATCACCTAATTAAATCAGTGGTTTGGTTTTGTTAAAGGTTTTGTTGCCGGTAATACAGTTTTAGAAAAAGAATAAATTGTTATAGCTTGAGTGTTTTTGTTTAGATTAAAATACATTCAGATTAACTTAAATACACAATTCGATTGAAAGTTTACCTGCACCAATGATTGCTATCAGAACTCGGTCTTCAAATAATTTCATGGTCTTGAATGCATAGTTTTAAGGTTGACAGTTACAGCCCCACTGATCAGTGTAATATTCAAACTAATTTACTTTCTTTACACATTGGGTTCTTGTTCACATGTCCCTAAGCTTATTTTATAAGCTTTGAAATTTGGGAATACTCGAAAGTGTGATAGGATAGTAATGGTGAACAGTGAACAAAACTGACAGTTTGTTTTTAAATAATTAATAATTGAAGTCTCTTCAATGAGTGACCGTGAGTGATTTTTGTTAGTGAAACTCAACTGGAATCTCCTGTAGTTACTATCGTTTCTTGAGAGATCTTTTTTTTCTTGGTTTTGTTTTTCATTGAGTGCTGTAAGGGGTGATCTTGGGTTAAGGCCCGTTTCCACTATGAGCGTGGAAAAGAGCATTCTTTCTCTCTTTTATTGATCTTCGATTGAAGCAAGCGGTTAAAATTGAAGCGAGCGCAAAAAAAATCAATAAAACAAACAAAGAATGCTTTTTTCCATTCTCGTAGTGGAAACGGGCCTTTAGTTTTAATAACAAACAACAGTTACAGTCTTTTCTTTAAGAGACCTGCTTAAATTATTTTTATCTGTAAAACAGGGTAACTTTGATCAATTTTGAAGGTTTTTAGCTTCTAATAACCTGACACTACAAAATTTTTTTTCCTGTTGACTATAACACTATTCCTCTGAGCCATTAAATAAAATATTTTGGTGATGTCAGAACAGTTTTGTGGCTAAATGCTTTTAAACAAACTGCTAAACAAAGTTACTCCATACTATGGGATAACTTTGATCACACATTAAATACCAGTGTAAGAATAGAGGAAACTACATTTTCGGTAACTTTGATCACTGTTTTTTTAAATATAGTAAGAGTTCATAAATATAATTTTTTGTTTTTTAGAGGATATGTAACTTTTTTAAAGGGGCAAGGGTTTGCATAAGAAACCTGATGACTTTTTCCAGCTCTGTTTTCTTGACTACAAGTCATTTAGTACTTTGCTACCTTAACTGATCAAAGTTACCCACTGAACAAAGTTACATTTTATGTTTTATGGTATGTAATCTAATTAGGGTCCATAGTTTTATGCTGTTCAGTTAGTGTTAGCTATTTATTAGTGCAATGATTTGTAATAACATAATTTGATTCTGCTTTAAATGAGCTATTCGTATTTTCAGTAACCATGTTTTCGGCTGGAACCAAAATAATTAAGCCCAAGAACAAGCTTCCAGATGAGTTTGAGACATCCATTTCTCAAGCTTTATTAGAATTGGAAAGCAACAGTGATTTAAAAATGCATCTTCGTGAACTTTACATTACTTCTGCCAAGGTATTGACTTTTTCCTAACTTTTATAGTTTATCAATTTCTAACTTGATGTTATTTTATTTATTTAGGAGTTTACTTTAAGTAATGGAAGAAAAGCTGTTGTCATTTTTGTGCCAGTACCACAGCTTCGTCAGTTTCAAAAAATACAAGTTCGTCTTGTTCGTGAACTGGAAAAAAAATTTAGTGGAAAACATGTGCTTTTTGTTGCTCAGCGTAGAATCTTGAAAGATCCAGATAGCAGTAAAATGTACAAGTCAACACACATGCAAAAAAGACCATACAGGTTTATTTTATAATTTAGTAACTTTAATATTTTTTTAACCTTTTGCATATTTAGATTATAGATTGTTCATTGTAGTGTGCATAACTATTTTCTAATTATTAGTTAACATTGTTATTTTTTTGAAAAATGTATATTATAATGCAACAAAATACATTTTATGTTAATGTGCTAGCACTGACTTACAAGCAGAAGAATGCAAGCTTGATGCTTGGTCTGTGTGGGTGGTATCCTTGTAATCTTAAAATGGAACTTTATACAAATTCCTAATGTCATACAGTTTAATTGTAATTCTTATACTTTACCTAAAACAAAAAGCTATTGGCAATAGAAAGAAGAATACTATGATAAATCTTTTATATTATTAATAAGGTAGTATTGTGTGAATGTAACTAATTTTCTGTTGGTTATTATTATATAAGTCATGTGATTAAATTCTTGCAATGAACAAAAATATTATCTCTAATCTAAAAATTAACCTGGTTAATGGTTTACCAGTGGCGTGCAGTGACCTCTGATGCTGGTAATGCAATTGATATGCCTATTTGTTGAATGTATTAAAGAAATTGTAAAATGACTTCAAGGCAAATGGTAGAGATCCTTTTATATCTATCAGTATTTTTTAAATTTTACTAGTGTAGTCATCTCATCCCTAACTATGCTGTATTAACTCCTAAACAAACCTAAAATTTAAGGTTAAAAAATATAAAATTAAGGTCTGAAATATATACAGGGTGATTCACCGAAGTGTTGACAAATTAAAACTGAATTATCCAACTTACTATAAGGGCAAAAGAAACAAGTTTTTAATAGATAGAATGGAAATTTAATGGGCTTTCACATAAAATTCAAATTATTCAATGTAGCCCCCTTTGTTTTTCACAAGGCGCCTAAGACGTGGAAGTACTTGGGTGCACATGGCATGCACCACTTCTGGGTCAATTTCTTCCCATGATGCCTTCAGTTTTCGTTTAAGGGTTTCGATATTTGGATGGGATGTTGAGCAGGCTTTTTGCTCCAGAATGGACCAAATCCCAAAGTCCATTGGGTTCAAATCGGGTGAAAAAGGGGGCCCATACTTCCTTCTCCCAAAACCCTTTAAAATTGGTCTTGCACCAATGCTGGACTGCTTTGGCTGTGTGGGAGGTTGCCCCATCTTGTTGAAGCATAATTCCTTCCTCTCCCACTGTTTCTTGAACCCAGGAAATGACTTTTTCTTCCAACATCTGATGATAGATAGTTTGGTTAATTTTCACGCCTTCATCGATAAAGATTAGAGGTGTTTTCAGGCCTGTTGAAGTGACTCCTGCCCAAACCATCATGGAAGAAGGTTTCTGCCTCCTAAATGAACTGCAACGTTCAACTGGCACCATGTCCTTGTTTGGAATCCAAATCCTGTCATTTTGGTGGTTGTGGATAGCTTGGACAGTGAAAAGCTTCTCATCTGTCCAAAGCACTTGAGGCCGCGTGCCAACAACAAGTCTCTTGATCAAAACCTTAGCTCTATCAAGCCTTTTCTTCTTAGTGGCGTTTGACAGGAGCTGCCTCTTGGTAAATTTGTATGGGTAGACGTGGAGATCATCCTTGAGAAGCCTTTGCATGGTGCTCATGCTTACAGAGGTGTCCTTAGCCAGTTTTCTTGCGCTCCTTGAAGGGTTCTGCCTCAACCTCTCCCTGACCTTCTTAATCAGTTCCTTTGTCCTGATGGTTTTTTCAGGAGTACTTCTGATTCTTGGAGCACAACTTCCAGTCTCCCTGAACCTCTTCACAGCCTTGTAAACACCTCCACGACTCACAAATCACTTCATCAACCAGAAAATTTTCGCAGGTGGAAGTCCTTTCTTGCAATACCCTTCAACGATGTCATTTACTGTCTTTGCCATCTTTTCTAGATTAAATATTCTTATTGATATTGAAAACTTACTCTAGAATATATAATAACAATCTGAAGAGGTAATGCGAAGTTAATAATGGAATAAAGTATTTGTCAACACTTCGGTGAATCACCCTTATTGTTGAAACACGTGTCCAGTTCATGGAGATAACTGTTAGTTAAACAGCACTGGTACTTATGGTTGTTTATCACAACTACGTATATCTAGATTTATCTAAAGTCTGTATGCAATTTGAGAATTGTATGGTGCAAGTATAAAACGTTGCTTAAAATAGCTTCATGATAGAGCTCATTTATACTAGTAAAGTAATGCAATTCCTTTGGTGCATGTCATGTTTAATTAAACGTTGCTTTGAGTTTATGACTTGAATTATGCATTCAAAATTCGCAATGTACTAAATTCAATATGAAATTAATCTATTTAATAAATATATTATATAATATATATGATGATTTTTTTGTATTTAGGAAAGTTTATTGGTCATGCATTGCATAACTTGCATGCCCTGAGTGCCTGCCACTGTGGTTTAGTATCAATATTGTTTGCTAGTAGTTGCTTCAGTTTGGATTTGGTTTTTAGTTTTAATTAAAACTTTTATTTAAGATAGGGAAAGATTTGGTTAGATTAACTTAGGTTGGAAGTTATTGCAAATTTTTATTTATGTTAGTATATTTTTTATATTTAAGTTACAATAGATTGTGTTAATTAAAACTTTGTAAATCATAGTTTCTTATCTACCAAAAAACCACTAAAATGCTTTTTTATTAGATTTAACCTAGCAGTCCAACTCCTTAAGTCACAGCCCACAATCACCCATTGAGCTAGCACAGGCATAAACTCTAAATCAGGGGTTCTTAAATTTGTTGAGATGTGCCTCCCTTCAAACAAAACTCGCACCCCCTGCTTGATAATACTAAAAAAAACAAGCCTTATTATATTAAAAAACTCAACAGCATTGAGCAGAGCAAAAACAACTAAATTTTGTTAATAAGAAGGATATAATTCCTTTTTGGAAACCAAGACTTTGGGTCTCTGTAGCAGATAGCACAGCTCAGATCGGCTTCACAATCCAGTTTGTTTTTGTGTTTTGTCTTTATACCTTAGAAAAAAGCCACTTTTGCACATGTAAATCATTGAAAATGCAAGGAGTGTACATATAGCTACACCACTTATACACTTATACTTGCACATATTTCACCCAAAAATCAGTGTAAATTTTTTCTTGAAAACAAGTTACATTTTATTTCTGAAAATTTCTCCTGCAAATCTGGAAAAATATTTTTGTTCAGATGTAAAGGATCCTTGCCATCTTAAATTCTGGAAGTTCAATATCACTCAAATCTGAATAGTAGAGTTTGAATTATTGTTTTAAAAGTCACAAATCTCCACCTGGACTTTAAGCTTGCCCTTAAGTTCAAGTTGTTTTTTTTGTAGGGCAATACCTAGTTCAGAAAAGAAAGTTGCATTTTCTTTTTGGATTCAACCACACCAGCCCCATTTTTGCCACAAAAATGTTGCTGGCAATGGCATTCTAGCCTAGGGCTTTTCAAACTGTAGGTTGCAACCCCATTTGGGGTTGCGTAAAAAATTTTGGGGTTGCAAAACAAATTAGCTGTTTGTACTTGTGAAATTGACTTTTTATGATAATATTTATTGACAATCAAAAACTAAAAAAGGTAAAGTGTCATTACACCATTGTTGCTTAAGGTTAGTAGGCATTTAAGATATTTAATCAATAAAATAAAGCCTGAATCAGAGTGAAGACCTTTTTATTTTAGAATACTTGATTTTGGATACAAAAATTCAAATCGGAGCCTAATTCCAGGTGAAGACTTTTTTTTTAGGAACACCTGGTTTTTGTAATTTTGTTAATTTGCTTTAAGGTTACTATTTCCATTTCTTGTTTTTATTACATGGTTTTTCATACACATGCATGGTTTTTCATAGGAAAAAGTTAACGTAAAATTGGCCTACACATATTGGGGTCACACAAAAACTTATTTTTTGAAATGGAGTCGCAGACCAAAAAAGTTTGAGAAGCCTTATTCTAGCCATTGATACTGTCAGAGGTGCACCCAGGGGGCTGATTTGGAGGTCATGTCAGCCCCCTTTGCGTGCTAATACGCAACTAAATAAAACTTTCACCCGGATAAGTGATGTTTCGTGCCAACTTAACTATAATAACTGGTTTCCGTTTTTCTTTAATAGTAACTCAAAGGATAGACACGAGCGTGTTTTCGCTATACTCCTTCAGTGATTTTATAGACACGTCACACGTATGCTATGTTAAATGCAAAAAAAAACTTGTTTTTTTGAATTGTCTCGTACTATCTATTTTGAATATCTATCTACATATTTTTGTCGCGTCACAATAAATTTTTATCGCTTGCACTTGTTTGCTGCTACACAATCGCTAATGTTTAAGTTCAGATAAAATTGCCAAGAGCCTCAACGTACTTTATTGATGATTTTTGTAACATTTTACTCAAGTTCCTAAAAGAACCTAATCGACACCTGCGGTTAATAACCCATGGTCAGTTTATTGTAGCGATTGCTCCGACCTTAGACTTGATGAAAGCGCTTTGCAAAACACACGTACGGAGGTTTAATCATAAATGTAATAAAAATATTGTCTAATTTCCTTGCGATTTTAAAGTTTTGTACCACCAATCATCTGTTGAAATGAAAGTATTTATTCTAAGTAAACAATCATCCGTTTATCTATATCTATTGACTTTAACCCAGTTCTTAACCATTAAACAGCGCGAATTGAAAAAGTTTGAAAATAACTGTTGTCGCCCAATAGGGGGGTCTTCGCTTCATTTCGGAAAAAACTATTGCACTGAAAAAAAATGCAGCGGCTTCTTTGATCATTTCATTTGGCGCTTTAGATGTGTTTCGGAATATACCAAAATTACTTTTGCGGCAGATTTTTTTACAGTGCAGCATTGCTGCAGAATGCTTTGAAGGCACAAAATTCATGGTGTAACAGGAGTTTAAGAAAAAAAAAAGGGAAATGAAAGCCTTAAGGCGCGTTTAAAGTACTTTTGTTTTTTCCATGGAAAAAATGAGTAGATTTGAGCGTCAATAAAACAAACCAAGATCGCGCTGAAAGAAAAAAGTACTCTAAACGGCTGTAAAGCGCCTTTAACCGGACAGCGGATAGAAGCAAGACGCCAGAAAATATTACATGCATGTTGTAAATCTGTATGATTATTCTTCACGATCACATAGTCTTATTAAAAAGAAGGACATTTGGGCATTTTTGAATATCGTCGGAAGACTGATCGATTTTTATATAGTAAAGAGGACGTATATTCTCCTAAGCCAGCGTGGTCCAACTACGGGCCACATGTGGCGCGTAGTTGGACCACGCTGGCTTAGGAATTTGTGCGGCCCGCGGAACAATTTTGCCGAAGTCTTGTCGATTACAGGCAGCGGCAACCTTTTTTTCGGAGAACGCTATGATTTTGGGACAAAAATAAGTGTTTTTAGCCGGTTGAGGCCCGCAAACTCGAATAATTTTGAAAAGTGGCCCACAAGAGTGCAGAAGTTGGACCACCCTATCCTAAGCTTATAGTTGTTTGATGTTGCTCCTACCTAGAACTCGTTGTGGAAAATGAAATAAAAAATAGAGGTAATGAAAAAACACGGCTTACTTGTTTTACTTACCGTTTTTTAAAAAACGCTTAAATGATTTGCAGCACTACTTGGCTTTTAGATATTAAGCTTAAACCTGCAGAAAAGAATTGCCGCCAACGGGACAAATGAGGCACGCCATCGTGCAATGTCAAAAGACGCAATGGCGCTAAGCATCGCGCTCGCACGCAAAATTTAGTGAGAGTCTAGGCCAGGGGTTCCCAAACTGGGGTACATTATTATGTGAAAGAATGTCCTTATTTAAGTTAAATTCCGTGTCCGGAAGAAATAATAGACTCAAATGTCTAGAATTTTCGAATCCGGTCGATTGTAATTACGTCAAACAGGACAATTAAGAGGGAAGACTTTTTTTACAGATCACCGTGATTTAGGGTTTGAATGGGGAAAATTTGTGGCTGCTTAAAAGGGAAGACTTTTCTTAGAGATCACCTTGATTTTCGGCATAAATTGGGAAAATTTGTATCTGATTTAAAGTGAAGACTTTTTTTTTTCAGAGAGCAATTTGATTTTGGGCATAAATTTGGGGAAAATTAGTGGCTGATTCTAACTAAAAGCCTTTTTTTTAGAGAAACGTCACAAAATTTTGGGGGTACATACAAACCTGCTACAGTGTCCAAAGGGTACCAATGAACTAAAAGTTTGGGAAACCCAGGTCTAGGTGGTTAACAGAAAAAAAGGATGTGTGGGGGAAAAAGCCCCCCCACGTTTGAATTGTGTCAGCCCCCTTTTTTTTGAGGCTGGGACAGTTGATATTTTTGCCATGCAAAATTAAGTTAAAATTACATAACGCTTCAAAAATATTCATGAGGTTCAGATGAAACTCTTGATTTGATTGACAAAAGATCTTATTTTCTATGATCTTTAAAAAACAGCATAAGTTTATACATCTTTCATTTCATACATGTTGGCTAACAAGCTAACTTTTAATAACCACTGAAAGGATGCATAAAAAACCAAAGTTTCATGATTTAAATCCATGTTAGTGAACATTTTTGTATTGACAGCACTTGCTTTAATGCAGTTGAAGGTTTGTATGATTGTTACAAGCTTATCTTTCATGGCCATAGTTGGCGTCCTAGAGCCAAGAGTCTTCTGGTGGATCACACAATGAGGTTCAACTTCATCAGGGGGTTTCTTTATCTTTGTGATAAATTACTTCAAGACCCAAACATTGTCAGACCATCATCAGTGCAGGTACTCACAAATTTTTCTAAAAGTATAGCCTACTATTGTTGCAATAAACTTGGAAACAGCTTTAAATACATTTTCTGTTTTACGTTGGTCTTCAGGAGTCTGCAAGACAGTATATCCTCTTCAATTGAAATGAACTTAGACTAACAAGTGGGCAATATCAGTTGTTTCATCACATTGAATTGAAAAACAGTGAGGCTTTATTTTTTGAGAACTTGACCTTGACACTCAATGTCTTTTGTGAGCTCATTAATGTATACAGGGTGGGTAAGCAAAATTGTCTGGCCAAATAATAAAAAATCTAATTTAGTATAACAAACACTATACTCCCAAAGGTTCTTTTTTTTTACAGAGATATAGCTGAAATTCAGAACTGCTTGCTAAGACCACCAAGCAGGGAAGTTTTTGTTCTTATTTTCTTTACCAATATTTCTTTATTTAGGGAAGAAAGTAAACTACCAATATTAAAAAGTTCAAAACTTTGGCCTGCTTTTGATTCAACCACTTTAAAGTTGCTTTTATCATTTCATTGTTTACATTAACTTACAAATTGTACAGTAATTTATAAAGCTGTTGTTGAACATTTTTTGCATAGGCGGGTTTAACATTGTGCCCAGTTGAAAAATATTTTGCACATAAAATATCTCAGAGGAAACACTGCTAGCACCCTTTCAAGTCGCGCACAAAACGTCTAAGGTTTACGTCATTGTTGAGAAACTAATACTTCCTGTTGAAATCAATGAAGAAGAAGCTGCCGAAAAGTTGAAGTTGCTAGAACTATCTAATGATGCCATGTGTCGCTGGTTTCATTACATGGCGGAGGAAATTCATGACGAACTGTTTGATCTAATAAAACAGCGAGAATTTGATTTTAAGTAGCTTGAAAAAGCGTGTTCATTCCTCAAAGACTTCATCTGACACTCAGCGGGAGGAATCGTCAGAATGAACTAAGAGCAATCCGATCGCCATTATATAAGAGAGAAGGAGGAGTATGGTTTGTCTCTTCTATATAACCATGATCGGATTTCTCTCAGTTCATTCCGACGATTTCTCTCGATAAGTGTCGGATGAAAAGTCTTCGCGGAATGAACACGCTTTTTAAAGCTTTTTGCACCACCAATCGACTCTTGTTTGCAATTAGATGTGACCACTAACGGCAGTCGAGACGCACACCTGATTTGTTATGCTCGATTTGTTAACTTCTCAAAATAAAACATAGTAAAGGAGCTTCTATTTTGCAAAGCTATTGAACTTGGATGTCGAAGATTTGATCTTTTAAACATAATAGACAATATTATTTCAACATGAAACTTAGATTAGTAAAAGTGTATCAGCATATGCACAGATGGCGCCAAAGCTTTGTTTGGCAGCTGCTGTGGACTGCGAAGTCTAATTCAAGAACGTGCACTTATAGCAAAGTGGATGCATTGCATAATTCATTGCTAGAGTAGCTGGAGAATTCTGTTCTAAACTCGGTGTGACAGTTGAATTTGTTATCAAAGTTATTAACTTTATTAAAACATGGCCATTAAAGTCAACAGTATTCGAAAAACTTTGTGGAGTGAATGCATAGCATCGAAGTTTGCTGTTTAATTTATTGTTCGTCCAGGTGGCTTTGGCAGTGGCTTTAATTTATGGCTTTGGCTTGAAAAAAAATTTTGAACGAATCTACAAGCTTGTAAATAAACTTCAATTTTGCAGCAAAAAAATAATCTTTTTTTTAATCGGCTTGCTGAGAAGGATTTTTTTATTGAAATCGGCTCATTTGTATGATATTTTTGTTAAATAAATTAAATATTTTTTATTCAAGGACCAAATAAAAATTTACTTGACATTTTATTAAAATTACAATGTTCATTGATAAAACTTTCTTTGTGGAAGGAAGATATATCAAATGTCCCAGAAAGTTCTCAGTACTCCCATGTCTAATTTGCTTGAAAAAAGTTATGACAGCCTACTTCTTTCAAATTTATGAAGCTTATTTTTGCAACATCTGTCCAAGTTAGAGTCGAAATTTACGTTTTACTTTACGGAAAGTTATCAAGCTTTGAATGATTTCGTGGTCCTTTTGTCCAATTTATCTCATTGATCGTACCTCTGACAATTTGAAAAGAAACTTTTCAGGAAATTACAGGCAGGCAAATTACTTCGACCTGCTTTTGGAGGTGCCAAGATATTGCTGTCTGGCTGAATTTTTTTTTGGTTTTTTAGTTTTATAGTGGTAGGACTGAAATTTAAAACTCTTTACCAAGACCTCCTAACAGGAGAAAGTGCCTTAAAGTGTCTTTCTCAAGGACACTACAGAATGGCGCGAGTAGGTTTTGAATCGAGAGCATGTGAATCACAATAAAGACGCTCTTAAGCACTTGACAACGCTGCCAATTAGATTCTTCCAAGATTCGATAAACTTGATAAGAAGCTTGCTTGCTCACCCATCACATTGATGTAGTAAAAATAGATAGAATTTGATTATAAGCGTAGCGTCTAAAAAAACTGAGCTAAAAAGCTAAAAGCTAAAAAGTTAAAGTTTGCCCACCCTTGGTCTAGTGCAGGGCTTTTCAAACTTTTTTATTCTGCGACCCCGTTTCAAAAAAAAAAAATTGTGTGACCCCAATATGTGTAGATTAATTTTACGTTAAATTTTTCCTATGGAAAACCATGTAATAAGAACGAGAAATGGAAATAGTGACCTAAAGAAAATTAACAAAATTACAAAAACCAAATGTTTTCTAAAAAAAAGTCTTCATTCAGAATCGATCCACAATTTATCTATTTTCGTCGCAACCAGTGGTGGATATTCAAATTCAGGGCCCGAGGCAAGGATTTCCAAAAATTGATGTTCTCTAGAAAAAAAAGAGCTTTGATCTTGTCTTTTACTTTTTTCTCCCAAAGTCATGGTGACCTCTAAAAAAAAAAAAAAAAAAGGTCTTCACCTCGAATCAATCTTGTATTTCCCACTTTTCGTCCCAACTTCATGATGATATCTAAAAAACATATGCAGCAAACTAAAACTAATGTGCTATTTTCAAGGGGGGCTTCTAAAATCGATGAGGTCCCAAAAAAAAGGGGGACCGAGGCAACTACCTCATTCTCCTCACCCAATATCCACACTGTCGCCAACTTCAGGTGTTTACAAAAAAAAAGGTCGTCACTCAGAATCAAGCTCCGATTTGTCAATTTTTGTTCGCAAATTCTCTGATTTGCCGATTACATATGCAATAACCATAATTTTTTCCAAAAGCTCCGTGGCATTACTGGGATTTTCAAAGTTTCGCGGCAGAAAGCACCCAGTGCCAATTTGTTTCGCGACCCCAAAATTATTTTAGGCGACCCTGTTTGGGGTCGCGACCCATAGTTTGAGAAGTTCGGGTCTAGTGCATTATTGGAGAACCACTGGTTTAGCTAAACGCAGGTTTCCGTGGTAAAAGAGATAACCCTTTCGCGACGAGGACTGATCTCAGTCATCAAAAAATCTCATAAGGGACGTGGGACTGATCTCCTCAGTCGTAAATATATTGCTTTAAATGCAGTAACCCGGCCCTGTGGGTGCATTCATGTAGGCATACGTGAATACCCTGATGTTTTATCTTACGTCTGGCACAAAATTGAATTGACTCGCATATTTTTATCCAATAAATTAATACCGTTAAATTAAGATGTAAAAAAGTAAAAATTTTGGTATTTTTGTTCACGTATAAACTTGTACAAAATAGGGTTCGTCCCGAAAGGGTTAACAAAGTCCATCTTAATTGTTTATTTGGGCCTTTTAACCCCTCTTCCTAGCAAAAAAATAATACCACAAATTTCCTTTATACACCATTGTAACATAACGTTGAATGCATCTTTAATTTGTGATTGCAAATGTCTGTATTTTTGATTCCGTTTTCCAACAAACCCCACTGTACTTTCCAACAAACCCCGCCCTTGGAATTGGTTGCAAAGAGCGAGTTATATTTGTTTAAATAAAAATTGTGCAAAAACTAAGAACAACTTTGTGTCAACAACCTATAATATTATGCCTAAAAGTAAGGTTGTTTTTGTGGAAAAGTGTAATTTTTAAATATCCTGATAAAGTCGGTAAATTGTTTAACTTTTTAGCAAACCCTCGTCTCCCCTACCCTGCCCTTAAATTTCGTGTTGTAGCAAATCTGTCATGAGAAAGGATTTTTGTAATACATGTATACGCGCACCAGATTTAAAAACCTATTAATTGTTTAGTCGAACTGTGAAATCGGTCCATGACAATATGCTGGAAGATATCGTGTTTCCCGCTGAAATCGTTGGAAAGCGCATTCGTTATAAGATCGATAGATCAAGAATTATCAAGATTCATTTGGACAAAGCTCAACAAAACAACGTTGAACACAAGGTTGTTTTAAGTGCGCTCAAATCCTAGATGTAGCGCTTTTAATAATGGGGAAAGATAGCTGATACTAACTTAAACATTTGCAACATAAGTTTAGTTGTTTTTTTACCATGTCGCGAGACAGAGTCTCATACGTTTCCTTTAATAGGTTTTTCTAGTTGTACAATGGTAGTCGTGTAATTTTTTTACTGTAAGAAAAATATTAAAATTTGAATTGACTGAAAATTCTTTTTATTAAACTTGAGTTGTAATTAGTCATTACGTAACTAAACTAAGACTCACGATACAGCAATTAATTCAAATTTAAAAAAAGTTGTTGCTTTTTTTATGTACTGTTATACGTATTTTGTTTCTTTAGCTTGAAATGGTGGTCATACCAAATATGCGCAATGAAATAGAACTTTGTTATGTAATAAATGTTGAGCTGTTTAGTGTTTATTGGATGTCCAACTTGTTTTAATGTTTCTAAACTTGCCGCTTTTGTTTCAGACGGATACTTTTGCGGAGGTCTATAAGAATCTGACTGGCAAGAAAATTCAGTTTGAATTTCCAGTTGTTCTCTAAATGCGCTCAATAAATATTCTACGGTATATCATGTTCTGTTTATGTTTGCAAAACTTTTCAACAATTATTGTGAACTAAGCAGTAGTACTTTGTACGACGTATTCGAAAAGAAGAGCAGATGAGAAATGCAGTAAAACAGTGAGAATTAAGACTGATGTCTACTAATCGTAACCGCTTGAATTTAATTTTTTTACCGTTCGAGGATCTGATGCAAAACATCACCAACCCCCGTGGGCTGTAGCGATACGTGGGTCACTAAAAAAAGATTTTCTTTAACTGGAACAAAAATTTTATTGAGAAAACAAGAAAAAAGCAATTAGTGCAATGTTTTAATTTTAATAGCAAAAATTTGATCATAACGTATTTAAGTCATGAGCTCTTATTCACCAACCTCGCTCAAATTGGTCGTTGATTGCCGTCAATAGAAAGCACAACACCACAACAAATGTAATAAGCCATAAGTTAAAGCTTGCTGTGCTTCTTTCCCTAGAGCAGGTATGTTCAACCTTTTTCATAATGGGCCAAATTGTAAATTTAAGTACAGTATATTCGGCGGACTGCAAAATACGTACTTGATATAAATTTTCCTTTTTTTAGTATTAGATGCCAACACCAAATGATGGGAATTACAACATAAATTTGTAATTTATTAAACAATAAAAATTGTTATGTAATCAGTATTAAAAACATCCATGCAGCAGCCGCTTTGAAGTCCTGGTGGCGTGACTTTTTTCGTACTTGCGCCAACCCAAAACTCCCAAGGTCTGGAAAAGAGCCCTTGTAGTTGCGATTCCAAATCCAATGAAGCCCGTAGAGAGCCCAAAAAGTTTACGACCGGTAACTCTGCTCCGTGTCTTCTCAAAGATTCTCGAGAGGCTTATCTACACTCATGTCGAGCCAATTATCGATTCATTGTTCTCTAGAAAGCAGGCTGGATTTCGACGCGGAAAGTCAACCGTGGATCTAGTTGTTTTATTGACAAAAAACATCGAGAATTTGTTGTCGATTTGTTAATATAGTACTGTCTGGCACCCTGGCCTTACCTTCGGCTTGCTTCAGACTTCTGCCGGATAAAGAGATGGTCAGAATGTTCATGGAGCTTGTCCAAAACCAAAGTTGCACCCTTACTACCTGTGACAACAAAAAAAGCAAGCTTCGCCATCTGAAAAACACCGTTTTTTCACGGGTCGGTCTTGGCTTCTCTTCAATTTTTTATGTACGACCTGCCCTCCACGATTTCCAGAAATTTTTCCTACGCTTACAACCTAGCATTGTTGCACTCTGGAAATTGAAATACTTTTGAGGAGACGTTTCTGGAAATCGGAGGTTAAGACATGATACACTTTTGGCTTATCTCCAGAAGGTAATGGCAGCTTTTCATTTAAAAACCGAGAGGCCAAACGTGAGCTAAATGCTTACAACAGCGATAGACCTTTACCACTTTATCCAAATCTTACTTTTTTTGGTAAAACTCGACAGATCGCTCACGTTTCGTAGCATCTAGTGTCATTGTGCAAAAACTATCTTTGCGCGTCACAGTGCTGAGGCTACTGGTAGGCTCGAGGTGGAGTGCTGGTGCCGAAACACTGCTCAGAGCTGCAGTCTACTAAACGGCTGAGTAGTGAGTACAGCGCACCAGTCTGGTGTCGCAGCGTTCGTACTCGCCTCATGGACAGCATCCTGAATGACGCCTTGCGCATTGTCACTGGATGCCTGCGTCCCACTCCAACGGACCACCTACCCATACTTTTAGGCATCTAGCCAGTTGAGCTTTGCCGACTAGGGACGACTGAACCGAGAATCCCTAAAAATGTCTAATTCTCTTTCTACCCTCCTAAGTCTTCATACATAAATTTATTGGACGTAACTGAATGCAGCAATCAAGTGATGTATATGCACATTTTCTTTATAGGTTACTGTGAAAGCAGTGACATCGAATTCAGAGAGTTTCAAGGCCACACAGAAAGGATGCATGTAACCAATAATGCTCATGCTAATGTTAAATTTCCCGGCAATAGTAGGATGGATGGCAATACTAGGGGCGCTACCGAAACTGCGTATTCTCGTGTTGGTCTGCCTAACCAAGCTTATACTAATCCTGGTCAGTCTGCACACATTGATTGCGATGATGATGCTGTGATAAGTAATCACAAATTTCCGAAAATACGTAGGGAATTCCCTGGGTTTGATGGTTAGCGCAAGATAAGTAATTTTCTCGGCGTTAGTAACGTTCATGAATTCGGTGTTCGCTTGCTGAGGTTGATCACAACTCTGGTGACCACAGAGATTCACAAACAGAGGTTTGGAGAAATTCCAGTGAGTCTTTCAAATTTAATGATTCACGTAAATATTTTCTCGATGAAGCTACTTTATTAGAATATGTTGGTAAAAATATGCCATTTATAATGTTTAAAAATCAAATTGTGAATCTCATGAATAAATGTCCATATGATGACAGGAAATTGCCCTTGTTAAGAGCGTCGTGTGTCCGTAAAGTTTCACAAACAATAGCTATTGTCATTTCTGAGAGCTCTGCGCTTAATAGTAACGAAAAAGTGAAAATGGCGTTTGATAGACTTTCTTAACGTTCAAAATACGCGAAGGTTTTTTAAATGACCCGAAAATTAGGCGAATAAAATATAGTCTCAAACTTACCTCCACTTCTGCAGGAGCTTGGAAGGAATTTAGGGATCAATTGACACAGTGTTATGTTTTTGCACACTCCTACAATCGTTCCAAGCAGCTGGAAGGGCGGTTATAGATTTAGCAAAGAGAATTTCTTCTTATGCTAAGCAGCGCTTTCTCGATTTCTTATGTGAAAAGTCAGACGAAGGTAGTGATCCTTCCTTTGATGACTTGTATAAATTTGTTTTACGCGAATAAAAACTCAGATTTTGCTATTCAAGTAATGAGTGAAAAAGATGAAAAAATAGATAAGTCAAATAAAAATCGAATTTCTGTCAAAAAACTTGTTAGTACCAACATTGCCCCTAGTGTTGAACATGCGAGGTTTCATAAACGAGGTTCATAATAAACATGGATAATTCTCTCCATCGTGATTTGGTGGCTAAAAGCGCCGATAATAAGAAAATTGAATGTTTTTTGTCGATTGATTGATGAAACCAAATATCATGATATTTCTAGTGATAGAAATTTTCAAAATACGATTGCGATTGAAAGAAAATCTGCCGTGTTAAGATCTGGTCTTTGTTTTAATTTTTTGGGTAATCATAAAGTTCGCAATTATGATAAAGATAGCAACTGTCGAAGGTGTCGAGGTTCATCTTTTCCGAAGCACTTCTATTTATTGCATCAAGCACACGTTCTAGACTCTGAGGGGTCACGTGAATCACGAAATCCTTAGAGTGTTTCTAACGATGATTCTTGTAAAAGCCGTTGTTTAGGTTCGTGGTGTCGATGTTGAATCAAGTCGAGTCTTGTCGTTGCCGCAAAAATTATTAATCCTCGTGATGGTAAATCAAGATTAATATATTATCAGCTCGATGGTGGTTCGCAAATCACTTTTATTTCAACCAAGCCCGTGTCAGAGCTTGGTTTGTCTCCGTCCGGCAACGCTTCTTTTATTATTGATACTATAACTGGTAGCCAGCCCACAAAAGCAGATTTGGTTTAGTTGAGAGTTGAGTCATTGTATGATGGGGAGGCATTTGACATTGATAATATAGTTGTTAGCAAACCGTGGAAAGACGACTGTAAGAGTCTCCTACATAAACTAAGTCTTGAAGCTTACAAGCATTTTATTGATGAAGATCTAAAATTGTTAAAATAATTGCGAGTGTATCGATTTATTAATTGGCAGTGATAATGCATCTTTAATGACTGCACTTGAAGAAAGAGAAGGACCTCTACAATTTGACCAGCATGCTTTGTTGATTCCACTTGTGTTATAGCCAATTTGATCCGTTTAAAATGCGCACCAAATTAAAAGGAGGTTGATTTATTAAAAATAATGCGAAGCGTTTTCTAAGATTGCGATGTGAGCCAAATTATGCGATTCAAAGTGGTGCAATTCAGAACGATGCGAATCTAAATGATGCGATGCGTTGGATTTTAAATTGTTTTTACTCAAATAAACTTCTGTAGCTATAACTAATGAATTCGAAACAGTATACGTCGTAACAATCTTCTACAAATATTTACTCACAAACCTTCTCTAGCGATAACTCTAAAGTAGTTTTACAAAGAATGATCCACAATAAATGATAATAAAAAACGTTGCTTAAAGATAATTATGACAAAAAATGCGACCCGGAAAAGAAAAAATCAATTAAAGCGAACTGAAGGTTTACTAATAACAAAAGAATCATAAATAAAAGAAAGCGGTTCGAAACTCAAGCAAAGCTTGCTGTAACAACATGGTTGGTGCGCCTATGGGGGCGCTTCTCGCTAAGAATGTCTGCTTTATTAAAGGTTAAACGTGTTCATGTTTCGGCTGCCGATGAAATTGAATTGTTGCGCTCTGATATTGTGTCAAAAGATCAAAAAATCGGTCAGTTAGAAGAAGCTCTCAGAGAGATCTCTTCATCAGAAAGCAAAATTAAAATGTCACGTAGTGATAAGAAAGCTTTAGAATTAGTTAATAAAGAATCTTTTGTTCGCGATGGTAGATTCGTCGTTCCTGTACCGTTATCAAAGGTATATATACAAATGACTTATTCAATAATGTGTTTTAAGCGCAAAAAAGGTTAATGAGCCTTCGAAAAAGAGCTAGGTGAGATGACGCTCTGTTTGAATTTATCAAAGTCTCTTTTACCAAAATGCAAGAGAATGCTTATATAGAAAATGTCCAATCTGGTGAGTGTGACGATCCTGTTTGGTATTTACCATCAAGTTAAAAAGCGCATTGCTTATGACGGTAGTGCTAAGTTTGACGGAGTATGTATAAATGATTACCTCTCGAGTGGTCCTGATATGTTGAATCAACTTTCAGAAATTTCGGCCAGATTTCATGTCAGAAAATTTGCCTTTATGGCTGACATAACTAAATGCTTCTTTCAAGTTAACCTTCCTGAGAATCAACGTAATCTGTTTTGCTTATTGTGGTTCGAAAATTATGATATTCAACAAGGAAAAATAATACCGTTTCGTTTCAGATGTTATCCTTGGGGAATTAAAAGCAGCAGTTTCGTAGCTAGTTGGGCTATACGTAAGACGATAAAACATAACGTCACTAAGGCTTCTGATATCACTCTGGATACTGTTCGTCATAACATTTATATGGACTATTTAAAAACTTAAAAATGCTTAAGGCACGGTTATCACAGTAGTGGTTGAAACTTCATTCAAATATTTGATTGGCTCGGCTATCTGTGCTGTTGGCGTATTCCAATTTTTGGATTTGTTGGCAATGTTTGGCTTACATAGAATAGAATTTGTTTAAATAATCACCTCAAAAAGATTAGAAATAATGATAAATTTGCAAAGTAAAAACTGTTTAACGACTCGCTGGTTTTTCTTTCGGTGTTATACCTGTTTATTTTCTGGTTATCTTTTGGGTAGGTTATTTGAAGTAGTTTTTAGAAAGTTGTCTTTTTCTACTTCGTTATATTAACACTTTTTTAGTTTAACTTTAAGGCAACTTTGTATTCTGTTTTAAGCAATTAGATTCATACACTGACGTATGCAGAAACTTGTTGTGGGGGAGACATTTGAGAGCCAAAAACACAATCACAATAATTCGTGATGTCTTTTACAAAAGAGAGGCCTGGTGCAACAAAAAAAGACTACCTTAAAGATTCACTTAAAAAAGAAAATTATTTACTTAATTTTAATATTAATCGTTTCATCTTTACTTTTATCCTACTGATTCCCGGACTCACAAAAAATTGTGGGAGGCGCTATACATAGAGCAACTGTAAAGCTATTGCTTCCGGAGAAGGCAAGATATTGCTCTTCGTTTTAAATTTTTTATTTTTATTTTTTAGTTTATATTTAGAGGTGTAATCAAAATTTAGGACTGCTTGATCAGATGTTTGATAGATATAAAAAGAATATGATTTACCACTATCAACATTTGTCCAATCTCTTTTGGAATTTCTATTCACAAAAAGCACCCTAACTCTAACCTAACCCTAACTCTAACCTAACCTAACCCTAACCCTAACCTAACCCTAACCCTAACCTAACCCTAACTCTAACCTAACCCTAACTCTAAACTAACCTAACCTAACCCTAACTCTAACCTAACCCTAACTCTAACCTAACCCTAACTCTAACCTAACCCTAACTCTAACCTAACCCTAACTCTAACCTAACCCTAACTCTAACCTAACCCTAACCCTAACCCTAACCTAACCCTAACCCTAACCTAACCCTAACCCTAACCTAACCCTAACCCTAACCTAACCCTAACCCTAACCTAACCCTAACCCTAACCTAACCCTAACCCTAACCTAACCCTAACCCTAACCTAACCCTAACCTAACCCTAACCCTAACCTAACCCTAACCCTAACCTAACCCTAACCCTAACCTAACCCTAACCCTAACCCTAACCCTAACCCTAACCTAACCCTAACCCTAACCCTAACCTAACCCTAACCCTAACTCTAACCCTAACCCTAACTCTAACCCTAACCCTAACTCTAACCCTAACCCTAACTCTAACCCTAACCCTAACTCTAACCCTAACCCTAACCTAACCCTAACCCAACCCTAACCCTAACCTAACCCTAACTCTAACCTAACCCTAACTCTAACCTAACCCTAACTCTAACCCTAATCCTAACTCTAACCCTAATCCTAACTCTAACCCTAATCCTAACTCTAACCCTAATCCTAACTCTAACCTAACCCTAACCCTAACCCTAACCCTAACCCTAACCCTAACCCTAACCCTAACCCTAACCCTAACCCTAACCCTAACCTAACCCTAACCTAACCCTAACCCTAACCCTAACCCTAACCCTAACCCTAACCCTAACCCTAACCCTAACCCTAACCCTAACCCTAACCCTAACCCTAACCTAACCCTAACCCTAACCTAACCCTAACCTAACCCTAACTCTAACCTAACCCTAACTCTAACCTAACCCTAACTCTAACCCTAACTCTAACCCTAACCCTAACTCTAACCCTAACCCTAACTCTAACCCTAACCCTAACTCTAACCCTAACCCTAACTCTAACCCTAACCCTAACTCTAACCCTAACCCTAACTCTAACCCTAACCCTAACTCTAACCCTAACCCTAACTCTAACCCTAACCCTAACTCTAACCCTAACCCTAACTCTAACCCTAACCCTAACTCTAACCCTAACCCTAACTCTAACCTAACCCTAACTCTAACCTAACCCTAACTCTAACCTAACCCTAACTCTAACCTAACCCTAACTCTAACCTAACCCTAACTCTAACCTAACCCTAACTCTAACCTAACCCTAACTCTAACCTAACCCTAACTCTAACCTAACCCTAACTCTAACCTAACCCTAACCCTAACTCTAACCTAACCCTAACTCTAACTCTAACCTAACCCTAACTCTAACCTAACCCTAACCTAACCCTAACTCTAACCTAACCCTAACTCTAACCTAACCCTAACTCTAACCTAACCCTAACTCTAACCTAACCCTAACTCTAACCTAACCCTAACTCTAACCTAACCCTAACTCTAACCTAACCCTAACTCTAACCTAACCCTAACCCTAACCCAACCCTAACTCTAACCTAACCCTAACTCTAACCTAACCCTAACTCTAACCTAACCCTAACTCTAACCTAACCCTAACTCTAACCTAACCCTAACTCTAACCTAACCCTAACTCTAATCTAACCCTAGCGTTTTGCACCAACTTTACTACTTTTCACTGTATAAACCATTGTATGGGTAAAGTCTGCCAATTTGTACGAAGTTGCGGAGAAAATTCCGTGCGGCCAATTTTCCTACGGCGAATTTTCTTGCGGCAAAAATTTCGGACACAGAAATATACATATATAAAGATGAAATAAAAATATATCATTCCTTGCAACGACGACTATCAGCATTTTCATATCACATATTTATGTGCTTGACGTTAAAGAAATATACGTTGCTTTTGTTTTCGATCGACTTTTGTTGGACTTACTTTTTTGGTTTACTTATAAAAGTTTGAAATCAAATCCCTTTCATTTTAAATCGTGGAAAATTATCATCAAACAATTGCTCAGGCAATACGAAAATTGCAGTACAAAGAATTTAATTGTTTTAGTTAAGATAAATGAGGATTTAGAATTACTTAGAAAACAAGCCGCTTAAAAGACGAGAAGCACCAGACTCGAGTTTTGCACATATAATTTAATTTTTGCGATAAAAGACTTGTTAACAATGATTACAAGACTCAATGCTGATTACATTTATCGTAAAACGCTTTAATCTAAGTATTGTATTTGACATTAATTAAGCACAAGGTTTTCGCAGTTTTTTTATTCCAGTTACTTCTCTGTTTGAGAGAGATTTCTAGCAGTGATGATAATATAGCAGATCAACGAAAATAGAGCTGCTGACACTGGTACTATGTAAGGATCTCTTCTATAACCTTCAATTGATTTTTCGGTGTCTAAGAAATATAACATTAGTTGATATAAGCCTAAAAAAGAAAAAAAAAAGAATTATAATTACTAAAAGTTGATCTTTTTTGTTAAGTTACTTCTAATTAAATCAATTCAAATTGGCCTAACTGAAGCACCTTAAATGCCATTACTTCACCTAAGCAAAAAAAAATAATAGGTTTATTTAAAAAAATAAAAAATGCTTTAGGCCAAATAAAAATTAGTTATCAAAAAAAATTTTAGAAAACTTGAAATTAGGCTTCTACTATTTATTATAACAAGGTTATAAAGGTAATCAAACTAGGGATGCAGAAGCTGGAAATGGAACGGGTGCTTTTTTGATGGAAGCGGACGCGGAAGCGAAAAAAAGTAAACCGCTTCTGCTTTCAATTCAACAGGCCTGACACAAAAGTCAATCAAAAAAACCTATTTATTTTTTCTGAATTTTTTAAAATAAGTTTCTAAATGTAATAATTATTTGGTACAGAACTTTAGCGGCGCACACTCCTTAAAACTCCCGACTAGGAGAGATTGATGTTGTCTCTAAGTTGAAACTGTTAATTAAAGAAAACTCATTACCAGAATTTAATGGTTGAAGACGCTGAAAGAAATAAAATATGATTAAATAAATGTTAAACACACACTATTTAAAGAACTGGTCCCGTTCAAAATCCCGAAAATCAAAATATTGAATGACATAATCCCGAATGTTGAAATCCGGAAAGTCAAAATACAAATGTAGCTATGCCAAAATAACTTTATTGTACACATATGTACTAATGTCCCTCAAAGGGTTAAACAAGTTGACTCGAGTTTAAAACTTGTTTATCGGTGCAAGTGAAAAGCAAACATAAATAACACCTTAGCAGATCTACATATAAACATTTGAGTTAAAGTTTTTCCCATTTTCCTATTTTAAATAAATCCATTTGATTGGTTCAATGAGGATCATGTGAAAACAATATTTTAGGACTTCACACATAAGTACATATAATATACAAATGCATTTATGTCACTTAAACCAGAAATTTTGATTTTCGGGATTTCGACATTCGGGATTATGTCATTCGGGATTTTGACTTTTGGGATATCGACCTAGACCCTTAAAGAACAAGTAAACTGCAAAATAATACAAAATATTTAACTTAAATAACTTTATTATCGAAGGATTGGAAGGAATAAAATTCGGGGAGCCGCTGGGTCAACTTTTCAAATCAAATGAGAGAAACAAAAAATTGTGCACTAAAGTTGACTATTTTTTATTTGGGCACAAGCTTTTGTGGGCTATTGCTCAATTCGTCAGGTGCAATGGAATAAAATTGCAATAAAAACAAAATTTACACCAACGGCATTAAACGTTATAAAGAGACATATGTGACGTAATGAAATATAAAAATATCGCATAGAAAAGACTTAGTTTGAGAGAATATGGCAGTACGGTAAATTACAACAATATAAACAAAAAACAATTGCGAGAAAATGGCATGCAAGTATAGAACGATGCGAAATGGAGAAAAAAGTGAAAAACATTAGTGACCCTCACGTTTACAAAAATAAATATTACACGCATCAGACAACGGATGAATGGCACAGGAGCGACATCAAACACAACAGAAACAAACCGGTAGCTGAACATTTTAATAAACCTGACTACACTTTGGAAAATCTCAGATTAGTTGATTAAAAAAGTTGAAGGTAAAACAAAACAACAACGAAAAATAGAAGAACAAAAAATTATTTTCAAATTCGATTGCGTTAACCAAGGTTTGAATATAGATTATTCGTTCATGTCTAACTACGTGTAATATTTATTTTTGTAAACGTGAGGGTCATTTATGTTTTTCACTTTTTTCTCCATTTCGCATCGTTCTATACTTGCATGCCATTTTCTCGCAATTGTTTTTTGTTTAAATTGCTATAATTTACCGTACTGCCATCTTCTCTCAAACTTCTTAAAAAGTATCTTTTAAAAATTGCAATCAATAAAAAGTTGATTTAAACAAGTATAAGCATATACGCTCGTATTTATATTAAATGTTTAAGAAAACGAAAAAAAAATTACAAACTTTCAACAAAGTATAACCTTCATAACGGTATAATATGTTAAAAAATGTAAATAAGTTAACCCGTGGACATTTGGACTGGAAACGAAGCAAAATCGCAGCTATTGCCGACCAATATGAGGTCTAGAGAAAAGAAAGCGCGATCGCGACAAACAAAGCACAATACGATCAATCGTGATTTAGAAAGCAGCTGCAGCAGTAAAGTCATTTAATGTATGGGCAGTTGCAGCAGAGACAAATAACTGAGTGAAATCAAATGCTGTTAAAACCTATATTTTTACAAAAATGGTTGGAATTCAAGTAAAAATTTATTCTATTTTTACAATATTCCAGCTAACAGTAAAGTATATTACAGAACCATTACTGTTCAAAACTATCGTGTTCAGTTCAAAACCAGTTCAATTCAAAACTAGAGAATAGGTAGAATTCAAAACTAGAAAATTGATACGAAAAGTTAAAGTGTTTTTTTCAAGTAATGTTCAAGTGTTTATAACATAAAAATAACGTAGAAGAGTTTTTTTTAATTAATATAAATTAACCCAGAGTTTGCTTAATGTAAAAACTGGGTCAAATATGTTTATTTGATAATCTAACTCAATTTTTGTTAAAATATTACAGTTGCTACTATTAGTTTACCTTTAATATCATTATTATTTATTAGCGTGAATCTGGGTTTTTAACTTCATTTTGATTTTTTTAATGTTGCTATTGATTTGATAGTAGGCATATTCATGCACATTGGTTAACAAATGTGCAGTCATTAACTATCGTTCTGGTTATTCCAAAGAAAAAAAAGATTCCAATATCACATTTCATTCTTTTTCATTAATGAGAAAAAACTTCTCACGCATTGGTTAAAACGAATTGCAAAAAAAAATTTCTTAGCCATCAAAGAATGCCAGAATTTGTTTCCTTCATTTTAAAGAAGAAGACTTTGTTTTTGATTCAGCAAATCAACAGGACAGACGCAAAAGAAAAAGAGGAACAATAAAATTGGTAAAAAGAAAGTTGAAAGACAATGCATATCCTTCTATTTTTAAAAATTTGCCTGCCTATAATACTTATAAAAGCACTCCTGTTCATTCAGATGTCGCTTCATGTTCTTCTCGACATTATAATACAGCAGCAAGGCTGGAGGAATAATGTGATGCTTTTTTAAATGCCGATAACACTGAAAATTTTAATGATCTTCTTGAAAAAATATCTGAAGAAATTCTCTACCAAGAATATATGCTGCATCAAAGTAATGTGGAAGTTAATTTCTTCTACTTATCACCACAACAACTTCTTTCTATTAAAGTTTCAATAAATGCTGATGTAGAAGTGACTATTTACCGAAAGCAACACGTGATGCCACCATTTTCTTACCAGCATATTATTTCCAACAACAAACTCTGATATCACAAGCCACAAATTTGATGGCACGGCCAAAAAATGAAGAAAGCAAAACGAAAAAGACTGAAAATTTTTTATTAGATATAAACACATTGCTAAACGATTTTTTTTTTTTTACCGAAAATGACCAAATTAGACCTTTCATCCAGAATTTCAACTAATTTTTACCTGCAAAGAAGCAAAAAAGATATTCATCCGAATTACTGATGATGTCGTACGTTATTTTTTCCAATAGTGCAAAAGCATATGAAAGGTTACTGGAAGAGCAAGTCATTATGCTGCCTTCGATAAAAACTTAATAAAAACTCACAATAAATTTAGATAATAGATGACGAAAGATATTTACAAATGCAATACTAACAACTAAATACATTTGATTGAAATATAATTGATATGATTGATAAAATTTATCTTTCTAAACCAGGGGTGTCCAAACTTTTTTCTAGGAGGGCCAGATTGATAATGTGAAAGTGACCGAGGGCCAAGAACGATCTCTAAAAAAAGGTCTTCACTTCGATTTGATTTTAAATTTCGCTATATTTCTCCAGAGTCGTTGTGATCTCTAAAAAAAAAAAAAGGTCTTTACTTCGATTTGATCTCTAGTTACTTCATGAATTTTTATTATAATACCAACGCAAAAATCTAAAGGCCTATTTTTAAATTTTTATTTCATCTTAAAGAAAAAAACTTTATAAAAAGCGTATAGATATATCAGTGTATATCGGTGACATAAATTTTTTTCGTATTTTGATTTTCGGCAAAAATCTCTTAGCACCAGCTGTTTGTTAGAAAGAGAGATCAAAGCCAATTAAGATTTTTATAGACCTGGGACGTACGGTAGTTAGAGCTTGAAGGCCTATATTTTTTTCAGTTCATTGCATCAACTACAATTAAAATAAAAAAGGACATATAAACCTATACAAAGTATTTACTTTACTAAACACATTCAAATGACATAATTTCTGGACTCAGAGGAACCGTGGCTTGTAATGACATCATCAGTGCCTATCGTTTCCAACATCTTGTTTTCGATGCAAAATGGGGTTGAGGAATTCATTTTTCTTTTTTTGGCCCGTAAATGAAGCGCATTTGATTTGTTATTCTTTTGAGCACAGAAAATTAAAACAATTAGAAATAATTAGAAAAAGATTCATTCTTAACAAAACTGATACGTTGGAAAATGCATCAACTTGTTTTATCAATAAATCTCAAGATTTAAATTTCCTTGTGCATCTACTGTTAAAAAGGCGTTATTTTAATAGGGCGGAAGATTACTCATAACTGCAGACCGTTGCTCTCCTAGGTCATCTGGATAATAGTAAAACAATGTTTAGCATCTCTTCAATTTTAGAGTTAAATTTGTGTTTAATTTTGTCAAAAACGAGAATCTTTTATAATGACGATCTAAGCTGCAATTTCGGTTTACGTGGACAAAAGAATTTGGTCGATGATTGGCAAATAGGAGTCTACTTTGAATCTGCTCGATGGATCAAATGTGTCTCCAAATTCACCTTTTAAATCTTATTTCACCGGTTTTCTCCCGATTAATTTTGTTTAATATAGTAAAATAAATAATGCATTGAGAAAAACAATTTTGTGCTAAAATTGTAGGGCGCTAAATTGCGGTTGGTGTTACGCGCTTTCCCGATTAAATAATCATTTAGAGCAGTGGTTTAATAAAAAATAATTTTTTAATGTTATAAACTGGGACATAGATAAATAATAAATATAAATATAAAGTATGGAACATTAAAAAATGACATTGTAGATTAATTTGACAAAAAAAGACGCGTGATGGGGCTGCAATCCATCAGCACAAGACGTCCCTTTTTGGGTAATAGCTGCCAGTACATTCATTTGTTAACACTGTGCGTTCACATTCCACAATATTTTTGCTTGGATTTGCATGTTATCCTACAACTTGGCCCATATATGGTCAGCTTAAGCTTACTTTAACTTGGTAAAAGTTTTACGTGATATCCGCACGACGTCGTAAACAAAGCGCGGCGCCTTGACACCACTAGTCTCATAACAATGGATCATAATATCTCTCAATTACAACTCCATTTTTTTTCTTCCAAGATCACGTCAATTGGTTTTAATAATTTGTAATTGATAGGTCTGGAACCGCGGCTCCATTGTCCCCCGCTTTAATACCGTACTGGGAGAGATAAATGTATTTTGCGTATTGCTTCGTTTTGCATTAGGTTGCTCGTAATTGAATAATTATTATTCTACCTATATGTCTATATTAAAAATAAAAGGCAGTAGAGGAGATTATTGGTTTCCGAATTTTAACAAAAATGTATAAAAATCCGGTTAATTGTTTTGAGAATTTTTAATTTCAGCTATTTCGTCACTGTTAATCAAAATTTAACAGCTCTATTCACTTTGCTTATGTGAGAAAGACAATCAAAAATGTTTTTTCGGCACTTAATGAAATATAACGCAGGCTTATGTTAACAAATAAGCTATTTTTCATTTGTTTTTTATACAAAAAATGGATTGTTTCCAGAGAATTAAAACTTAAAAAATATTACTTTTTCCAACCTGTTTTTTGGTGGAAGCAAGTTTTTCCGTCTTCACTAAGTCCGAATCTTGGTGGACAAACACAGGTGATTACGTCAGACTCCAATCGAGCGCAGTCATAAGAACAACCAAGTTTATTCTGGGTAAATACAAATTAAAATGTAATATACGCGCCTTTCAATCGGTGAATTTTCATGTTATCATGAATTTTTGTCAATTGTGAAATAATACAGCTTTAAAAACTTTGTAAACCAATTTTGGTGTTCGTGAAGATAAAGTTCAGATCTCTAAATTGTTAAAAAAGCGGAGGTTGCTTGTATGCAAACAAGTGTTTTTTGGGACTAATTCTTTTACTTGCTTGTTATAATAATTTTTAAATATATTTTAGAAACTGGCAACTCTCCACAATGAGTGCAACATATACTCAGAAGTTCAAAAACAGTGGATACAATTAAAGCAGTTCTAACAAGTGTTTGCATGAGATCTTAGTAGACAGTACTAAGCAGAGATATGGTAAGTACAGATGTGAAGCGAGTGTTTCAATTTTTTCAGAGAGGTCAAAACTCCATACAACATGTGAAAAATATAAGTTTATAGTGGATTGTAGGTAATCAAAATGTTGTGGAAGGGTTATAATGTGAAATGTATATGAATTTTAAAGAATATGATGGAAAATTTGCAAAATTGGATATACATGTATTACTGTGTTTCCCCGAAAATAAGACTTACCCTGAAAGTAAGACCTAGCGTGAATTTTCATGGTGATTGTAATATAAGACCTACCCTTAAAATAAGCCCTAGTTGATAATGAAAAATTATCACCTCATAAAAGTTTGGGTTAGTTTTAGGTAGCACGCTGTAGCAACTAGGGATATTAAAACAACAGATATCTAAAATCTCTATGTAGCAACAAGACACGTGAACCTAGGTAGCAGCAATTACGTGATTGCTTGATTTTCGGATAAACATTGGCATATTGGATAAGAAATATTTTTTCTGCAGATTTCATCCCCAGACAAGATGAGTAAGTTTATGGTTTTTAAATATAAAACTTGTTATTCAAAAGTAAATGTAGATCGTCAGTTTTATGGCAAGCAAGAAATTTACTATAAAAAGATGAGTATAGGGAGTCACTCCTAACTCTGCCACTGCTTTAATGAATATAACCAAAATCACTTTTGGCCTGCAATATATTTAATTGATCGAGAAAATGCACACACAGGGGTAATTTGACCTCTTACCATCGAGGCAAATGACACATTACAGTACAAAAGTACAAAGACTCATTCGATTTCGACCAATATCACATTAGGTACTTCGCTGTTCACGACCGCATTGCGCTAATTTTCAACAGCCAGGACAATTACAGTACACAATTAATTGCTGGGGAACTTGGCAAAATAACTGTTTAGAATCCGCTGAAGACCAAAAAAAAGGCAGCCATCAAGTGATTACCTAAACGTATTTCCGGAGATGCTAGCTATATATTGTGTCCGGTTAAAAAAATTTTATTTGTATTTTTATTTTTTATATAACGTTATGACTGAAATTTAGATCTGCTTACTAGGACGGCCAAGCAGAGAAAAGTGCCGTAAGATGTCTTTTTCAAGGAAAAGACAGAATGACGTGAGTAAGAGTGGAACTCAGACTATTTAGATTGGGTTTGCCATCAATAGGGGGAATTTAATCTCGGTACTTGTTACCAAGGTTGTGGAGTCGGAGCTAGAGTCGTTTTTTAGTTTGTCAGAATTGGAGTCGTTTTTTAGAATTGCTGGAGTCGGAGGTGGGAGTCGAAGTCGTTTTTTTTAATGTTCTGGATTCAGAGTCAGTTTTGCAGATGTTTTGGAGTCGGAGTTGGAGTCGGAAAAAATTCTTACAACTCCACAACCCCGCTTGTTACCTTGGTAATTAATCCGTAGTCGAAATGAGTGTGGCCGACTAGGTAGAAGCACCGTAAAGATAACGAGTGCAATCACAGACTTGGTCTGCATTTTCAGGGAAATGATGTTAAGTTACTCAAGAAGAGTTTATTCAAGATCCCTACCAAATGACTCAATTACGGAAGATGCATTCAGAACAAAGACTTTGTTTGCATGTTGGTCAATCATAACTCCTTTGATTATTGAAATCAGTTCGAAACTTGTCTATGGATATGTCTGACAAGATTTTTTACAATCAGCTTCATCTTCATCATAGGACAGCAAATATTTGTATTTCACAAATTTAAATAATTGTGAATTAAATGAATGCTACCAACGCCTTCTTGCTAAATAACGATTATTTGTAGTAAAGAAACCGTTCAAACGTGGTAACGTGATTTTTAAATGCCAGCCTCATCGCATTTGAAATTTTTCAAAGTTGCAGCTCCTCTGCTGCAGAAAAGAAGATTTTAATCTTAAGATTCTTTGTACCATGGAATATCTACCGTGTTTCACTTAAATAAAACTGCATGTTCTGTGTTTCTGGATCTAAGCAAGGCTTTTGATATTGTAAATTACAAAATATTACTCAAAAAGTTTAATACTATGAGAGACAAGTTTTTAAACATAATCAAATCATTTTTAAGTGATAGAGTTTAGTGCACCAAAATCAACAACCTATCAACTAATTTTACAAGAGTTAAATGTGGAGTACAACCAGGTTTAATTTTTAAAACCCTACTACTCCTACTCTATATCAGTGATCTACTAAATGTATCTAATATGAAGACTACTTTTTTTCTGCTGACTCAAACTTTCAAATTTCCGATAAGTGTTTACTTATCTCTAAAAATAGAGTCAATAAAATAATTATCTGCAATTAACATGTAGATGAAATCAAAGAAACACTCGATAAATTATGCCAAAACTCTTTTCATGCTATTTTGCAATTACAAAATTTAAAAAATAAACTAAAAATTTTAATGTTATTATTAATAATGATTTCAGTGAAAGAAAGTTTAGTTTAAGATATCTTGAGGTGATTTTAGATGAAAAATTGACATGGAAATGTCATGTTTTGAATTTGCACGAGCAACTTTTAAAAGTTTGCGGCAAACCGTATAAACTAAGGCATTCTGCTCATTTACCGACACTAAAAACTATTTACTTTGCTTTATTCCAATCCAAACTTCAATATTCTTTACTGAATTGTGGAAGTAAAACAATGCTAGCTCTTACTCGAGTTCTTTAAAATAAGTTTATTTGTTCTTGTTAATTTTTTTCAAACTCAACATATATAAATTATCTTTTTCACAAATTTAATGTTTTAAAAATAAATGATTTAATTAAACTTGATTGTGCTAAATTTATGTTCAAATATATGCATAATATGCAACCACATTCTTTTGTCAACTGTTTTACACCAAGAAATCAAATTCATTATTATATAGGGTTTTTCGATCTAATTTGTTGTTTTTGCAATCAAATTCATTCTTTTTGCAATCAATTTCGTTTTTTTTGCAATCAATTTCGTTTTGAAAAAGCTTTTATATATATATCTTTGTATAGGGTCACCCAATAGGGTCTATATACATATATCGTAGATAATATGGGTTCTCTCAATTAGGTCTCCATAATCTATAGTCTCCATAACTAGGTTTCTGTAATATAGTCTCCATAAAGTATATATAGATAGGTATACAGACCTATCGGATATCTTATATGGAGACCCAATATTATGGGGACTATATTATAGAGACCATATTATGGAGACCTAATATCTATTATTGAGACTACATTACGGAGACCTAATATTATGGAAACTATATTATAGAAACCTAATTATGGAGACCATATATATATATATATAAGATATTATAGAGATCTAATTATGGAGACCTAATATTATGGTGACCTAATACAGAGATTCTATATTATCTATATACTGTATTTGGTCATATAGAGTCTATATAATTGATAATATAAGGTCTCTGTATTAGGTCACCATAATACTAGGTCTCCATAATTAGGTCTCGATAATATATACAGTATATATAGTCTCCATAATTAAGTTTCTATAATATAGTTTCCATAATATTAGGTCTCCAAAATTAGCTCTCCATAATGTAGTCTCAATAGTAGATATTGGTCTCCATAATATAGTCTCCATAATATTGGGTCTCCATATAGGATCTCCGATAGGTTTATATACCTATCTATATTACAGAAACCTAATTATGGAGACTATAGATTATGGAGACCTAATAGAGAGACCCCATATTATCCACGATATATATATATAGACCTTATCGGGTGACCCTATACAAAGATATATATATAAAAGCTTTTTCAAAACGAATTTGATTGCAAAAACAACGAATTAGATCGAAAAACCCTATATTACTCCTACTACAAAAATTGTGAACTGTTTCTATCGTCTGTGTTTCTGACGTCAGATGGGTCTGGGCCAGCCACAGAAACTACATTGTCAAAAGTAGCTGCACTGAATAGAAGATACAGCTAATTAATCAGAGTTGGATCAATTACAATTGTAATTATAATTGAGTTTTTTGTTCTTGTGTAATTGTAATTATAATTGTAATTAAAAAAAATTAATTGCAATTACTTTTTAACAAGTTTACGAATGTGAAGTTCCACATTTTCATTTTTATCAAGAATCGTTGCATGTGAACACATGACCAATGTCAACTATTTTTGTTATTTTTGTTGCGGTGGCAAGCAGCTCACTGTTTGCTTGATTCAACATCTCAAGACATGGTGACTATGCAGCGTTTGTTTCTGCTGTTTTATAAAGCAGGAAACTCTTTTTAATCTCCTTCTCGTGCCCTATTTACTGTTACTGTTTGAATATTACGTCACAGGCTTCTACTTGTGCTTTTCGCTACATTAGCGTTGCTTTGATAAATCTTTTTGAGTGACCGAGTGACCCAGTGCAGCTGCCACTGGAAGAATAGTTTGTTTCTTTATTTTGTCATGTGTTTGTGTAGCTGAGCATCCTGTCTGATGAAAATAAATAAATTTATGAAATAATTGTCTAGACACGCAGACACGCTTTTATATTTAGCGACCGTGACCGAGTGGCTTAGTGTTGTTAGTGCGGTCACTAATGTTGTTAGATACAACAGTGAATACTAAACAACATAGACAACAACAAAAAATTGTTGTTTAGTGTTCACTGTTGTATCAGCAGTGATAGTTTCGAGATATAAAATTTTTTGAGCTCATTTTGTTGAGATAGCACATGCTGGCAATTCTGTCATCAGTGTGATGTTTTGCTTAGTAGCCTAATTACAAGTGCTTTCGTTTAAAAAGCATTGTTTGTAGTTTGTTCACATAGTCTTCAGTTAACAGTAACATTGCTAAATAATGTTTGTTTTTTTTATCAACTTAGCATTCTAAATTTAAAACATAAAAACTTATTACAGAACAGTATGGAAAATTTAAAAATGAATAATGTTGAAGCTGAATCCACAGTCGAAGTAGGCCTACTACCAAAACCATTAGCAGATTTTTTCAAATGTTTAACCAATACTGAGGCATGCTGCAATCAATGCAAAAAAAGATTAAGTTTTCAACAAAAGCAACATCAAATTTGATAACGCATTTGAAAAGATGTTCTCTTAGTCGGCATACTAACTACATGCATCGCAAACGAAAGCATCAGGAAAAATCAAAGAAAATACAAGAAAAGGATTGCCAAACTCAAATTAAGTCATTTTTCAAAGCTTCCTCTTCGCAACGATTTGCTGTTCATGATGTAACTCAAAAAGCATTGACAAAAGCTTTAATAAAATCAATTGCTTGTGATTAGCTACCATTAGGCATTGTTGATAGTGATACATTCAGAGATTTGCTGCTGACTGCTGAACCAAAATTTGTAATTTCAAGACGATCGACAATTAGAAATACTTTGATACCAAAAGTAGTTCAACAGATTGAAGAAGAAATGAGACACCAACTGGCATGTTTGTCACATGTTTATTTAACAATTGATCTTTGGACAAACAGAAACATGTCAAGTTTCTTGGGCATTACTGTCCATTTCATTGAAGCGACATGGAAGCAGGGCTGCGAACTCGAACTCGAACTCGAACTCAAAGAACTCGGCAATTTTGGCCGAACTCGAACTCGAACTCGAAAAAAAAATTTCTGAACTCAAACTTGAACTCGAACTTGAAAAAAAGTTTGTGATGTTTGAGTTCATTTAATGAGTAAATTTGACTATAACTTTTCTCAACGTTGGTGCCAAATGATAATTTGGTGTCCTCTTTTATTTTGTTTAATAATAGATTAAAATTGGTAACATTGATGACAAAGCATTTTTAACATGTGCTCAGTTTTTCGCGGTTAAATTATTCTCTTAACTCTATTCCGACTGTATTTTTTCAACTCTATTTTGTGAACTCGAACTCGAACTCGAAAAATTGAAATTTAAAGAACTCGAACTCGAACTCGGACTTGCAAATTTTTTGTGAACTCGAACTCGAACTCGATTAAAAATGCTTCGAGTTCGCAGCCCTGCATGGAAGCTTTGTAGCTTTGTACTGGCAGCTGACTCATTTTTAGAAAAGCATACAGCTTGTAATATTGCCAAGCCTTATGACCATGTTATAGAAAAGTTTAAGCTAACTTCAAAAGTAACCAAAGTTGTATCAGACAATGCTTCCTCCATGGTAAAGGCATTTCAGATTTCACTACCAGAGTTTATTTTGCATAAAACTGTTGATGAAGTTAATGAGAATAACAACGAATTGTTGCTTACAGATTCTATTTCTGAACACGATTTTGTAGAGGGTGATGCAGATTTAAATTCTCTTCTTGCGTACTTACCGAAGAGGGTCAGTTGCTTCGCTCACACTCAACAACTTTGCATCAAAAACTGGTGCAGGATTCAGAATTTTTCAAGTCTTACATCGGAAGGCAGCTTGCAAAAGTAGCTAACATTGTAAACTCTATTAGAAAATCGGTCAATGCAACTACTTACTTGAAAAAAATTAATATAACATTACGAGCGAAAAATATTACACGGTGGAATTCGCAACTTGTTATGTCGCAAAGCGTATTGAAAGACCACGAAGAGGTCAACGCAGCTCTTGCCTTAATTCAATCGCCAAATAGAATTACAAATCAATACTATTTGGCATTGAATGAACTTGTAAGAGTGCTGCTACCTTTTAAGGAGGCAATGCAGCAAATTGAAGGGGAAAATATTGTAACATCTTCAAGCATATGTCCTGTAGTGGTTGGATTGGTAAAAGCCATAAAATAACTGAAAAATGCAAATCTAAATCATTGCAAAAAATTGGCAACAACCCTTTACAATTCGGTTTTAAAAAGGTTGTTAACATTTTTAAATTGTATGGATAACAGACTTGCGTCCCTTCTATTTAACATTATCCAAGATTTAAACAGAAGTGGATTGAAAATGATGATGAAAAAGAAGCTCTGCGGGTGCTACAAATGGACGTCACAAGTAGGTTTGGTCCTTTTCAAGAAGTAGCAGCAGTAACAGCACAGATGATGATAATAGAAGCCTTGCCAAAAAGCCAAAGTTATTTGACTTCTTTGCAGAAGGCTCGAAAAAGAAACAACCCTAAGAATTCAGGAAAAGAAGTACAAATTTATTTTGCTGAAGACATCTTGCACTTTGATGAAGATCCACTAACGTTTTGGAAGAAAAAATTAGAAGAGCTTCCAACACTGGCTATGTCAACCAAAGAATTTTTGGGACTACAGTAACATCTGCACCTGCAGAAAGATTATTTTCAATTGCAGGAAATTTCTACACTGCAAAAAGAAATTTACTGGGTACAGATACTTTTCGCAGCCTGATGTTTATCAAGTGTAATTCAGCCATATATGAGAAAGTGAAACTGTAAATCAATAAAAATCGTGAAATTAAGTGTATACATTTGATGACTGTTACTAAGGAGGCTGTGTGTTCTTTCCGGGTAAATGAGTTAGGTTAAGATTGTATGCACTATGCAGAAAGTACAAGCTTTTAGCGCTAAACAGTGCTTTATAAAAAGTTATTTCTGCATACTACCCTAAAGTAAGCATTTGTTTATTGTACTGTTCAAGTGTCGTGCTAGAAGCAGATGGGCTACATTGTTTAAAATCTTTTTCATGCCTTTCTAAGTGTAAGCTCTGCATAACAACAATATGTTTGTTTTTTTTTCAGTTAGTCAAATAGTAATTATTATTGAAATTGTTATAAAAGACTTTTGCTTATATCTTTCTAGAAATATTTGGATGTACTGCATTTATTTAAAAAAAGTAATTGTAAGTTGTAATTAAATTACACCTTAAAAAGTAATTGTAATTGTAATTTGAGTTTTTAAAACAAAGTAATTGTAATTGTAATGTAATTGAAAATCTTTAATGTGTAATTGTAATTGTATTTGTAATTGATAAGAAATTGTGTAATTGATCCAACTCTGTAATCAATACAGTCTAACTAATTTGCTTACTCGTAACTTCTTATAAATTCAGCCAATTATTCCTTTAATTTCTTCTATTAATTACAAGATTATAATTTCAAATACCAACGATCAACTGTTAAATTTACTCTTCCTGTATCAATAAAATTCTGAGGTAAAAACTGTATCAGTAAAATTCTGAGGTTGATGTACTCCAGAGAACGCATTGAAAGAAATTGTTAAATGAAGAAATGCTGTGACTGTAGAATTAAAAACGTGGTCAGTGCAGGACGTCTATGACATCATAAGCGCCAACTAAAATAATATTTCACGAGCCATTCAAGCATTGGCACTAAAAATGAAAAACTACAAATAATTCGTTCGGACCAGTCTGCAACTTTTAACTCTGGTAAAAAAATGTTAAGATTTATTGGCGTTAAAATGTGGACTGAAATCTTCACAGAAACTTAAGAAAACTCGTATTATAGTTTTAATTTTAGTATAAATTATCTCCTATTAATAACTATATTTTTGATTCTCAACAATAAAAAGCACGTCTTCCCAGCTTTTACCCTATAAAGAATAACAATATCCAGTAAATATAATTTTGTGTGCGTGTAAGTAAAAGCGGAGATTTAGAAATTTAAACAAAAAAATCGAATATTTTTTACCTTATCACAAAGAAGATTCGAAGAAGCTTCTCTGGAAATAAATATTGGCAGCTGTGATTTTGGAGTAGGAGATTCTATTTTAGGATTTTCACGTTGAGTCAAATCAAAATGTCCTTTTTCACTTTTCACTTCAATTGGACCGTAAATAGTGCGTATTTCATCGTTTTTATCCATGGTCAGAGATCGTTTACGACGCCCGCCGGCGTACATGTTGCCGGCCGTGGGAGCGGACGCATTGCATAAATCGTTGTACTAATAAAAATGTTCTACAAGTTTTTAATCAAAATTTTGACTATGTCGATAATTAAATAAAACTTTCAAAATCAATTATTTTATTTTGACAAACTAGACGCTTTTGCTACTTGCTTTTTTAAATGCAATAATCATTTAATTGATACTAACCAATCTTAATCTTATTTCTGCCGATCCACCGAATATATTTCGCATTTACAGTGTTTTGTATAAATTGTATATTTTGTTCAAAATGTAATGATTACAAAAAAGGATTTGTGTATTGGAATAAATTTTACAAAATTGAAAATATATTTGAGAAAAAAATTGGCCAATTATTAAATGAATATTAATTTGGAATTAACTCAACCTCAATCTAGAAAAAAAGTTTACTTTTTTCACTCTGCATGATTTACAGAATACGATTATCTTTGCACATAAATAAAAAATGTAACTTTAAATTAGAAAAAAACCTACGCAGAGTGATTAAAAACAACAAATTCAGACATAGCTGAACCAGAAAAAAGTTTTAAAAGGCTTACCGATGATATGCAGGTGTTCGTTACTTTCATGTTGCAAACTTTAAAACAGCAATGAACATAGATTTGGGAATTGATTGGACCAATATGTCCCCAATAGAATAGACTAAATCGAAATACCACTGAATCAATAGCATAATTGCTCATTACAGCATAGTTTCTGTCCTGTTCTGTTTGGTTTACTGGACAACTACAAGTAAAAATGCTTTGGCTTTTGAAATCATATTATAAAAATATTAGTTTTGCATTGTACAATATTTTAAAATCAAAGCAATTAATTGTCAGTTGTTTTTTACTATTTTAGCATGATTTAAAAACTAAATTATCGGTGAAATTTTATCAAGTGAAGGCTTTTTTTGGAACCGATTTACATGTAAAGATCCTCTTTTTTATCTGGACCTGTACGGGACGGCTGTTGTCAAAAAATATCGTTTTTTTCCAAATTATCATTATTTTATGAAATGTATAATTGTGATTCTTCGTATTGGAAATACTGCCCCAGTATTTAAATAAATTGAAGCAAAAATTTATAATCTGAAAGTAAATCTTTATTATTGTCGTTTTTTTAACAATTAAACGTTGAAGCGTGGCGGAGTGGGAAAGAAAGCAGTATTTATGAAGAACGCCATCAAAACGTTTGCGATCATGAACCGACTCCCGTCATTTTGTTGTGTCCTAGAGAAAGACATTTCACGGGACTTTTCTCCACTTGGCAGTTTTAGCAAGCAGCTCTGAATTTCAGTTATATTTCTACAACTAAAAAAGAATAAAAATTTCAATCGAACAAAAAATATTTTGCATGGGATCTCCAAAAGTAGGTCGGAATAATTGTATGATTGCTGCCCTAAATGTAACGCTTTCGAAGTTTTCTTGCAAGCCAAAAGGTAAATAGAGACGAACATAATAACAAAACAGATTATTAAAGTATAAAATGACTTTAACTAGTAAGTCAGATAATGAAGAATTTCTGTATGGAAATAAAAAAATTATTCAAAACAGCTGAGATCCGACTTAACATAAATTTATACAAAGTCTAAACTTTACCTGTTTTGAATAAAATTTATCCTAGTTTGATCATCTCTATTCGGTGTTGGTGTTGCATAACAGCTTGTTCCCTAAAACAAAAGATGTGACAAAAACTTATAATAAAATCTGAAAAGATTTTGTATTAAAATAGCATTGAGTTTTTGATATATCTTATTGCATTGCAATTATATTTGTTTTAGTATAATTGGGTACAAAAATCAAAAAATAAAATCATCTAAATTCTAATATAAATTTGATTTTTGAATTAAAGTTATACAGTATAAGATACTAAGAATAGCAAAAACACGGAAATAAAAACAAAGCTAAAAACCCTACAGACTGTTTCACCCATAAAAGGGATCATCAGGGGTATCTTATTCAAATAGAATATATAGTTTTATTCATATAGTATAAGATACTATATGAATAAAACTATATATGAGAAAAGATGAATAGATAAATAAATTTTAAATAGTAATTATAAGGTCCGCTAACGTCAATAAAATCATTTTTTTAATGCTTTTTCCATCACAGACTAATACTAACAATGGTTTGGATGGCTTCGGATTTATTTAATAAAGTTTCATTCCCAAAAATAAAGTCTAAATACTTACAAAGCTACGATTTGTCAAAACTTGCTGCTACGATTTGTTAAAACTGCAACCGCTCGGTTTCATAAGTGCAGACATGGGAAATATTTAAAACACAACGGCTATTTAAGGAATTGTATTACTGTATTTTCTGGATGCCAATAAAATTCATGTTTCAAATCAGAGAGATTTTTAATAAAAACTAAAATCTTAGAATATTTAAAAATAGCTGAAAGATAAGGATTGGTTGCAGGTTTAGTAATTAACTTAAGCTAATTTAATAATTAACGCTCTTGTTTACAGCGGTAAGAGTGGTTTAAATTTCAGACCGGCCAATACTCAGTAGTTGCCAACGGCTAGCCGCGGCGGTGAGTACACATAAGTGTCTGTGTTGCAAGCCCAAATATATTATATAGCCGAGATTGAACTAACAGAACTCACAACAAACCCATGGAACGGCGTAGAAATTGAATATACAGTAACTCGGGTCAACCTATCCTCAAAGTGCAATTTTGTGCGCTATTTCATATGATAATCGGTTTTACTTTTGAAACATCGAACCACAGGTAATTTTACACAAAATTTTCAAAGTTAAATAAAAAGTTAATTATTTAAAATCCATTTTAATTTTACCCATGTAAAACAGAACGTTGAGTCTTAAGCCAAACCTTAACTCGCGACGTTTCGTACGTTATATCGAACGGAGTTTTTCAAGTGTGAACAACTAAAATAGATTTTAAACAAGTTATACCTAGCAGTGGCGTACGCAGAAATTTGTAAAGGGGGGGGTTTTGGAGCCGAAAATGTGATTGCTCTCAGTAGTCTTGGTAATGGGCAAAAACTTCCAAAATTAGGCCTACATTCAAAAATAAAGTGTTTTGGTTTTAAAAACATCCTGCAGTAGCATGAATTTCTTTTTACCAAACCATAAAACTAACTATTGAAAAGGTATGTGCGAGTAATTCAATCATGACAAGAAACTTTTCAAATTAAAAGCAACTCGTGTAAATGATGAGAACAATAGGTGGAAAATCAAACGAACAAAAAAATAACCTTACTTAACAAATATTTTAAATTTTTTTAAAGGCTTATATTCAAACGCCTGTTTTTTTCACTTAATCTGTTAATTACATCATCAGGGCAAGGCACGCGTGTGGCTCCTATAAATGTTTAGTAATGCAGATCCATTAATTCGAGTGGTACCACTTGTGTTTCGTAAGCAAGTTTTTAGTCTGCGTAATGTGGAAAGCTTTACAATTGTTCACTAGTGCATGTTATCACTGAAAGAGTTAACAAAATGGTCATCAATGTAAATATGTTCGGAACAGCATCGGAAGTGCATTCCTTGATGCTGCTCAACGCATCAGTTGGTCTTTCTGCTGCGTTCAACCGAAAAAGTTTCCTGTAACATAATATCAGTTCAGGCACTAATTCTCCCCAGGATTTCGTTAAATCATTTTCGTAAAATTTTCCCAAAACTTGAATACTTTTAATTTGTTGAGGAGTTGGTGCACTAGTTTGATCAGCAGAAATTAAACACTGAAATTCACCAATAATCGATTTGTGGGCTGTAAATCTTGCTTTGAGAGTGACAATAAAGTTATCAAGAAATAGAATAAAAATCTCTAGCCTAAAATGTTCTTCATATGTTACAGCAGCAATATTGCATCGATTGGTCTGTCTTCAAGAGGGCATGGTATTTTCAAAATAAAATCTTCGGCTTTGGCCGTTTCTTGCGCAAAAATATAGAGCTGGTGAAATTCATATTCGGTTTTTTCTCTAAGATACTTCAACTCATTTGCAACATCCTATGCAATGTTGACGGCCTCAAGAAGGCTTATCGACTTTTTTTTGCTTAACTTTACACAAAACAACACTGTATCCAAAAACGTATTTTAAAACTAAGAGAGGAATGCGAAATTCATTTTGCGTAATTGTCGATAGCAACTGCAGAGCTCGTGATGAGGTTTCTCTGTCTGGCCATGCTGAAATTTCTGCCAAAGCTTCTACAACGGTAAATTGTAAATTTGAAAAAGTACTAACACTCTCGTGTCGATAGACCCATCTGATAGCACAAATTTGAACAAGTTTTTAAGCTTTTGTTGTTGACGAAATTGTGTTGATGGACTTGCGCAAAATGTTTTGAAGTTTTGGAGCATTAAAAAATTGTGAAATGAAGCTATTGTTCCCATGCAGTTTATTTCCATTCCCATGCTTAACTTTCAATATTTTACAAGTTTGAAAGTCTTCTTCACAGTGGCAATGTACAGTACATTAGCTAACTTTGAAGCAATTTAAACGATAGCAAAAATTGATGCGCAAGCAGTAATTAAGTTTAAAAAGTGCGGTAAACAATAGAAATCAAAATCCTATTATTAAAGCCTATTTATTACCATGTACTGTATATATGACTGAACACCATTCTTCAAGGGGGGGGGGGTTTGACCCCTGAAACCCCCCCCCTTGCGTACGCCTATGATACCTAGTAACAGTGTTTTTACTAAAAATTAATGGCTGTCGTGCTTAAATAGAGGAGTACAAAATCTATATATAGACACTTTTTAAGACTTAATTGTGTAAAGGTTATCCTCATTGAGTTTTTTGTCGATTTCTGACGAAATTAAAAGAAAATAAATTTTTTCTTCACTTGATTTCTGATTTCAACGTAAGGAAATCTATCTTCTACACCAATGTTCAACCAATCTACATCAATGAAACTTTACTAAATTCAATATTACCCTGCCTTGTTTTCAGGGTGGGGCGATGTATACAAAAACTACTCTTAACAGGTACTTGGAAATAAGTTTTTCAGGCCGACCAGTTTTTAGCTAAACATCCAAAGCTTTACAACAAGCAAGATTAACATTCATTATCATTCTGCTAGATAGCTTGAGGTATTCGTCATTTTATCACAGGAGCACAATGCACTGCTGCAGAGAAGCTTGAATCTTTAAATTTTAAACTATAGGTGAGTTTTTGTTTAAGCAGAAAACAATACGGTTTTCATTTCTACATTTGTCCATAAAATCGAGAAATACCTTGCTGGATTGATTTCGTTGCAAACATGTTTTGATGGCATTATGAATTTAAGTCCTCGTTCATAAATCCACAACTTTATAACAAACTATGGTATTTTCTTGCACTAACCGTTTAAAATTGTATCTTTCCAAATTAAGTTTTTTGACAATTTTATCCTTAACATAGGATTATCACTATTTGTGACTAAATCCAATTTTACTTTAAGAAATTTTTTAACTTAGTATTTAAAAATTTTTAATTTCTTTTTTTTGTCCAGAGCTGCCCAAAATATTTTAAAAATGAGGTTCTAACACCAGTAGGCTAATAATAGTAAACTAAGGGCAATGAGCAAAGCAATACAGATAAATCAAATCAAAACTATTTTTTAAATCATTTACCTGTAAGACAAAATTAGTATCGTTGGGTGAAGTTTCTAGTTTTGCTATTATGTATACTGGGTAGGGAACTTGGTCTACGTGTCCAGATGCAACAACTTGGTCGGAATATCGCCTCGTAAAAGATATAACAAATTTACCTTTTTGATCAGATGTAGGCCTAAAACGACGTTCTCTAAAAAAAAAAGAAAACATTCGCAGTGGCGGCTGGCAAATAAAAAAATGAAGAGATGCTGCAATCAGAAGCGCCGCAAAATTTTTTAACAGGCCGTGCAAAATTTTAAAATGCGCGCACATTTTGGTCAAAAAAGACAATCTCAACAAACGCAAAATTTAAGCGTAGGTATAGAGAAAATTTCTATTAAAAAACTTGGTGAAGAACAAAAAATTAATAAATAAAGGTCTTCACTATACAGCCACTCTCGCTAAATTACTGTTATATCAGGTGACTCTTTTCGAAAAAAGTTAGGTGAACCTTTGTCTATATCGATATTTTCAAACTTTTCGGGACTAAATTTTGGTCGAAATTATATAATTGTAGAGACAAACTTAACACAATCCTTCAATCTTGCGAATTTCTAAAACAACTACCCCCTGGCCCCCACTTCGCCGCCCCTGAATCTGCCATATGTAAACACAAATTGTGTTTATTTGAGGAATATTAAAGATTATTGCTAACTATGAAGCATTATAACTAAAAAGCTTTATGCCAAAGAAAGCGAAGCGTTGTGTTTGTTACGCCCATGATTAGATCGAGTGAGTTGCGTTTAATGTAGATTAAACGTAGATTTAATTTTCCATATAAAGCAGGGTCTCAAACTCAAATGGCTATTTGGGCCAAATTAAAAATTGTAAATTATCCGAGAGCCGCAATACACAATACAAGACCAATATACAATTTTACACATTAAAAACTCAATAACGAAAACGAGTAGTGACTAAAATAAATTAAATAAATATTACAGTCAATTTTCTTTCTAGCTACGTATTAGCTGGCAGCGTTTAGCATCAGTGAGCTCCTCGATATTAAGTTTAAATTCAGCAGTTGAAATCAACCTCAGTGTTGCTTGCAAATGCTCATCAATGACACGTGACCTTTGAAGAGACTTTTAGCCCTCATGGATGGAAAAAATGTTTTTATACGTTTGTGCTTCCAAAGATTGGAATAAATGTTGCAGTAGCAGAGAGTAACTTTGGAAACCTTTCTCGTGAAAGAAACGAGTAAAAGTTTGCGATTCCTACGCCTGCATGTTTCTGTTTCAAAATGATATTACTTTAAAGCTTTGCTAACTCCATTTGTAGCCTAATTTCTTGACAAACGGCGCTGAAAATAGTAGAAAATAGGTCTGTAGCACCACAAAATCTGAAAAGCGCTCATCAAACTGTCAAAGCAAACTTGACAACAACTTTGCACCTTTTTTCAAGCATTCAGATTGAATGTTTTTCATTGATTTTAGGGTTGAAAAGTGACCAAATTGCCCTCATTCAACTATTTTATCGATAAACCTACTGTAGTTTTATATTGAACGATTTTACATGATCTTGCCCAGATTACTGATTTTTCTTTGCTAATATTTCCCTTGTACCAATCATATTTATTTCGATGCATTGCTTCGCCGCATATTATGCTCCTTCATTACAGCTATCTTGGAATGCGTCATTTTGCGTCACATACGTGAAAGTTTTAAGCTGAATTGAAAAAAGCTCAAAAAGTTGCCAATTCAAAATTAAAAAAAAGTTTTTTAAAAAATCCAACAAAACTTAAATTTAATAAATAAAAATTGAGTAAAAATTAAAAATTATTGAATCTTTAAGTGTTGCCAATAATATTTAAAATTGCTGCACAGATATTTAGGGAATGCTGCAGCTCTGCAGCTCCTACAGGCGAGCCGCCACAGCACGTTCTAGTTACAAATTAAGATGCTTGCTCCAAGTTATTTAATTTAACCTAAGAAAAATTAGCTTGTTTTGATAATTAAACTCAAAAACCTTACAGAAGCAATTTTCGCCTAAAAATAAAAACTGTTGAATCTTGAGTTCATGTTAAGTGTCACAAACTTTAATTGGGAATCCAAAAAGGACCAGTTAGGTAACCCGAATATCAGCCCTGAAATAAAGCTGTATTTATTTTGTATTTATTCCGATTTAAGAAATAGTTTGCCGCGAGACAGAAATTCTTAATACGGTTAGCTTTGACTAAGTTCGAATTGATTACTTAAAAAACTTATCTTTGCGGACCGACAGAGACCACTGTCTCTAACTATAAAGAATATATTCATATATATATACATGTACATAGTATATACATGTATATATTCATATATAATAATAAAAGTGGCAAGACTGTCAGTAAAGAGCTCAATGAAAACTCAGAGCATTAAATTAAATTAAATTACAGAAGCCGAGCAATGGCTTCTGTAATTTATTTATTTCATATATATATATACTAATGTATAAAGAATATATTTACGAATTTAACAAAACTTGATCGATTCACAAAAAACTTTGCTTCCAAGCTTTACCAAACTTTAAAACGATTCCAGCCCCACAACTGCGAATAATCATTGCAACAACTTTGTCTAGCAAGCTAATAAGATTGAACAAGCGCCTCGATGGCTAGTATTAATCTTAATATTTTGTTCGCTACACAAACCTCACCATTCCATCATTCTACGTAATTAACTGCGGTCACACAGTCACAAAAACACGAACGACTTAACTGCGATGCAACAACTCAAATTGGCCTGAAACGATTGACTGGGCTGAAATCTGCAATAAAATAAAAACAAAGCGTGCACTTAAATAATATCACGTCACGTGGCTCTAGTCTACATTATAAGCCAATTTTCTGGAATTATATAAATTTCTCCGAATAGCGATTACATTAAAGTCACACCTTACAACAACCGATCAGAGACTTGCGACAACCCACAAAATAAGTAATTAGAAGTCAGGTGATCTAAAAAAATTCACTTCATCAATTCCTCGATAATTCCAGAAAGAAAAGAAAACGCTAGACCCCTAACGGTCACGTGGTCTTAATCTAATGACACTTGCTTAGAAATTAAAAACAACACAATGAGCAATTTGACGCTTACAAGATAGCTTGCAAATAAATCAAAGAATGTAAATTAAGTGGGGGTTTACCGAGTATGCAATCTCAGCCAACGTGCCCGTATAGGGTCCTTGAGGGTAAAATGTCGGTAATGCGAGCTCGTGCGGGCAAACCAAAACTGTAAGGGCCCGGTATAGAGCCCGTGCAGTCTTCACGAGGGTAAAGTGCAGTTTTTAATTGAGCTATCGTCAATAGCAAACATGTGCAGGAACCGTGCCGTTTCTATACAGTTTGGTAAATAGCAAGTGTCAAAATTTTCAGGTTAATTTTGATGTAGTAATTACGTGCAGGACCTGTGCGGGTCCTGTACAGTTTGTCGCATTGTCTGAATAAGGTTTTTGAAATTCAATGCGAGTGCAAAGCCCGTGCCCGAGCTGTACAGGTCCTTTACAGTTTATCAGATAAAATGTTAAAATATTATTTGAATTTTTCATGTAAAAATCGTGTACCGGAACTGTGCGGGTCCTGTGCAGTTTTCTATGCAGGAGCTATGCAGGTTTTGAGTGGGCAATCCAAGTAAGATAACAGTAAAGATCTTGGGCGGGTCCTATGCAGTTTATTAATATATTTTTTGATATTTTCAAGAATGCAAAGCAATAACAAATATTTATTGGTCCGGTACAGGTTCTCTACAGTTTATCGCACATAAAGTTTTAAAATATTATTTGAAGTTTGCAGATAGAAATCATGTTCCGAAACTGTGCAGGTCCTGTGCAGTTTTCTATGCAGGAGGTCTGCAGATTTCAAGCGAGCAATTTAAGTTGGAAACTTGTACAGGTCTTGTGCGAGTCCCGCGCAGTTTATTAAATATATTGTTTGATATTTTTAGGAATGCGAAGCAGGCCCTGTGCAGGTCCTTTACAGTTTATCACACATAAAGTTTTAAACCATTATTTGAAGTTTGCAAGTAGAAATCAAGTGCCGGAACTATGCAGGTCCTATGTAGTTTTCTATACAGGAGTTATGCAGATTTCAAGCGAACAATTTAAGTAGGAAACCTGTACAGGTCTTGCGCGGGTCCCATCCAATTTATTAAATATATTGTTTGATGTTTTCAAGAATGGGATTTGTTAATAAAAAACTTGAAAAATATGGTAAGGCTTTGGAATGCTTGCAAACGTTAAAAACTAGTGAACTAAATTAACAGAAAGACAAAGTGCTTTGCAAGAGTTACTTTCACTAAAGTTGGTATAATAGTGGTGCTTACAAAGCTATAAACAGTTCAAAGCTGTTTTACTCCGTCTCAGAAGGAAGCCATTAGAGAGCGGCGCTAAATTTATTAAAATATAAAACAGGATCGAAAAATCTGTAAAAGGTTATGTAGCGTGCGAATTGCGTTAATACACATCAAACAAAAGTTATATTTTGCTATAGTTATTTAGTTTAAGTACTTTTTGATGGCACCGGTTTTTTTAATATTAAATTTAAAAGCAAAAATTAATAGCTTTTCGGTTGGAAAACTATAACCTATTGTTTCAAAGGAAAATTATGAAACAGTTTGATTTTAGGCTTAATTTAAAAAAATTTACAAGCAGCGACAACTTTATTTATAAAATGTAGCAACTCTGCCGCGGCACCTACATCGCATGAAAACAAGAGTAACGACGCTACAACATCTGCCAATGCTCACCTTCGCAATCTCGATTGTTTTTGCAAGAGTTTTTTTTATTAACAGTTGAAAAGTTGTTGGGATTTGAATCCAGCACTGTCTCACAGCATTTTGTTTTATAGCATGCTAAACGGTGATTGGTGAATATGCGGTTTGAACAACGCTCACTAAAATGAGATTAACGTCCTCGCTATGATGCCGTTTCTCTTTTATAACGCCCTGTCACAAGCAAAGTGTAAAAGCTTGCCTAATAGTATTTACGTTTGTTTAAGTTTATCATTCTATATTTTTAGATTGGGTGTAAAAGTACTTTTTGCTTGAAATTGTTCAAATTTTCTAAACTTAAATTTTTACGGCTTTCAGCTTTGCTTTCTATTAAGTCGTGTTTGACAAAGAAAAACCAAGTAAAAAAATGTTTGGTTAAAATGACAGCTATCATCAAGTCTTATTCAATTCAATAAATCATACTAAATTATCAAATCTTGCTTTTTTTGCGTCCAATCTATGGGGCGCGCCGGTATAACACAATATACCTGGTTGGTCCAAACTGAGCGCCGTCACTCAATTTTATGCGATCTAACAATTTTAAGCAGGGTCTTGTACTAGCTTTATAACAATCCAAACAATCGATTTTGGAGTTCGGCCATAATAAAACAAAACGCATAATAAAACAAACGCTATGGACACCAACGCAATTTTTAAAAAAATTTCTCACATTTAGTAATGGCTTTAGTACGGTGCAAACGGAGCGGCCGCACCTGCCAAATCCCCCTAAAAAACTTTAAACTGTGGCCTTTCTAACCAATAAATTGCTTTATTTCCTCATAGTAGCACCCTGACCGTGGTGCCCTGTCTACACGTTAACTTTAGAACGAAAGTAGAGATTTGATTGAAAGTGTTGACTTTTTTAGAGATCACTATTCTTTTGGAACAAAAAAATTTACACACTAAAAAGTGGTCCCCTTTTTTTCTTGCACCAGGCCCTCCTTTCGTTAAGCCATCACTGCTTACATTCTTTTAAGTGGTTCATGCTTTGTGCTAGTGAGTAGTAGCATAACTCTATAATAAAAGTAATATAATTTCTTTACCGCTGAGCCATAAATTTGATTTTTTGGTAATTTGAACGCACTCAAATATCAAATGAAAACTAAAAAAAATTCTCACTTACCGATCCAAACCTTTTTTGATCTTCACTTAACGCTTACAAATGTAAATAACTACCCTTTATAATCTTCTATAGGAACAGTTTCAAACCAAATGCAACCAAAAATTGTAACAATTTTAAAAGCAACCCCAGGAAACAAAAACTTGGATTACTTTGTGGTATGCAGTTTGTGCAGTGACCTCACAAATGCCAAGTTGTCAACATTCGCATTTTCTATTGGTTTTGAAAGACAGATTGTACGAGTATGTATAAAAGATTTTTCGTATTAGTTATTTCCAAAGGGGGGTATGGCATAATGCCCCCTAAAGACGCTACTGTTTGGAACTTGTGCTAATGCTGTAGAAATATTAAAATCATATGTTGGTAACGCAACGATAGCAGACAATGTTGTATAGAAGTTTCAAATTAAAAAAGACAGCACTAAACTTCTTTTCAACCCTTAATGTTGTGTGCGTAAAACCATTCGGTGCTTGTCTTGAGGAAGCAAAGAGCCTATAAAAGAGGTTTGACGCGGAGATAGATGAGCTTCTCGGGTGTAGGGTACAGATACTCTATATGTAGAGATAGCGGTTGATAACTTTTTGTGCTCTCTTCAGGATTTATTAATTGTGTGGTTGCAGCTACATGCGCTCTTCTGCAGATTTTGGAAACTTTTAAGAAGTCTCATAACAAAAAAGATACCTACAACAGCTTCACACTAAATTACGCTATATGTTTGAAGCAGATGGAATCTAGGCTCGGAGTTTTACCTGGTATATAACATAAGCAATGTTTCCTCTTAGAGCTTGCTTAGTGTGCACGGAATGAAAGGCTGTGTGAGCAGTGGTGAATATTACCCGAGGCAAGAAAGTTTTGGTTTTCTCTCCAAAATCAAGGTGTTGTCTAAAAAAAAAAAAAAAAAAAAAAAAGGTTTTCACTTCGATTTCATCTCCGATTTCCTTATTTTATTCCCAAAATCAAGGTGTTCTCTAAAAAAAAAAAAAGGTCTTCACTTCGATTCCTTGATTTCCTATTTTGTTTCAGAAATCAAACCTTGCCAATGCTTATACAGCGAAAGCAGCATGTCTTGCCAAAACTTACGCAGTGCGCGGCAAAACGAAAGTATTGCGCGGGGGTTCCCTCGTTACTGTGCGGCCGCGCAGGCGCGCAGCTTAGAGGGAACATAGTATATAAGTGTTGTAGGATAGCATTAAATTCTCTGAGCTAAATTTCATTTACATGATATTCACTGAGTTTAATAAGATGGTCCTGCAAGGGCCAGATACCTTTTAAGAGGCGATTTAAGATGACGTGGGTTAACATTCTCGTATCTCTCGTTTTCCGAATAAAATTTTTTTCTTTGCGGCATGAACTTTGATAATCGATTTAGGCTAATTTTGGGCTGCTGAATCCAATTCTGAGCTCAGATTTGCTCTATCACGTCAGGTTTTTTCGCTACGTCTTTAGCCCATTTTTAAACTAAAAGGCCTAATTTTGGCTTCTGATAGTGGCGGTATGTTGAGCGTATAACGGCAGCAGCTCAAGCATTCTTACCAAACTCATCTTTGATGAAACATTGAAACCTACACAGGCCTGGAGATTAAAGGCGCTCTGCTTTTTGTGATAAGACCCTTAGCTCCGGAGCTGGAGCCGGAGCTAGTGCTCTTCTACAGTGGCTCCCCAGCCCTGCTTGTAACCACATGAAAATCAGAGTACCTTCTTAGCAGTTTGCTTTTATTCCATCAAAACAGTCTTAGAAGTTTCGTGTATGAAAGAATATTCTTGTAGTAGGCAGTAGTGTATAATAAAGGTGTGAATTTAGAGACAGTTTGTGTGCATTATTAGAGAACAAACTCAGTTTGAGTTTTACTGATATTTCTACAGCAAGGTTTCAAATTCGGTGTTAATTAGCTTTTTTCTCTGCCAGATTGTATCATTAAGGTGTGAGTTTTGAATATATTAAAACTATGTCAGCTGTCAAAAAGCGTGGATGCTCCAATGATCCTAATATTTTTTGCTACATTTGTGGGAGCTTTACTCTGTCATCCCAACGACGTGAAATTACCAACTTTGTAAAAAAGGTGTATTTCGCTTACTTCAAGGTGAAGTTAGGAGACCAAGATAAAAGTTGGGCTCCTCATAAAGTATGCAAAAGTTGCGTGGAGAGTTTGAGGTATTGGTCTCAGGGAAAGGACAGACATCTGAAGTTTGGTATACCAATGATCTGGCGAGAACAAAAACATCATGTCGATGATTGCTACTTCTGTCTTGTCAACGTCAAAGGATATAACAAAAGAAACAAGCACAAGCTGCAATATTCTAATCTTGCCTCTGCTTTGCGACCTATACCTCACAGTGAGGAAATACCGGTGCCTACTTTTACTGAATTGTCCAAAATTGATGATGAAGAGCTTGGGTTGTTTTTTGATTCTTCACAAACTGATGAAGATTCGGAGTTAGATTTTCAACCCTCGAGCTCTTTTTTTGAGCGGCCCTTATTGTTCAATCAGTCGGAACTGAATGATTTAGTCCGTGATTTGAATCTTTCTAAACATGCGTCAGAACTACTTGCTTCACGACTCCAAGAAAAAAACCTTCTCCAACCTGGAAGTAGTGTCACATTTTATCGGAATCAAGAAAAGCTGTTTCTGAATTATTTCTCTTTAAAAAGTTCTTTGGTTTATTGCCATGATATTGAAGGTCTTCTTTTCCAACTAGGAATAACCCAATATCAACCAAATGAGTGGAGACTGTTTATTGACAGCTCAAAACGAAGCCTGAAGTGCGTGTTACTACACAACGGAAATAGATATGCATCGATTCCAGTGGGCACTCTGTGACACTCAAAGAGTCCTATGAAAACGTTAAGAATGTGCTGGAAACACTGAAATACAATGATCATGGCTGGATGATTTGCGTGGATTTAAAAATGATGAACTTTCTTTTGGGACAGCAAGGTGCATACACCAAATACCCTTGTTTTCTTTGCTACTGGGATAGCAGAGCCAAAGATGAGCATTGGATAAGAGATCAGTGGCCAGCAAGGAGCAGTTTGGCACCTGGAGATAAAAACATCATTCACAGACCGTTAGTTGATGCCAAGAAGATCATCTTGCCGCCTCTTCATATAAAACTTGGGGTGATGAAGCAATATGTTAAGGCTCTTGATCACAGCGGAAATTGCTTTAGGTACATTTGCCAAACCTTTCCAGGTCTTAGTGAAGAAAAGAAAAAGGCTGGAGTTTTTAATGGCCCACAAATAAGGCAGTTGCTTAGAGATTCAAACTTTATAGCATCAATGACAGCTCATGAAGCAAGGGCTTGGAATGCATTTTTTTGGTTGTAAATAACTTCTTTAGTAACAGAAAGGCAGAAAACTATGAAGACCTTGTGAAAGAATTGTTGACCAGCATGCAAGAGAGGCAATGTTCTATGAGCATAAAGTTACATTTTCTGAAAAGTCATCTAGATTACTTTCCAGAAAACCTTGGGGACATCAGTGAAGAACAAGGTGAGCGCTTTCACCAAGACATTAGAGTTATGGAAGAGCACTACCAGGGCCAATGGGACTGCCATATGATGGCAGATTACTGCTGGAACCTGAAGAGAGAGAGTTTCCCCGCTGTGCACAAACGAAAATCGCTCAAAAGAAAATTTTCAAGTTCATGATAACTGTGACATATCTATTTTATCAAATGGAATGTGCTAGGGATTACGTCCAGTGATGTTTTTAAAGCACAGTAATGTTGGGGTCTTGTTTTGTGTTTTTGTAATTAAAAGTTACATCAGACCTGCTGCAAACCAGCCACTGCATTTCAAGATAGTTTTTTTATATTTTTTGTATTATTTTGTAATGAAGATACCTATTATCTCAAAAAGGTGATGTGATGGAAACAAAATAATGCCAGATTTTGATTCAGCGCCCCCAAATTACGTAAAAACCATCAAAAAACAATCTGCCGCAAAAACCGTGTAGACCAGTGTAATCTATAATAGCATCTTGCATTTAAAACGAAATATTTCGACGTCGAGGGATTTCCTTGACTTACTTGTAAAAAAGATTTGCTAAGGTACTCTATGTTTTTAATTAGAGTCTGAAAAGTTGATGCTTTGAGAATTGCTTCAGACCAGCGATGTTCTTTTGTTTTTTTTCAAGTCTGGCCAGCAAGATTTTGCAGCAGCCATCCTTGACCCGTGTCACCTCAGAAGACTTCTTAATTATTCTGCAGTGAGTTGGATACTTTGCATATAAAAATGATATACAAATAGTCTAGGTCACCTGAAAGAATAAGCTTCTCGGCTGCTTTACTGATGATGTTGAAAACGTCCTGATAAATCCAGTCCCCGTCGTGTGAATTTGGTGGCAATAAAGTAGTTCAAAACTCTCTACTGGGCCTCACGAAAGTCTATCATTTAACGTTGAACATGCTTGGCACCGGCAAAACGCACCTCGGTGTCATTAAATGAGGGTTTTTAATCTTGTGAGCAGAAACATGTCTATATGGTAAATTAATGAGTATAAGGACAAACTTTTACAAATGCTAGATCAAGTTTATTGTCAGGCTTCTACGGCGGTCTGTGACTGTGGCACAAAGGAGCTTGTAATAACATCTTGCCCCATTTATCACCATCCGAATGGAGCCCGTGCTCTCTCAGATGTCGACAATAGCCGGATGACCTGGCTGACGAAAACATGTCCGGCCATTTAGTGGACCATCCAGCTCTCATCTTTCCCAAACGAAGAAATGTTCCAGCGACCGAGTAAAAGCTGATGGTACTTTTACCATTGAACATTGTAGCCCTGTTCGTACCCAAACTGGGATTGTAGCTTAATCAAAATGCAGGCCACAGCGTAAAGACAGTGGTAAAAAAATTGGGCGGTCCTGGAATCGAAGTTGGTTGGTTTTTAGTTGTAGATACGTATCAACAGAAACAATTATTTTTTAACCATCAACGGCCAGGCAATTATTCAATTTTGCGATGTTTAAGTGGTAATCAGTCCAGAGTAGTATTTTTTAGAAAAATACATGTATATCTACTCAGAAAAACTATAGTTACTTCAAAACTAAAATGTATAACCTTTTTCTGGACTATGTGCACATTAATGATGCAGTGGATCCTTTGAAGTAAGATAACAATCAATCTGCCTTAAAACTGTAGAATGATAGTTACGACAAACTTTCATTTCGAGGCCTTCGATGTTCAACCAGATGGTGGGCCTTCGGTACTGGTTGACAATATGCTTAATAGGGGCGTTCTTCTTAGTTGTATCGTTTTAAAAACAATGACTTCCAATTAGCAGGCCCTGGCTAAACATTGAAAAGAGTAGATAAAGCTAAGATATTGTACCATTTTGGAAGATTTGTTTCTAGTTCCTCACGCAAAATGTCAAGTACAAACCTTAACGTTTGGGCTACGAAAAAGCATCTGCTATCCGGGTCAATTTGTTTTTTTACAAACCCACAGCATTTTTTCCACACATGAATAACCGAGAAGCCAAACGTGAGCTAAAAATCCGCAACAACGATAGACTTTTACCGTTCTGTCCAACCCCTACTTATCTTGGGGTAAAACTAGACAGATGGCTCACGTTTCGTCACCATCTAGTGACATTGCGAAAAAACTATCCTCGCGCGTCACGCTGCTGAGGCGACTTGTAGGCTCAGGATGGGGTGCTGGTGCCAAAACACTACGCATAGCCGTCTTATCTCTGGTCTACTCAACAGCTGAGTACTGCGCACCAATCTGGTGTCGCAGTACTCACCTCATAGACAGGGTCTTGGATGGCGCCTTGCGCATAGTCACTGGATGCCTGCGTCCCACTCCAACTGACCACTTATCCATACTTTCAGGCATCCAGCCAGCTGAGCTTCGCCGACTAGGAGCGACACTCTACTTGGCGTACCGTGGATCTCTGGACCCTGATAATATCTTGTATGATCTTTTAAGTGGGTCTTCAGATGCTTGCCAAGGGAGACTAAGATCCATATTAACCAATATAATGGGTGTGCTGCGAAAACCTAAAAAGCTTAATAGTGTGCCGCCATATAAAAAAGGTTGGGAACCACTGCAGTAGCCAAATATTTCAATAAACTTGACCATAGTTTTGAAAATCTCAGATTAGTTGTGATCCAACAAGTAAAACGAAACAACAACGGGAAGTAGAACAAAAAATTATTTTCATTTGATTGCGTCAATAAAGGTTTAAATAGAGATTATTTGTTCATGTCTCATTATATGTAATGTTTATTTCCATAAACGTGAGGGTCATTTAAGATTTTTAGTTTTTTCTCTATTTCACATTGCTTTTTATTTGTATGCCATTTTCTGGCATTTATTTCTTGTTTGAATTACTATAATTTACCGTACTGTCATATTCTCCCAACATCAGTCTTTTCTAACCGATATTTTTGTATTTCCTTACGTCACATATGTCTCTTTATTACGTTTAATGCCGTTGGGGTAAATTTGTTTTGATTGCATTATTATTTTTATTCCATTGCACCTGACGAAGTGGGTAGTTGCCCACGAAAGCTTGTGCCTTTGATAAAAACCAGTCAGTCAACTTTAATGCACAATTTTTTGTTCTTCTCTAGTAAAACAAAGTGTACCTTTTTGGTTTCAAGATTTTATTTATAGCAACTGGATCAAGGTGAATGCAAGGTGTAAGTTAATTTCTTTAACCATAAACTTTTTAACAGTCAGAGCTTTACTACTCTTTTGCTTGCATATTAAAAATACTTTTTCAGAAAAAAACATTTCAATAAATAATCCTTCTTTTTTTATTTAAGTTAACAAATTGCCAACCAAAATAATGATTGTCTGCTATATTAGATGTCGTATGTTGCCCAAGCAATCTTTAATTATGCAGTCAAAAAATAAATAAATTGATTGCAATATGACTTATTGATATATATTTATTTAAGTCGGAGATTGACGATACTTTTACACACATTGGCTAATTTTTTGTATTTGTTTTAGAGTATTGACTTTGATGGATTCTAGAATTCAATTGCTTCTTGGCGTTGCAACCAAAGACAGTGCTGAATACGTTTTCCGCACCCTTAGAAGACCGGAATCAACGATGGTTGATTAGCGACGCAAAACCGGTATCATTCCAGAAATATACCAGTTTCGCGTGACGCATGAATGTCGCGAGAGCGAGCATGTAGCGAGTGCGCGAATGTCATTAAAAAGATTTAAAAGACAAATAAATAAAAGAGAAAAGGCTATTTGTTTTCACGCACCTTGTAAAAACAATCGACCTCACAGTGAGCGCGAGCGAGTGACTCCATTTGTCTTACGTCACAGCGCGAGCAGGCACATACAATTTTGGCTGCGCACATACGGTGCGATGTTGATAATTATGATAAATTTTGAAATAAGATAATTTTAAAAAAGTTTTTTTCAAGGGATTTAGATTAGGTTTATAGATTTAAGAGTTTTACTACAAATAGTGACTAAAAAGTTTGAACTTTATAACTGCATTATGGCATTAAATCAAAAATAAGCGTTTTTTTCTGAAAAATTACACTGGTCAACACACAATTTGGTGCCTCAAATATTCAAACTGTTTTGGGGTATATTTGGGGCGCTGATTCCAAAAATGACATCGGTTTTTTCGCATCAGCTCTGGTTTTTGAGTTACGACATACCCCTATAATTTTGACTTTTATCTGTTATACATGGATCTTAAGCAACAAAGAATTTGTTTAAGATTGTTTAAAGGATGTCAAATGCGCAATAGCAAAGTAACTACGTGTTTGACGTATTTTCAACAACACAAAATAATAAAATACCCCGATGAAAGCAATAGACATTGAAAAATGCAAGACTTTATTCTAGTAATTACATAACATCTAAAAAGTGTCTTTTGTAGCACTTTCTGGAGTGTTTAGTATCAGGACAGTGCCTTTGCAAACTCCAACAATAATCAGCTAGCATCGTTTCATCTCATCTTCCTTGGTACCGCTTCTCCATTACTCTTATATCCTGGTGAAACCTTTCACCGTGCTCCTGGCTTAGGTCACCAAGATTTTTTGAAAAATGGTCTAAATGGACTTTGATGCTCATGTTGCAGCCAAGATCTTTAAAGCTGCTTAACATATTGCTTACAAGCTCTACATCAGCGGTTCCCAAACTTTTTAAAAAATTTAGCCTGGCGGACCTTTTGCAGTTATTTTGATATTTCGCGGCCCTTTAAAAATCAAAGAACGCTATTCTATAGGAAAATGCCATAACTACACCAATGAAAGAAAAGCAAAAACTATCAAATACAGTAAGCGTTTAATGGGATGGGTGCACTTGTTTTGCTGCAATTATGTCGTCAATGTTTGGTTTGGTTTTAGACAGCGCAACTCTCATGTCGTGTACTACATCCAGTCGGTTTTTGTATTTGTTTTTCATATTGAGTAGAGTGGAAAAGGCTGCCTCACACTCATAAGTAGTTACAAAAGGAATGAGGAATTTTAGAGCCATCTTGGAAAGATTTGGATAGGACTGTCCCATTTCTATCCAAAAGTCAGTGCAGCACATTTCTCGGTGAAGAAGTTTTGCACCACCATCGTTAATCATATCAATAAATTCTTCTTGAATTTCATTCGATTCTGAAGGTAAATCATCCAACTTGAGTGTAAATGGTTTGTTAATGAAAAGGTTTGTCAACTTCCTGTAAATTGGGAAAATAATGTGAGATCTCTTCACCAAGAATGGATACGTGTTGTTTCATCACTTCGATAATATCATCACTTGCTTCAAGTTCGTTATCATCCAAAAACTGATTAAGCTCTGGAAAAGGGGCAAAGTTTTTCTTTTCCAATTTGGAACCCCACAGCCCTATTTTTGTATTAAAAGCTGTCAACTTTTCATGGGAGTGAAGAGCGTTTATTTCTTTTCCTTGCAGACCCAGATTGACGCGGTTGACAGATTCAAAAATGTCAACCAAAAATGCAAGAAGTATCAAAAAACTATTGTCAGAAAAGTTATTGTGTAGTTCTGGTTTTCGCTCTCTTAAAAACTCTTGTATTTCGTTCCTTAGAAAGAAGACTCTTTTCAGGACTTTTCCCTTTGACAGCCATCTGACATGTGTATAAAGCAAAAGATTTTGAAATGCAGAATCACTTTCTTTGCACAATTCTTGAAAAAGACGGGAATTAAGTGCATTCGCTTTTATAAAATTCACTGCTTTAATTACAGTGGTAAGAACGCATGACAACTTGTCGGGCATCGTTTTGACCATTAACGCTTGACGATGGAGAATGCAGTGTGTGCCAATTGCATTTGGGGACTTTTCTTTGACCAGAGTCTGGAAACCAGAGCGACATCCCAGCATTGCTGGAGCACCATCAGTGCAAACACCAATCACGTGCTCCCATCGTAGATCATGAGTCCGAAAAAAACTGTCAACTTTGTTAAATATATCTTTTCCCTTTGTAGTTGTGTCAAGAGGTTCGCAGAACAAAAATTCGTCTTCCGAATGTTTTTCATGTACGTAGCGCACATATACGCAAAGTTGAGCTAGATTAGCAACGTCTGTTGTTTCGTCAAGCTGAATCGCAAAAAATTTAAAATTTGAATTGCGCATCTTTGAGACCACTTGTAAGATAATGTTATTTGACATGTCAGCTATTCGCCTACTAACACTGTTGTCTGATAAGGACACTTGTTTTAGTTTTTCAAGTTCAGAATTTCCCAGAAGGTTTGACATTATAATTTTACAGCAAGGCAAAATTAACTGTTCTCCAATGTTGTGTGGCTTTTTTGCAATGGCTATTTCTCTTGAAACCTCATAAGAGGCTTTCAAACCAGCTGCTATTTCCTTGAAAAACATTCCTGTGTCATCCAACCTGGATTTTTTAAATTTTCACCATGGCGTTTGAAGAAATCTACACCTTTGTGTTGCAAACTAGAATGGTTAGTTTCCAAGTGTCTCTTCAACTTGCATGGCTTAAGTGAAGAGCTTGCCAAAACATTATTGCACAAAACGCACTGTGGTTTTTCTTCTCCACCAGATTTTATCACGATAAACCCAAATTGGATAAATGAATCATCATATCTAAATTTCTTTTTAGGAGGCATTTGTAATAATAATCTTACAATACTGATAATGTAATATACTGAAAAACATTAGTAAAAACATTAGTAAATACTACTAACTTAGTCTGCTACAACCTGACAACAGTGCTTCTTAAACGTTTTTGCTTTTGTTCAACCCTACCACGGAGTTGTTCACCCCTACCATTCTGCAGCAAAATTTACAAAATAATTAATTACTATTATATAATCTACACAACACTTCGTACAAATTGACTTGTCTTACTCTCAACTAAAGATTACTGCTTTCATTGCTCTTCCGTCCTCACATGCACTTCTCAACTTATTGCGTAATGTGCTTGTAATAACAACCGAAAAGAAAGGTAAAATTACTCAACTGTGAAGTTATAGATAACACATAAGAATTGCGTTGTTGCGTCACAATTCTAATGTTAACAACTCTCTGACTAATGCGAACCATTCGTTGATAGTGTGGCGTCAGGTAGTACAGCATAATAGATGCTTTATGATGTCACAAGCGTCATTTTAAAAAGCCGTATAGCCGCTATACGGCAACAACGCAATTCGTATGTGTTTCAGATAGCGGACTACGGACCCTCTGAAACTACTGTACGGACCCCATCTGGTCCGCGGACCCCAGTTTGGGAACCACTGCTCTACATAGTTGCTTGCCTTGTAATTTCCCAAAAAGTTTTTAATAATCAGCACAAATGCGGTCCAAGCAGCTGATTCGTGTTCGGTCATATGCCTGGCAAATTGCGAATCTTTTATAAGCTGCCTGATCTGTGTACCATTAAAAATTCCTGCTTTAATCTTTTCCATACTCATCCCTAGGAATGCACTGCACAAATATCGAAAGCATGCTCCATCTGTATTCAGTGCCGTGACGAATTGCTTCATAAGACCAAGTTTTATATGCGACGGTGGGAGAATGATCTTTTCTGTGGTAACCAAGGGTTGATGAATGATGTTTTTCTCGCCTGCAATCATTTCTTTTCTCAAAGGCCACTCTTTTCTTGTCCAGTGTTCACTTTTTGCTCTGCTATCCCACATACAGAGAAAACAAGGATACTTTGTATAACCGTTTTGCTGGCCCAGAAGAAAGTTTACCATTTTTAGGTCTACACATATTTTCCACTGATACTTAAGGTATGCTACCTTTTCCAGAACTTGTTTAATCGAATCATATTCTTCTCTCATACTAATTGAATGGCCTATTGGAATGGAAGCATACTTATTGCCATTATGGAGTAGAACGCATTTTAAACTTCTTACAGAACTGTCAATAAAAAGGCGCCATTCTTGTGGATTGTATTCTGCTAGTCCCATTTTTTGTAGAAGCCCCCCAACATCATTGCAGAAAACCAGATTGTTTTCCTTCGAAAAATAGGGCAGTAAATCTTTTTCTCTTCTACGATAAAACGTAATGTTAGTACCAGGCTGAAGAAGATTTTTCTCATTTAGCCTGGATGCGAGGATTTCCGATGTCTCTTTTGAAAGATTGAGATCTCTGACCAGGTCATTCAGCTCGAACTGATTAAATTGCAGCGGTGTAGCAACTGCGCCCTGAAACTCACTTTCACTGCTACAGGTCACTGCTGCATCAACAGAACTAATTTATCAGAGCTTTCTATTAGTTCTGTTAGGTGGTCAAACACAGGAATGGGAACTTCGTCTGAATGCAGGACAGGCCGTCTTGCTGATTCTAAGTCGGGGTATATCCATTTTCTTCTATTGTTACGGTTGATTCACTTAATGTTAACCATACAAAAATAGCAATCGTCGTGAGGATTTTTAGGTTCCCTCCAAACCATTGTGACACCAAACTGTAAACTTTGTCTCTTTCCATTAATCCACTGACGTAAATTCTCTACACAGGTTTACAAGCAAACAAATATGAGCGGTATACCGTATCTCAGAAACTAGAGCTGATGCAAAAAAACTGCCGTCATTTTCGGAATCAGCGCCCCAAATATACTCCAAAACAGCTCTAATATTTGAGGCACCAATAAAAAAATTTTTTTTTGTTGACCAGTGTTATGGTTAATACTTTTATCAATTACTCACTCATTTTTCATCACATTTAAACAAATTTTATATCATTTTAATCAAGAAAAAATTATCTTTTTAATGATACACGAATCAAGTAGCTTCTCTAAACAAGAAAAGCGCAATTATTTATTGAAAAACTAAATTTGTAAAAAAAAACAAATTTCGCTCTGTTTGCGGTTTTGCTGCATCGTCGCAAAACGAGTCAGCGGTGCTTCAAGGGTTTTAATTGCAATATTGATTGCAGTAATTGTTATAGTAATAGTAGCAAAAATTCCGAATTAAGTTTTTAATTGACATTTGTTATTTCAGCAAGAAAATTCACGTGAGGCTATTAAATATCGCTTTGCACATTTAAAAAACTTAAAAAAGATATCGAACTAAAAAGCCAGTTAACTTTTACTTTTAGAGTTATCAGAAAAGCATGTTTTATTAAAAGGTTAGAGTTTTGTAAGAAATTCAAAAATTTTTTTCCTATTTACTGTCGTTGTGATTTTTGCTTTAACTAATTGTGTTTAAACTTTCAATTTCTGCTTTTAAATTTTTTGTTGTTTATGTTAAAAATCATTTAATGTATATGTTCATTGCAATTTCTATCTTGCAATTAGATCCAAAGTGCTTTGACTCACACGGATCTGCATTATTTTAAAAGAGTGAGTGTAGCAAAGACGTTGCCCTTGATTTACGATGTACACATTCAATCCGGCAAGCTTTTCCTCTTTCAGCAATTCTAAAGACCCCTTAGAATCGCTACTAAAATGTGACTGATTTGGCCGTATTTTCTTAGTAGATTAAACCGTGCAGCGCCTTAGTTATTGACTTTGCTTTTTTCATTTGTTATAATTTTATGTTATCAACGTTTAAATCATCCTCTCAAATTTGCGCTGTGAGTTCAGTTAATAAAAGAATCAGCTTTTAAAAATTCGTTTAACCTCCAAGTTCGTAGCAATATTTGAAGAGGTGGGCAGTACCGTGCGCTAAAGTACCGCGGCACTTCTTTAGTCCGTTACCGGTAGCATGGGTACTTTTTAAAAATTGGTACCGAAGTACAGGTGCTGCGGCGCTTTTTTTATAAAAAAAGTATTCGCTACTTGCTCCTACTTTTAGCTTTGTGAGTGGAGTCAATAATTGCGAACTCCGCATCGGTATCATGCAGCATTGCAGGTGTTTCGAGAACAATGATTTTATCTCATAATTCTAGGGCCATTGAAAGTTTTTTTTGCTAGCACTGCGACATGCTTTTATTTTTCGTATCGATTGCAGCTTCAAAGGAGTTTCTTGATTTATAGTAGTACCATCACAGATATATATTTGTTACATTGACGTCTTTACCCATACTTTTTCCGTTTTTTCGGTGCTAGTTACTAGTTAGTTTGAAGTAGGGTCTGGTTCAGGAACATTTTACGCACTTTATAGGCAGTAGCCACTTTAGTATTTTTTGTTTAGGCTTAGCTTACTCAGGCTAGTAGGGTAGTTTGCGTACAATCGCACTGCTATCACTAATAAGGTACTGGTAGGTGATAGGCTTAATCATTAATACCAGGGCTGGGGAGCCGGAGCTAGTTTAGAATTATCAGAAAAGCTGAAGCTGGAGATGGTAACAATCACAACAGCTCCAACTCCAACTCCGGCTCCGGCTCCTTCAAAAAATTATTTCAATTCTTAAAAAAAAGAAGAAAATTTAGTTGAAGCTCAGGAAACGATTTCATCTGACACAAGTAGTGATGTAGACACGCATGAGGAACCCAATGAATCTTTCTGCTTTTTGTTCAAATCTACAAAAACTCGTACACAAAATGCAGCAAAACTTGTTCAAGCGTACCTTGCTCAGTGCTCTCAGAGACTTGTTAAAGCCTCATGCTTCGAAAACAAGGAGCTACTGAAACTGTTTATGAATTACAACACTGCCCTGCCTTCAAGCGTAGCAATTGAGCGTGCATTTTCAACAGGAAAAGATAGTCAGAAACCTAAAAGGGCAGGCTTAAGCGACACTCACTTTGAAAAGTTGCTATTTTTGAAAGTCAACAAGTAGACTATTCCGGAATTGTTTTCGCTTTGTTAAATACAATTTTTAAATGTCAAATGAAATCCAATGTATGGCAGAGGAGTTTTAGTCATTACTATTAAATTGAATTATTAAAAAGTACCGAGTATCGGTACCGCAGTACTTTTGATTTTTCGGTACCGGTATTGCGGTCCTATTTTATCGAAGTACCGAGTACCGGAAACCGCAATACTTTCACGAAGTATCGTGCTTACCTCTGAATATTTGTTTCATATAAAAAATTACGGAAACATTAAATATTTCTCGCATGTTCACCGCAAATTACTTACGTGTGGATCGGGTTAAGAGGTCCAAGGTACCCTTGCACTTGAGCAGGGTAGCTGCAGTTTAATCTAAATTCAAAATTGTAAGATCTACTTATCATCGCGGTGGAATTAGGATTGGCGAAGCGGACCAAGTAGGAAAGCTCAACAATATTTGAATAGAACTGAAATGAAAAAAAACATTTATGACTTTCTCCTTTGAATGCACTGCAGTAAAAATTAATAATCTAATTTATTGATGGGTAAGTATACAATAGTGGTTCAACAAGAGTACGCTACATAACTTAAGGATTGAAATCAAAAGTTTATTTTATTTCCGAATTTTCTTTCATAGACAAATTTATTTATTTATTTATTCTCCGCTAGTATTCATTTGTTTTCTGATTAGTCGAGTTTTTATTTATCCAGCTGTCTTTTATATCTTATCCCTTAGTTTACTGTTTTTATTCAAAAGAATAGCTACGGCTAAAGGTCCGTTTCCACTGCGGGCGTAGAATGGACTACTCTTTGTTTGTTTTATTGATTATTTTACTTCTTTCCGTACTCAAGCGCTAAGCGAAGCAAAAATGAATTAAATAAACAAAGAATACTCCATTCCACCCTCGTAGTGAAAACGATCCCTAAGTGTACGCATACTATACGAGTATTTTAGAAGGAGCAAACCGGGACGCTCGTTAACAGAAAAAAATTCGTCTCTGAAAAGGCAGAAATTCTTCAATTCAAAACAATCTCGGATTTCATCATTTTCGTCCCAAAAAATGTAGTGTTTTAAAAAAAAATTCGAATCTGTCTTGGATTTTTGGCGAACCGGCAGAACGAAATTGGGACGTATGGTGGGCCTGCCTGGAGGATAAATTTAATTTTAAGTCAGAAAAAGCAGTTAACAAAAAATTTTGTTTTTACTTTTTAGTAAACCTACCGAATAAAATCATTTTATCTAAAGTTGATTAACTAATTTGGTACAGCATTTCTTTTTTGCAATTATTTTATTTGTTATTTTGAATGTAACGAGTTTCAAAACAGTGAAGTTGTTTTGTTTCAGTTGGTTAAAATTTTCAATTTTTTCGCCTATCTCTTGAACTTTTTAATAGTTTTTCTAGAACATCTTGAAAAGGTGTTAGCATATTCTATCTTGTTTCATTTGTACAATTGTATCGATTAAATATTTCTAGATACAATGTTTAATATCTCAAAACTATTTGTGAAGCAAGATAACAGGGTAAAAATACAGCAGCAGCAACGCGATAATAAACTCACTCGAACGTTGTACGCGCAGTTTATGCGATTGTCGGTAAGGTTTAGTGAAATGATATCTCCGACTCTTTGAGCCTTACAAAGCATTCCAAATGGTATTAATTCTGAATCATTTCTAGCAAGAAAAAAAACTCCTGGGCCGGAGATGTTTGTTTGTTGGAATATGGTGGCGTTAAACCTTTAATACAAATAGATTTTATTTGTCATTGAATAGTAATGTTCTTTAAACTTGTTGAAAAATTTTAAATCAAATTTAAATTAATTGAATGTTTTTTAGTGTGCCTTTGCTAGATATTATTTGCAAATCACGTTAAGTCCACAAACTATTATTTTCAGTTCTGCTTATGATGTGAACTGTTGCAAACAAACGTTTACAGTTTAATCAACGTTTGTTTTACAATTTGAAAAACTTTTAATTTAATTAATACAAATCTTGCATTTAATTTAATTTGTCTTTAGAAAGGAACACTTTTATTTGTTTTATTCAGTAAAATTACAAAAATTATGTCATCAATTGAAGCAAGACTCAATTCTAATGGTTTAAATCGGATATTTTTGTGCATGATTTTTTAATGTAGCCTACGTTACAGTACTTCAAGTAGCCTATTTGAAGAGCTAAGAGTTTTCAACATAGAAACTTACGAAATACGCGTGTATTTGCTGTTGCAAGTTATTGTGTTTGGTGGAAGGGAAAATGGAATGAGATTCGAATTGCCTGAAATTTTACAAGTTTTAATCAAAATGTGCGAGCGAATTTGTTTTTGCAGCAATTTCTATATTGTTGATATTTAGAAATATTTTTTATTTTTATTTTTATATTTATTCTCCTGACTCGCAGGAAAGCGATGAGGGCGCTAATATGTAGGGCAAGCAATTACCCCGACCTGCTTACGGAGATGCCAAGATATTGCAGTCCGATTGAAATTTTTATTTTGGTTTTTTAGTTTTTTGTAGAGATATGACTGAAATTCAGAACTGCTTTCCAAGACCGCCAAGTAAGGGAAAGTGCCGCATAATGTCTTTTCCAAGATCACAACAGAATAGCGCGAGTAGGTTTTGAACCATGACTGTGTCGATCACAATCATGACGCTCTAACCACGCGACCACGCTGTCGACAAGTAAGCTTTTTAAGTAAAAAATTCCAAAATAAAAATAAAAAGTGCTAAACTTACTCAACATACACATAGAGCAGAAGGCATAACCACAAAATAAATGCTAACCATAATTTTACTTGTAAACATTATTGGGCTAAAATATTTGGAAAGAAAATTTTGACTTTGATAAGCTAAACTACCTCGTAATTTAAAAATATTTTTTAGTGTAATTTATCTGTAAAGTCTTTCGAAGAAACAAATGCAAGGTTGGTCGATACCGGAGTGATTAGAAAACCACTCTGAAAAATTTTTTTTATCATTAAAATAAAAGTTAATTAATTAAAAATAACATACTAAATTGGCAATGTAACTTGTTTTTGAAAAAAAGTCTGATTTACTGATTTTCATATTATAATACAGAACATGATTTTGGTACAAACTGAGTTAGATTCATTATAATGACTAATTTATATGCACCCACAGAATGTAAGAATATTAATAAATTTTAGTCGGAATGTAAAAAATATGTAGAAAAAAATTCCTTACAATTTTACGGATTAATTTTTTTAATTTGATTTTTATTGGAATGAAAAAGCAGCTGTAAATAAAAAGAGTGCATTTTGATTTTTTTTGATATAACAAAGCACCAGAGTTAATTTTAAAAAGTTTGTGAAACCTTTGCTTAATACAATGCATAAAACAACTAATGGTGGATATTTAAAGTTCACAAAACCCCATTGTAAATGTTTTAAGATTCCGTGTAAAACAGGTTGAAGAGCGCCAATCTGCTCTCTATAAAATGCTGCTGAAACAGTTCTTTGCTATGGCACCGTCAATTTGCAAATAATCAATTAAAAAGCCTTTTCAAAATGTTCCTGCATCACTAGAAAGCCTTTTTTTATTCTTTTAAACAAAAATTGACCAGCAAGATTTTAATAGTTAAATTCTTTTCGTATATTTATTATAAAGATTTTTAATCATAAACTTAAATTTTTTTTAATTATGTTTTTAGATACGAATCACTGATCTATTTTTCAACCAATTTTCTCTAGTTTTATTATCTTATTTTATTGATGAAGATTTACTTGCTCAAGCTAAAAGCTTTCATTTGTAGCATGCTACTTTTACCTGGAGGCGGTATTCCGTTTTGCCAAGAAAATTCAATAAACTGAACCAGCATGAAAATCAACAACCACTTCTGATATCTCAACATATTGTCAATTTGCTCTCTTTTTGCTCGCTTTTAAGAACAAGTGATTTCGGCGATGATTGACGCTAATGAGCTTTTTTTGATTTCGCACAGTCCTGAAATAAAAGTCAGTCAGATTTCCATAACATAAGCTAAAAGCTTCTCGATACTTTTTAGCCTGTGGTTACAAGTAAAAAAACAGATTTTAACACGAGGCGAAGCTTAGGTCCCTGGTTCAGCGCAATAAGATCTCGCTTGTTTCCGGCAAAGAGCGCAACAATAAGGCAATGAATCATAGATAGGTTCGATTACAATAACTCTGCCAGCGCTCAACCAAACGTCATCTTTTTAAAGAATAAGCGAAAAGATTAGGGTGTTCCCGTTTCTCTGTTTTTAAATCGCTATTCACCCCTATGACATGAAAGTATTGTTTTTGCACTGTTTTTAAACGGAAAATTCTATTTAAAGGGACGAGTATAATAATTTCATTGTTCAAAAATCGAATTAATCGTTGAAAACAGTGGCGGGCCGAGGCGAAATTTTTGGGGAGTGCTGCAAAAGCTATTAAAACCTGAAATTTAACTAAGTAGAACTTAAATTACATTGTTTGGTGTCTTGGTGTACTGCAATTGCATTGTTTGGTGTCTACTTTGTTGTCCGTTCACGTCACGACTAAACAACTCGGACAACAAAGTAGACGCCAAACAATGCAATTGCAGATCAGATAAAAACTGCCCACTTAACGGAAAATGTTGCAGAAACTCAATAGTTTATAAAGCCTCCCTAAAAACTGATGAAACTGACAAGTTTTATTACGGCAGCTGCGAAACATCATTTAAACTCCGATACAATAACCATAACCAATCTTTTAAAGATAGTAGAAAAATTAACTCCACCGAACTATCTAAAGCCGTTTGGAAATTAAAACAATCAGGACTATCGCCAGAAATAAGATGGAAAATTGTACAACACGCAACTCCATACCAATGTGGTTCAAAAACATGCAACTTATGCTTATCAGAAAAATTACAAATATTCCAGGCTGACCCAAATAAATTACTGAATAAACGCTCGGAGTTGGTCTCAAAATGTCGACATCGAAGTAAATTTAAATTACGAAGTTTTAATTACGCTGGCAGTTAATAAGTATATTTACAAACTCGGTTTACATTATTTTTACATCGCACCTTTGTCCACTTACTTGATCAGCAAATAAATCAATCCATCTCTACACTACATACATATCGAACTAAAAATACTCTTAAATTATACCCTGTAAAAAAATTTACTGTTTTAATTTTTAATTCATATCCTAATAATTGTCATTTTGAGCGCATTTCTTTAGCATCTTTTTATCGTATTTCCAATGTGCAGACTATTTAATCTAATTTTAACGCATTTTTAATGCAAACTTTTTATATTTACCTATTATTTTCAAACAATAGAGCAAGCTACGTAAAAAACACTTTTTCTTTGGCAATAAAATTCATTTATCGATTAACCTTACAACCGTAGTTTTTCTCTTGTTTTTTCTTGTTGTTGTTTTACGCTTTTTCGCCGGAATTCAAGCGCTTCGTTTAAACTGTATTTTTTTTATTTATTTATTTATTTTGTTTTTCAGATTTTTAACCGCCCCCTGACGAGCCCAGGCAGGCGAAACAGTCTGTTGGGGCAAATAAAATTAATGTTAAATTAAAAAATTTTGTAGTCTGTAAATTAATTATCTAACCGCTCTGACTCGACATCATTGAGCACTTTCCTGATGAGCACTGACCAAAAAATTTTGAAAAATTTCTATATAAATACATATATATATATATATAATTAACTTACAGACCACAAAATTTTTTTAATTTAACATTAATTTTATTTGCCCCAACAGACTGTTTCGCCTGCCTGGGCTCGTCAGGGGGCGGTTAAAAATCTGAAAAACAAAATAAATAAATAAATAAAAAAAATACAGTTTAAACGAAGCGCTTGAATTCCGGCGAAAAAGCGTAAAACAACAACAAGAAAAAACAAGAGGAAAACTACGGTTGTCAGGTTAATCGGTAAATGAATTTTATTGCCAAAGAAAAAGTGTTTTTTACGTAGCTTGCTCTATTGTTTGGAAATAATAGGTAAATATAAAAAGTTTGCATTAAAAATGCGTTAAAATTAGATTAAATAGTCTGCACATTGGAATTACGATAAAAAGATGCTAAAGAAACGCGCTCAAAATGACAATTACTAGGATATGAATTAAAAATTAAAACAGTAAATTTTTTTACAGGGTATAATTTAAGAGTATTTTTAGTTCGATAAGTATGTGGTGTAGAGATGGATTGATTTATTTGCTGATCAAGTAAGTGGACAAAGTTGCGATGTAAAAATAAGGTAAACCGAGTTTGTAAATATATTTATTAACTGCCAGCGTAATTAAAACTTCGTAATTTAAATTTACTTCGATGTCGACATTTTGAGACCAACTCCGAGCGTTTATTTAGTAATTTATTTGGGTCAGCCTGGAATATTTGTAATTTTTCTGATAAGCATAAGTTGCATGTTTTTGAACCACATTGGTATGGAGTTGCGTGTTGCACAATTTTCCATCTTATTTCTGGCGATAGTCCTGATTGTTTTAATTTCCAAACGGCTTTAGATAGTTCGGTGGAGTTAATTTTTCTACTGTCTTTAAAAGATTGGTTATGGTTATTGTATCGGAGTTTAAATGATGTTTCGCAACTGCCGTAATAAAACTTGTCAGTTTCATCAGTTTTTAGGGAGGCTTTATAAACTACTGAGTTTCTGCAACATTGCAGAAAACTACTGAGTTTCTGAGTTTCTGCAACACTGCAACATTGTTGCAGAAACTCAGTAGTTTATAAAGCCTCCCTAAAAACTGATGAAACTGACAAGTTTTATTACGGCAGTTGCGAAACATCATTTAAACTCCGATACAATAACCATAACCAATCTTTTAAAGACAGTAGAAAAATTAACTCCACCGAACTATCTAAAGCCGTTTGGAAATTAAAACAATCAGGACTATCGCCAGAAATAAGATGGAAAATTGTGCAACACGCAACTCCATACCAATGTGGTTCAAAAACATGCAACTTATGCTTATCAGAAAAATTACAAATATTCCAGGCTGACCCAAATAAATTACTAAATAAACGCTCGGAGTTGGTCTCAAAATGTCGACATCGAAGTAAATTTAAATTACGAAGTTTTAATTACGCTGGCAGTTAATAAATATATTTACAAACTCGGTTTACATTATTTTTACATCACAACTTTGTCCACTTACTTGATCAGCAAATAAATCAATCCATCTCTACACCACATACTTATCGAACTAAAAATACTCTTAAATTATACCCTGTAAAAAAATTTACTGTTTTAATTTTTAATTCATATCCTAGTAATTGTCATTTTGAGCGCGTTTCTTTAGCATCTTTTTATCGTATTTCCAATGTGCAGACTATTTAATCTAATTTTAACGCATTTTTAATGCAAACTTTTTATATTTACCTATTATTTCCAAACAATAGAGCAAGCTACGTAAAAAACACTTTTTCTTTGCAATAAAATTCATTTACCGGATTAACCTGACAACCGTAGTTTTCCTCTTGTTTTTTCTTGTTGTTGTTTTACGCTTTTTCGCCGGAATTCAAGCGCTTCGTTTAAACTGTATTTTTTTTATTTATTTATTTATTTTGTTTTTCAGATTTTTAACCGCCCCCTGACGAGCCCAGGCAGGCGAAACAGTCTGTTGGGGCAAATAAAATTAATGTTAAATTAAAAAAATTTTGTGGTCTGTAAGTTAATTATCTAACCGCTCTGACTCGACGTCATTCAGCACTTTCCTGATGAGCACCGACCAAAAAAAATTTTGAAAAATTTCTATATATATATATATATATATATATGTTTATATTGCAGGAGTGAATCGATCTTCCCCGCAGAGTGCTCAATGAAAAAAATCAGAGCAATTTAATACAAAATTTATTTAATCACTGTTTAAAAACCATAACAGTCCGTTTCATCCTAAAATTCGTCAGGTGGTTACTAAAAAAATAAAAAAATAAAAAATATAGTCATTAGTGGTAAAAAAATGCGTATGAAATAAATGATATGTAGTTAAATTAAGCAAACAATACGGTTCCTATGACGTCATACAAGGAAAAACAACTCAAAATATAGTAAATGCAAATATAGAGGTTTGCATTCATTTGAAGGTGAGGGAAGGCGAGTTGGGTATGTGGTGAAAGATATAAAAGGAAAGAAAATAATCTACAAAGGAATAAAAAATAACGAGAAAAATCGCATAAGATGAAAAAGTAAAGTGAGTAAAAAATGGCGTAAACGACAGTGGAAAATACAAGCGGATTTAATGACGGACAAGAAAGCACACACGCACAAAAATAATGGCAATTTAAGCATACAAAATCAAGTGGGTAATTTATTTAATTTAAATTTGTTTTTGTAAGTTCCGATCGTTTTCCTGTAAGTTCCTGTAAGTTCCGATCGTTTGCTGAGGATTGTTGGTTGGTTTACTGTAGTATTTCTAGTTTTTCGGTTAAGCATAGGTTGCAGCATTTTTGATTTTTAGAT